>JACMZG010001911.1:3625364-4038596 GCA_018340805.1 Microvelia longipes | reverse complement strand
GTTATACTGATAACCAGAGATATTTATTATCTCTTTAGTCAAAAATGTTAAAAAAATTCACCTAAAATTAACAAAAAATAGGTTAAAAGAGTGAAAATAAATGGTCATATATTAATACTGCAAGATAGAAATTTTTAATTTCTTTTTTATAAATAATTATAATAAACTACATGAAAAGTTTGAAAATATAAAGTTAAAATTTACAAGTAAAATAAATTTAAAATCATTTAATAAATAAAAAAAGCAATTTAAACTACATAAGATGGAGGCTACAGAGAACACAGACTGAAAGAACTGATTAAAATATTAAATTGAATAAAACAATAAAATATAAGACTGAATAGCGATGGTTAATTGGGGTTGTGAATATATGATGTAATGTTATTCATACTTCTAGCATCCTTTTGAATTTACATTATTTGAATCTTTCGAGATATGAATTGCCTTCAATTAATAGGCGTTTTTATATTATTTTCCCATGTCAATCACCTTAGTATTATCAAAATCAAATATATTGTTTTTAGTTTTCACATGAGTAGTGAGGGCAGTATAATTATTGCTTATTTTACTTGTATGTAGTTCAATGTTGGTCTCTACGATTTGCCATGTTGACGTGACTCACCAACATATTGAGCAGGCATAATCCTACAAGGGACTTTATAAACAAAGCCCATGGTATCTCCAATGGTATTTTATCTTTGAGTTGGAAAAATGACTATTTTGAATTTTTGTTTAAGGGTTTAACAAATTTAATTTTGTCCACAATTCCATACTTTTGAATGTTTTTTGTACAACAGGGATAAACCTTTTATGAAATTTAAACTACTAAAAATAGCAGATCTATTATTGTTATTGTTATTAGTATATTTCCCTGAAGTGTCAAGAAAATATTAATTTAGTAATATGGGAAACAATGAAAACACTAGAAACTTTATTATAATTATTGCTTTAAGTATAGAAAATTGACTATGTCATTTCCACAAACAAGACCTCCTTTCTCACGTTGCAAATAACATTGAAAATTCATTTGTAACTTCTCATATAAACAAATCCATGACTGGTTTTAATATTTGGGGATAAATATGTTAACCATGTTAAAAGTTTAACTTATGAGTCTTGACATAAAGTTACCAAAGAGTTTTCTTTTAAAAATCCATGTTTTGTTTTAATTAGTTTCTGTTTCTTGTTTTCTTGTAATGTATTTATCTTGAGTATGTTTGCTATTGGTTTTAATGTCATTTCTCACCTGTTGCATCATCTTTGTCTCTCCAATAAAATAAATGTATTATTATATTATTATTATATTATGAGCATATTTTGTATTTTTGTTGTAGAGTATTAGAGCTAAGTTTAATGTTCCTGTTAGTTTGGTATTACTGCACATTAACTATTAGAGAGAGTATTCTCAAAGTGAATGGTTCGAGAATCAAAGGTTGGTGGCGATTACACCATTTCATATCCACTGTTGCCTCAGCAGTGCTGTTGGTTTGGCCTCAGTCGAGTCTCTGGTATCAGTTCAGGCAGCAGTTTATGGTCTTCAATGTTTACATTAGTAAGGTTTTTTCATTTATTTATATTTTTGTTTTATTTAACATCTAAGGTTTGTCTTCAAACTTTTGAAGGGAGAACTAGGGTTGATTAGCTCAGTGATAAGGGGTCTGGTAGTGTGGCATTATCCATGAGGTACTCTAACAGTACTTACTCCTACTAGAATCTCTTACTCTGCTAGTAATCTAGAGTCTGTAGAGGGAGACTAGAGACTCCCCACCCCTCTATAACCTCTATAACAGCACAATATAACATAACAAACATAGATAATTAAAAAATGTGCGTGATGGACAGTATTTTCTACTTATTTTAACTTCATTTTACTTAATTCAAAACAAAAATAGTGTAATTATGTGAAATGTCTGTGAAAATGTCTGTTTCTTTTTGGTGAAATTTCCTTATCTTATGAGTAAGTAGATGAAGGGCCAGAAAGACATGATATTTAGGAAAGTTAAAACCTTTAACAACTTTAATTTGCTTATTAACACTATAAGATTTAAAGCAACTATCGACTGGGAGCTGTCGTATAATTTTTGAGTTTTACTTTCAACTACCTGCTTTAACTGATTGGATCATTTTGATTTACGTTCAGGTCTTGTTCAGTATCTTCAGTTCCGTTACCAGGAAGGACAGCTGTACAGATTGAAAGCTCTGGGAGAGCGTCACAACATGGATATTACCATAGAAGGTTTCCACTCGTGGATGTGGCGTGGGCTCAGTTTTCTCTTACCATTCCTATACGGTGGTATTTATTTCAACTCTAAATGCTTACACGCTGTTCCAACTCAGTAAACTGCCTGGTGCTACTTGGCAGGTGAGCTTTTCAAATTAATAACTATTTATTAAACATGTACTAGCCAATGGAGTATGTACCGTGAGAAGTTGAAAGTGAAGTGTTTTATGTGATTTTTATAATTACTGCAGAAATTTATAAACCAGAAATACACTGGGAACAGAGGTCTATTATACAGTCCTCTCTATTAGTCCTGGTCGAATTATTTTAGAGATCTTAATTTTAGTTTACTTAACTGCTAGTATACAGAAACCCTTCTCTCTTGTAACGAATATTAAATTCTATTTTTTCTAACATTTGACAAATCAACAACTTTAATATTATTTATTTGACTGACATCTGTCTCCTGGCGGCCACCATACCTCCCCCCTAGTTGAACATCTTAGTTCACTATCATACAGTGGCACCGTGGCGCCTTGGATGGCGAACATCATTCCACGAACCGAACTGACTTTTTTGATATTTCGCTTGATAGGCATTCCGGTTCCGAATCTTCATCTTCCCAAATGCTGCCGATAAAAGCTGACTTTATCCTGTCTAATGATACCCATTGCATTGCCCCTTTCACTTCAACTTTTACATTTTTTCGTTCCTATCGAGGACTAAAAACGGCCCTTCATACGGAGTTGCTAGAGGTGCTTTGTGGGCATCAGTGCTACTCTATTAACTGTTTCAGTTTGTGACTGATCTGATCTTGGTGGAGTTGGTTGTGGATCTGTTTGACCTGAAGTGTCCGGCATAGTTAACTCTGTATTTAGAATAGTTATTGTCAGACTATTAATAAAAAAAGTTTTTATTGACTTACTGTGTTTTCAGTTGGGGTCACCAGTTTAGAGGATCTTAATTTTAGTTTAACTTAACTGCTAGTATACAGAAAACCCTCCTCTCTTCTATCGAATATTAAATTCTATTTTTTCTAACATTTGACAAATCAACAACTTTAATATTATTTTTATTTTGACTAAAAATGGCCACCGTCATCCTGGTGGCCACATTATCATTTTCCCTGGACTAGTCTGCATTTCTTAAACCAGTGATGTTGATTATAGTCAGTGAAGTTAATTTGTATTAGGTCTGTGTATGTGAGAGATGTTTTTGGTGTCTGATTTGCAAAACCTTACACACTGGGTTATCTTTAAAATACCTGATGAATGTAATGTTTGCAAAGGGTCAGTGACCAGTCAGCTGTTCGGGACCAATTTTCGCTTGAACAAGAAGAAATATGTATTCCTGATCATCATATTCTAATATATATATAGATGTAGAACTAGAGCTGAATAGTAATAGTATAAGGAAAAGGTAACAATTTTTTCGTCACTTGCAAGAGTTATGGTCTTCATTGACAGTTTATAAATGAAGGTCTAGAAAAGATGGATATTTTTCATTATAGAAAAAATAACTATAGTTTAAGTAATATAGCGATCTTTACGAGTATACATATAAATAAGGATAAAAAATACTTTGAAGACAGCAGTCCTAGTTTTTGTTAGTTTAATTATTACATCAAGCTTTCGCACAAGCGATGCTTGGCATCCTCAGTGAATCTAATAACAAGTAACAAAACCATAAACCAATTACAAGAACAGAAATAAAATAACAAAAACAAGGCAAAAAACATTTCAAAACATTGCAAGTTAATATTAAAATAATCATAGCCCAACTTACAATAAGTAATATAGTTACACACCACATATGTAAAACAACAGTTAAAGCATTAAAACCTAAAGTTAATATTAAAAGTAAGTAAAAACATAAAAACATTACAACAATTAGAAAGAAAATTGTTATTTATACTGTTTTTTTTTTGTTTTTAAATAACAATTTTAATTGTTAGGATGCCAAGCATCGCTTGTGCGAAAGCTTTGATGAAATAAATTAAACTAACAAAACTGGGACTCCTGTCTTCATTATTATTTTTCCTTATCAAACTCACAGTCCATTAAACTTAATTCTTAAATAATAAGGATAGTTTGATGAGTTGTAAATAAGAATTTAGTTTAAAGGTTGGTAATTAGTTCAGCTTGATGCTGGTATCGCAGTAGTATTTGTTGTCCTTATGAATTTCAGGTATTGTATAGTCTCATAAAAAGAAGGGAAAGATCTGTGTTATAAAATAGTTGATAGAAAATAACACAGAAACCCTGGCGCTACCTGTAATTTTCAGTTTAAGAGATCCCTCAGGATTATGGAGCCTGACCATGAGAGGTCTGGTTAAGTAGTAACATTAAGTTACTAAGTAAGTAACGGTATCCTATTGTAAATGAATTCTATGTTTATGTTTTGGTTTAGATCTACATGTTGTCTCTTCTCTTCTTTATCCTGTTCTTGGGAAATACAATCACAACGTCGATGGTGATACCTCAGAAGATAAAAGAGAATGCCAGGCGAAGAGATGAGAGAAAGGTCAATTTTTCTATTTTATATCTAATTTTCTGTTTACCCTCCCCTTTAGAAATATATTATTTGCTGCTTATTGTATCTAGGATAGGCCTGATGATGAGCTATGAGTTGAGTTTTGCTTAATCGTCCTAATGCTTTCCCCTCCATCTTTATTCTCACCATATGCTCCAGTTGAGCGTATCAAGTAGTTATTGTTAATATTTTCATCTTAATTCTTATTTAGATCAAAATATCTATAAAGAGTTTTACTTAGAGTGATGTAAAAATCTTTACAGTAGAGGTAGGGGTGGGGAAGAGAGGGTGGGTCACAGTATTTTAGGAACTCACCTGGAAATAAGAAGTTTTAAATGAGTCAGTTTTTTAGTTTGCTGTTTCTCAACTATCTTTAAAATTATTATTTATTAATTTCCAAGGTTAAAATTATTTAAATGAATTTTTAACAATGTTAAAAATTGTATTAATTATCCCTACTGTTCAAACATGTTCAGGTTACTTTTTCCTATGTTCCAAAATTTAATTTAATTAAATTTAATTAATTTTGGAACATAGGAAAAAGTAACCTGTACATGTTGGATTGTTAATATCAAAACAAGTAAACAATACAGTAACTATAGAACGTTTATAACACAACAAAATTATTATAACCTTAACACTCTCTTAGTGGAGGTTACAATGGGAGCTCTAAGTTGTTGGTTATTTGGTAAAAGCTCTAAATGCAAATAATGTTATTTTTAAATTGATTAATAGAATAGCACAGCTGTATTTGCATCTATAACATTTTTAACCAACAAAAGTGTCTAAAAAATTAAATTAATACAACAATTTATTACAAAAATAAATAACTTTTACTATTTCAAATAAAAGAGTCACATACAATGCTTTGATGCCAGTTTTTCTATGAGAGACAATTTGTGATTATTGGGGTAGAGTTATCTCCACCTCAAAAACAGAAGGCATTAAAATAGAGTGACTGTGGTCCCTGATCGGCCCCTGCCTCCGTCTCATTAGGTTTAAGCAAGTCATCTCATCTGATTAACTATGGTTTATTCTCTTTTAATATTATGTTCTCTAACAATTTAAATATATAGTTTGAGAACACAGGGGTGATTTACATTTACAGAACAATAGGGTAGAGGAATAAACCCACCGGTCTGGTGTTTTACTCCGGGGCTGCACAATATGCTTACTCAGCAACATTTTTAACTTATTACTACTAATTGAAGAATCAGATACCATCAATACTCTCTGTTGCATATGAATATCCATAGACCTGTTTCGTCTTAAAGCCCTCATCACCAGGCGGGGTAGCCCCACCTGGTGATGAGGGCATTAAGCCGAAACTGGCTCTGAGATATTCATATCCAACGACCAGTATCAATGGTAGTTGATTCATCCATTACCTCTTCTACTTGCAGTAAATATAACCTTGTTAGTTTTATTGTAACTATTTCATTTTTAAAAATTCTGGAAAAAGTTTTTAATAAAAGTTTAGAACTCAAAATAACCTACATGTTTAAACTTGGTAATTTTTTTACCTACATCACTTTATTTTTAAAATATAGCCTATCAATATTATCATGTACCCTCTCTCTCTCTAAACTAGCTCTTACTCACTCACACGCATTATATGTTTTATAACTTCAAGTCTTTATATCTTAAATCGAAAGTGATTTAATTAATTTTTTTCTTTATAACTGCAATTTTTATTTGCAACTTTTTTCAGATTTTTTTAAATTAAAATGTTTTTAATGATGATAATATTGATTACTACTATTACATTAAAATTTTGCTGTCAGCTTATTGTCCAGCCCCGGGGTAAAATACCAGATCAGCTGTTTTCTCACTCTACTCTATAGTCCAGTAAATCCTATGACCAATAGTTCATAAATCTTATGTTGAGTTCATATACATTAGCTCATGTTGGGTCTATATTGATAGGTGAGGAAACACACATATAGAACTGTGATTGGTCATCTACTTATATGAGTGGCATTGACTTCCAATTCGACCAATCTCTTTGCTTGCGCTTTAATTAACTTACCTATTAATATATGTTTATATCCATGTGCTCTAATACACTTATTTCAATGTTGCATCTGCACTGATTTACCTCCTGCACTTCATTTATTTGATTTGATTCATGTTGAATTAGTGTTGTGTGTTACTGATAGCATGCATTTAATGCTATGTAATGCATCATAAAACATTTTAAAACAAAGCCTTAAAAAATATCAACATAATATACAGGCTTTCAAACAATATATACATAAAATAAATTGTGTTCAGTAATAAAGTTAAAAAAGTATTTCTTAAAAAATTATATGATTAAAAAGATTTTTTTGTGTAAAACTTTAAAATGATTTTTGAAGCTTTAAAAATAGTTAAATTGTTTAATCCAGTTTTACAATAATTCTTTTAGTTGCGTTTCTCCTCTGTTTACAGAAAAAATAAATAAATAATGTATAAAAGATAATATAAGATAATGTATAAATAATATTATAAAAGATATAATATTATTTAATTTAGTTATTTATTTATAATTTTTCATTTGTTATTATTATTATCTATTATTTATATTTTTTTTTTAATTTATATGCTATTTATTTATTATTTATATTTTTATAATGTATTACTTCTATTAGACTTTTCATTCTTGTTCCTCAATTTCTTTTAGTCATCAATTTCCTTATTTCTGTAGAACCCATATTTATAAATAGAATTATTTTCATTATTATATTATTTTATTTATATTTTGACTTTTAGTATAAAATAAAAATAGAGGAAATGACTATTAAAAAGATAAAAATAAATAAATTAAATATTAATATAGTAATAGTTAAATAGTTTTAATTAATTGCTATGCTATTGATGTTGATTGTTTTCAACTTTTTGAGCTTGTGATTTGAATGCAGCAACATCTTCTCAGTTGATTTTATTGTATTTTTTTTAATGTATGTTTAATTTGTTTTTGGTTATGGCATGATTTGCAGGATAAGTCGATAAGGAGGACGTTAGAACATATTTTATTTTCAAGATTTCAACTATAGATTTTAATAGTTTGTCCATTAATTTTTACTAGTTAATAGTAGGTAGTATGTCAAGACATTTATCTAATATTCACTTGTTTGTTTCCATATGTTTGGTCTTTTATACAGTTTTGTCTTGTTTGTCTTTTGTCTCCTTATTAACAGTTGTGTACATATTTCCCTACCCAGTATCTGTATCTGTAGTACTCAGTATATGCTTTCCTTCTTTCTTGTTTATTTGTTTTCAACTCTATTTAGAACAAAAAGCCTACAAATCTTAATAATATTTATTATTAAAATAAAATAATCCTAGTATTATTGTACTAAATGTTGTGACCAAAGAGATTAAAACTATTAGAGGGAGTACAGGACCCTTTTAACACAGTGATAAGGGGTCTGGAAGTGAGACAGTTTCCATAGGTGCCATAACTGTACTTACCCCCACTATAGTCTCCCTAGAGAGAGACAAACTACTCCCCACTCCCCTACAACTTCTATCGGAGCACATATTTATACACCCAAAGAGACTAAAACTATGACGTCACTAATTTACCGTTAGGGCACCTAGCTACCCAAGGAATGATAAGAGCTGTTGTATCCTCCCTCTAATAGTTGTAGTCTCTTTGGTTGTAACAGTAGTAGGGTTTCTCTGCAAATAATTTAATCTTTGAATCTTATTATTTATATACATAAATAAAAAATCTATATTTATACTATAAGATCAGGTCATGATACTTGATAAGATCAGGTCCTGATACCTGATGAGTTCAAATCCCAACAAATAAATCTTTATCTTATGTACAAACATTGTCTAGCCTCCGGGAGAGGCAACTTGTGTTAGGCATTTTAATTTGGTTTCAGTTCCGGAATTCAGCATTTTATCAACAAATGAAGTAAACTGTAGCAATAAACATTTCTGGCAATGAGCCATTTATTGCAAATCATGGGTCTCACACATTTAATTTTAATACTATGCTAAACCCTTAATAAATAATTATACTGATGTGCTGAAGCTCTAAAAAATTAATTCGTAGCAGGAGTTAAAATCTGTAATAAATATGTTTTTTTTTAAATTATACACAGTTTCAATAAGAATCTACAAATTGATTTTGTATATTTAAAGGTAATTATTTCAGAAACCAAGCAAAAGAAGCTACCTATTTTAAAATTCAGCAGAATTAGTTTTAATTTGAAAATAAAGAAAAATGAAAATATATCATAGTCCAATGTCATGCCTAAATAATGTGACTGATTTTGCACTACTTCAAACCAAATTTTTCTGAAATTTACTTTAAATTATGGAGGAAAAGCATAGTTTTTTCTATCCAGTGTGGATAGAAGTACACGCTCAAAATATTAGTGCCCTCGTTCAAAATATTAGTGCCCTCGTTCAAAATATTAGTGCCCTCGTTCAAAATATTAGTGCCCTCGTTCAAAATATTAGTGCCCTCGTTCAAAATATTAGAAACATACACGAATTCCAGTTTTCTTGCAATAATTAGTTCCTTGTGAAAACATGAAGAGAACATTTTTAAAGCTGATTAAATGTCCTATGAAACAAGTGTTTTTTCCATTATGCAGAACATTGTCTTGGTTTCTCCTAATTTATTTTGTTTGTTCTTCTACTTTGTGTTTGATCTGTTTGTCTATCTGTTAGTCAGCATGTTCTCTGTGTTTGTTATCATTTTAATTAATATCTGTTGTTTTGTAAGGTTATTTGTTATGTAATTAATGGCATGCATTGTTTAAACAGTTTTAATTGAAGTTTTTTTTACACATCAAACTAAATAGTCCAAGGACTAGGCGCTAATGACTTGACTTTCGAGCCCTGCTGAATTGACTTTTGTTGGCATCCTGATAAAGGATTTGATGGTCTGCCAAAAATGGCAAACTACTAATGTGAAAAATTGATTTGTGTATAAACATATTGCTGAGTTATATTGAAGTCAGTACAGTCAGTTGTCCCACTCTGCTTACTCATAATTTTACATTTTGTCAATTGAAGTCAAAACAAAATATTGTAAACTAGCATAACTGGTTTCTATTTTATTAAAAACTAATTTTAGTTTTTAAATTGCTGAAAAAAAATTAAATTAAACTTGTAGTACTAAAGTAAACAAACATATTTAATCCTGGCAATTTTTAATACTGGTGGTTTAAAATACAGCCCATGAAAATACCATCTACCCTCTCTCTTCTCTCTAAACTATCTTTCACTCACTCACACTCTATTATATGTTTTATAACTTCAAGCTTTTATATATTGAATATAGAGTGGTGTTGGAAAAAATTACCTCAGCTAAAAATGTTTGTTTTATTGAGTACTACAGTTTTAATTTGCAACTTTTTTCAAAATTTGAAAATTAATTCAGCAAAATAGTTTAATTTTGCTGAGTGAGCATATTGTGCAGCCTCACAGTACATCACAAAAGTAATAGTTTTCTTACTCTACTCTATGGTCCTGTAAATCCTGTGACAAAATAGTTCATAAATATTATGATCCGATTTCATTCATGAATTACTATTATTATTTGATGAAATATATCATAAGCGCTCATAATTAAGGACTCGTTTTAATAAATATGTAAAAAATTGGGCTTCCAACCTAACAGCTAATCTTTGAATAGAATATAAATTTTATTATTTTGCTATTTTTCAGGCTGCTGAAGAGCTCACTAAAGGTTACAGCTCCGGTGATAAAAAACCAACCAAGACAGACTAAAACACATCAGTTATTTGTTATTTAATTAAAAGCCAAAACCACACAAACTTTAACTTTTAACACAAATATGTTGTAGTTTTTTTGTTATTATTTATTTTTAATACTTAATTATTTAATTTAGTGTTTAATATCAGTTGTATTTCACGTTACAATTTGTTGTTTAATTATTTTAATTATAATGATTAAAATTTTATGATCAAAGAATATCGGGCGTTAATTAGTGTAATTAATTTGATTTACTCTCTCTGTCGTGTGTTTTGTCACCTCATATTTCAACAATTCCTATGTGCCGCCACTGAACCCTTAAAAATAAGGGTAAAACACTTTTACCCTTGTAGAAGTGTCTAGAACTTTGTCTAGGTCCTAGACTTTTGTAAATACTCTCTATCTCCAGTAAGTTGTTCATAGCTAAATTCAAATTTATATTTTTAGGGTTTTGAAGATAATCTTCAAAACTCTTGTACTTTCCTTTGAGCATCTGTCTGTCCGATTTCGCATCTCTGGAACTATGATAGCTAGACAGTTGAAATTTGGTACACATGTGTAACTATTTTATCCAACTACAGGAAAAATATAGCCCACTATTTAGCATACTTATTTGTTTATTTTAGTAACATTTGCCCAAATGAGGTAATTTTTTTACTAATTTTGGTAACTTCAAAAATTTAAATTAGTCCATACCATATTATTAACTGTTTTGGGAGCTCCATTAAAGCCATATCACCATATTGTGGTATTTTCCCACTAACCTATTGAATGACATATATTGTAGATTTTTTAAAAAAATACTTATAGTGAACATAAATCTATAATATATGCCACACAATAGCTTAACGAAACATTACCTCAGTATAATAATATTGGTATCAAATTATTAAAATTTCAAATAATTTCCAATACAGTTGATATTGTGGCATGCTGTAATTAATTTTTTTTGAAGTCACCAATTGTAACAAAATTTCTAAATTTGGGTGATTTTTACCATAAAAACACTCTTATATTTGAACTTCAACTTACTTAGGGTAGAGACAATTTTTAGAAGGCTTTCCCAATATTTTTTTAAATAAACGTTTTTCCAATATTTTTAAGGATTATGAGTTTTTGAATGTGAAGTGTTTCACCCAGTATTCAGGTATTTTTGATTACTGCAATTCTCTGAGTTCAAAGTAAATGCATGTTTTTATCTTATGGTGGCAGAGTTATAAAAACCATGTTCTTATTTTTTAATAATTTTATTCTTAATATTGATTTTATTAAAATAACTGGTGTATAAATTATAAAATTAAAAAGGTTGAATTTACCGCAAGTTGAAGAAGCAGCTACCGTCGATACTTGCTGTTGGATATGAATATCCTTGGACCGGTTTCGGCATAACGCCATCATCAGCAGGCGGGGCAAAACTCGAGCTCTCATATAATAAAGTTTATCAGTGAATAACTTCTAGTTTCAATGAGCACGACGAGCCCTCTGAGTGTTGCCCCACCTGCTGAAGATGGCGTTATGTCGAAACCGGTCCGGGATATTCATATCCAACAGTAAGTATCGACGGTAGCTGATTCTTCGATTGTATAAATTATACATTACTTTATTGCATTGAAATGTATGGGGCGCCAAAACACAGAGGACAGAATTTAAGTATTTGTTTAAGTATCGTTCTTAGATTATCTTAACAAATTTCAGGTTAAGTATAGACTTTGGAAATGAAACAAAGTTTGCTCATTACATTGATTGTTTTTGTTAAAATGTTCTTTTTATTTATGACAATACTTTAAAGCAATATTTTATTTGACTTACCAGTCTTAATTTTTCGTGTAGTAAATTGTATGGAGCTAAGCTTAAAGTATCAAGTATAAATTTATTACTGAATGAAGTTTAACTTCAAGTCGCAAGCATAAATTTATTACTGTATGCATTTTAAAACGCATGATGCCCATACTTAATCTTTTTAATGTTTACTTAAAACATTAGGTTGTTATATGTTTTGTTTTAATAATTTTTGTTAACAGTGATTTTTATCTTTTCTAAATTTAAATAGATATTTAAATAATCTTAAACAATCTACTTGTATAATTTTGAAGAATAAACTCTGGAAGTGAATTTTGATTTTTACAAACATAATTAATATTGTTTCTTCGAAAAACTTACTGCTACTTCGAATGCTATTACTACTATTTGAACAAAGGTTTAACTACTGAATTACCACATATGTATTTTATTATTGTATTGATTCAAAACAAATTATGTAAGATTTCAACTCTAATATAGTTTGTTGATAACAAAATAGTTTGCTTTAAAATAAGTTTCTCGTTACATTCAGAGTAACCTGGAAATTTACGTGTCATTTTTTGTTGATTACCGTACTAAAAACTTTTAGTGACAAAATATAAAGGTTTACAATGTAATTAAAGAATGTTTTAAGGTGGATTTAAAAATACTTACCAGGGGAGTAGATATAGAAAGCATGGGACTGCTAATACTATGGAACATCACTTGTATCATGGAAGCTGGTTTCCTGTGTGTCTTAAGTAGGGTTACCACCCTAACAACAATGTTTTATAAATGCGTCATAAACCTCCATATAGAAAGAAAAGAAATTAAAACATAGATGGGGGAAAAACAAGAGCTAAGTATTTCATAACATCAGAAAGCAAAAAGGTTTACCAAATACTAAGACACTTTAACAATTTTATCTACTCATGGCAGCAAATTAAAGCATTTTACTCTTAGGCCATCATCATATTAATCTAGCAAACAAAACTTTATGGGCAATGTGCCTTCAACTAAACTAGAGGCCATCATCAGTGCATGACCAACAAACAAACTTTATTGGTAAAGTGCTTACACAAAACTATAGGCCATCATCAGTGCATACCAACAAACAAACTTTATTGGCTAATTGCTTTAATAAACTAATATCAATCAGAGACTGAAATATTAAAAATAATTACATCTTATCTTAAATGAGGCAAAACTAGTTTCTTTTATTACCCACCACCTATTTCTTCTTGTCTAGTTTTAAGACTTAATTTTACATTATATGTTTACAACATGATAAGCAAGTTAAAATGAAGGGTGAGCAAGCTGTATGTTTTTTATTGTCAGAAAATATAAGTAAAATCACAAATATTTATTTTATTATGTAGTAAACCAGGAACTGAATCAAATATATGTAAATATTATTTTTGCTAGTTTTAATTATTTATTTGTTTGTTTGATACATAAGAGGAGACAAGGCTGTAAAGTAGTTTACTTTGTAATAAATATATGTTTTGGTTCATGTTGTCTTCTCTGCTTCCTTAACTTTCCTTCCCTTTAAAATAAGTTAAGTAAAATATCTCAACTTCTAAAATATTAAAAAAAGAGATTTCACTTCTTACAAATTCTACTTGATTGAAAAATATTCTCAAATTCTAGTTGTTTGAAAAATATTCTCAAATTCTAGTTGTTTGAATAATATTCTCAAATTCTAGTTGTTTGAAAATATTCTCAAATTCTAGTTGTTTGAATAATATTCAAATTTTAGTTGTTTGAATAATATTCTCAAATTTTGTTGTTTAAAAATATTTCTCAAATTCTAGTTGTTTGAATAATATTCTCAAATTCTAGTGTTTGAAAAATATTCTCAAATTCTAGTTGTTTGAATAATATTCTCAAATTTTAGTTGTTTGAATAATATTTCTCAAATTTTAGTTTTTGAAAAATATTCTCAAATTCTAGTTTTTGAATAATATCTCAAATTCTAGTTGTTTGAAAAATATTCTCAAATTCTAGTTGTTTGAATAATATTCTCAAATTTTAGTTGTTTGAATAATATTCTCAAATTCTAGTTGTTTGAAAAATATTCTCAAATTTGTGTTTGAAAAATATTCTCAAATTCTAGTTGTTTTGAAAAATATTCTCAAATTTTAGTTGTTTGAAAAATATTCTCAAATTCTAGTTGTTTGAAAAATATTTCAAATTCTAGTTGTTTGAAAAATATTCTCAAATTCTAGTTGTTGAAAAATATTCTCAAATTCTAGTTGTTTGAAAAAATATTCTCAAATTCTAGTTGTTTGAAAAATATTTCAATTCTAGTTGTTTTAAAAATATTCTCAAATTCTAGTTGTTGAAAATATTCTCAAATTCTCAAATTCTAGTTGTGAAAAATATTTCAAATTCTAGGTTGTTTGAAAAATATTCTCAAATTCTAGTTGTTTGGCAAAACTTTAGTTTTTGGCAATGCTAATAAAAGTTTACCTTCCAATTTTGTTTAGCAAAATCTGGTGTAGCATGGGACTCCCGAAATTAAATACCTCCTCAAAAAGAAGTTACCTTTACACAAAAAAGTACCCCAAGTTTTGTTAATTTATGCCTAAAGGTTTCTAAATTTAGGAGAGAGGTGGTTACCATCAAATGTGTTGGGATGCGGGTCAACTGGTACTTTAATGCTCAGCATTAATTTAACAATCGCAGGAACTCTTTTTCATCCTTCTTACTTAAATATGTAGATGTTATCTATTACTTACAAGAGTGGGGTTCGGGGTGGGGAGAAGGGTTTGACCTTCAGGAAGTTAGATCTGGGGGTTAAGCATGGGTCTGAGATACTTCTTTCTATACTTCAAAGCTACAGTCTATCGTTTAGTTTAAAAATCTTGACAGGTCAGTTTAGACACCACTGATTCTTAAGAAAAAAAATCCCTGCAAGAAAGGAGCGGGAAAAAACTATGTAAACAAATCAGGTTATTTTACCCGTATTTTTTTGGTTATGTTTTTTTACATTTCTTTAGTGTAGTTTTATTTTAAAATGTCATTTTTAAGATAATTTGAAAGTAGTTTTCAAAACGATGTAATCAAAAGAAGAACCACAAACAAAGTGAACGATTGCCGGGAAGAAGGTTTTTTCCCTACAGCGGTTATTGTGGTAGGGATTTTTTTTCTCTTTTTAAGTGAGAGGTTGGCAGTGGCTTCTCTGATTGGTCAATCCCCAAAATACTTATGACCTTGGGGATTTTTAAACTAAACGATAGACTGTAGATTGCCATGTCTGTTCTGGCCCATAATTAAATTCCAGTTAGGACAGGATCTGTTTTTTTGGTGGTATATGGTATGCTTATAGAGTCGTGAAACCCTAGTGGTAGAGGAGTAAGTAACTTAGGCCCAAAATAATGTTAGCGGTAGAAGAGTAAGTTACTTAGGCCTAAAATAATGTTAGCGGTAGAAGAGTAAGTTACTTAGGCCTAAAATAATGTTAGCGGTAGAAGAGTAAGTTACCTTAGGCCTAAAATAATGTTAGCGGTAAGAGTAAGTTACTTAGGCCTAAAATAATGTTAGCGTAGAAGAGTAAGTTACTTAGGCCTAAAATAATGTTAGCGGTAGAAGAGTAAGTTACTTAGGCCTAAAATAATGTTAGCGGTAGAAGAGTAAGTTACTTAGGCCTAAAATAATGTTAGCGGTAGAAGAGTAAGTTACTTAGGCCTAAAATAACGTTAGCGGTAGAAGAGTAAGTTACTTAGGCCTAAAATAATGTTAGTGGTAGAGGAGTTCTTGTTGGAATCTTTGTTATATTTTCATTCACTAAAAGTGTTTATTATTGGTTAAGCTGTTCTTTCTTTTGTTCATGTTTTTATATTGCTTTTTATTTTTTTATCATTTTATTTCGATGGTAAAGTATATTTAGAATTTACTTTAAATTTAGTTCTTTTATTTGTACTTTGTTTTAAATTTTTTATTTTAATGTTTCAATATTTTTATTCACATTTAAATTTTTTTAAACTTTAATTTATATGAGAACACAATTATTCTGCAACTTTGTAAAAGGACATTAGTCCGTAAATTTTATAAATAAATAAATAAAAAATAAATAGGAGTAAGTAACTTAGGCCCAAAATAATTTTAGTGGTAGAGGAGTAAGTAACTTAGGCCCAAAATAATGTTAGTGGTAGAAGAGTAAACAACTTAGGCCCAAAATAACATTAGTGATAGAGGAGTAAGTAGCTTAGGCCCAAAATAAATAGGCTAATCTGAAGGATTTGAACAAGTTGATCTCTTCTCCCCCTCCATCCAAGTTAAAGCTAAGTTGTGATTTATCTTCTTCTATACACTTTAATTTGGGTCTAAAATCTGAAATTGTCTGATGCCAGCTCTTTTAGTTTACCTATAGTTTGTCTCAATTTGAGTATCACACACTATTAGTGAGTCATATTATTTTTAGGTACATTTTTTCCTGGTCCTTATCATCTAAAGTGGAAGTGAAGTAATTGAAAAAAAAAATGTAAAAATCTGCTATTTCCTTGAAATGTCTATAAATGTTTGTTTATGCAAATTAAAATTTGCACAAATAATTAAAAATTAGAAGCTACTTTGATTCATGAAGAATATAAAACACTAATGAACAAAGCTTAATGTTTTTCAATGAAGGATAAAAAAATCAAACAAAAAATAACAATCAATACTGATTTAATTTGTAAAAAAATATTCAACACAGTTTAAACAAATGACAAACATTAGATTTCATCACATTCAAAGCATTTTTACATTTATATTTTGCATTAAACAACAATTATGACTAAACATAAGCAAATCACACTGTAACAGTTTCATTAGTAACTTATTAAATACATCACAAAAAGAGGAAACTAAGAGAAAATCATATTTCCTAAACTTACAAAATATAGTCTTAGATTTTTTTCTAGACTTTGGAACATATTGTGGGGATGGGGTGGTCAAATGGAATCGATCCCCCAATTCTCTTCCCTCTGCAACTTTCATGCCAGCTACCTCTTCAGCACTTTTTTTTGATAATTTGTTAAATGAGTAAACATGAAAAGATTGATTTTAAAGAAAATATCAAATAAGTTTTTAACTTAATATTTGAACTGGGGGGAGGGGGGGGGGGTTAACTTTAATGAGGAAATATTTGAATTCGATTATCGCAAGCTGCTAGAAATCAGCGCTGCGGCGGACCTGTGTGGACTACTCATGAACTAACTTCGAAAGCTTTCCAAAAATTACCGATTATACTTGTAAACTTAAAATATATGTAAACCATGGCAACTATTGGTTATAACAGCAGCATTTATTGTAATAATGCAATTTTATTTCTTTTCGTTACTTATTATTTTAACACAATAAAAATGGTACGTCATTGTTATGTTCTGTATTATAAAAATTCAGAAACTAATCGTAAAAAAAAATTTCAAACTTCAACATAACGCTACTGATGACTGGTAAGTTTACATTTCATTCAATTATTTAATAATTTAATCAATATAATCCATGTAATCACATGTAGGTGTCTAAGTTGAAAAAAAAAATGCATAAAAGTTTTTTTAAATTGTTTCAGGCTGCATTAAATGCCAAAATCTATCTTCTAGCACATAGATAATTTAGCCAATAATTTTCACCTGATAAAATAAAATGTAAACTTATTTGCTATCAGAGGGGTTTTGTGGAAGCTTAAATGTGACCAAGACCGCGCAAAGCGCTTCGCCTAGTTAGAAGTATGACTAGAAAGTATAAAAAGTTAGTTCCAAATAGAATGCAGGCAAAAATGGGAAATTAAGCCACGCCTACTCAGTTGAAAAGTAGGTCTGCTGCAGCGCTAGCGTCGATCAGAATCCAAATTTTCCCACCATTGAGTCGACAGTCTAAATGTTTAAGTATCTAGTCTCTGAACTCTCCATACATTGTATTAAACTAATCTAAATGTCACAATGGACCCACCCAGTCCTATAGCCAGCCAAAACTTTTAGGGGGAAAGGAACCTCCCCCAGAGGGAAGGCAATATTCACACATCTATGAATATCATGTAGTGCGTCATCACCACCTTGAAAATTTTTTCAAGGTGGAGATGCCCCCCTGGTCCCTAAATGTTTAGGGACCAGTATGTTACCTGATAATAGGCCACCCACCCAAGAGATCTAAGTGCCTTGGATTTTTCACTTGAGTATCGATAAAAACATACCTAGTGGTTGACCAAAAAGACAAAAAATTCATGTCTGCTGGTGTCTTGTAGAATCAGTTCTTAATAAAAGCAAAACTTGTCAAATAAATATACTATGTTGACAGACTACATTATTATTGATAGCTTTGTAACAATCATGCAAGAAGCAAGTTAAAATTTTTAATGATTTTTTTAATTTCTTGGTCAGGCTCCAATGAGTGTGATTTGCCCATAAGATAAATTTGCTCTTAACAAAAAGGATTTTATAAAAGAATAAGTGTAAGTGAATAAGAAGTATAAGCATTTATTTTTCAAGCTGTTAGCAATATGAATTGAAATAACTTATAAATCAAATAAGAAGTAATAAAAAATAATAGCTACAAGTAAAAGTTTACTTTAAACAAATATTTTTAGTATCAAGTATCACTGTGACATTAAAACTTACACATTAAAAGTACACATTAAACTGTTAAAGGAATTCGGTTGTAAACAGGTATGCTAGGTCTACATCCTTAACAAATATTACTATTTAAATTAAAAATTTGTTTAATTAGTGGCTTTTTACTTCTCTTTGTTTATACCGTAGGTATATGGAAAAGTATTGTGTTTGCAAAAAAAATCTGAAACCAGGCTTTCACCAGAATTAATGTTTTAGGTGTTTTAAAGCGTCCTAAGTGATTTTTACAAAGTTGTCTGTCTATATGTGTGTGTGTCTGTTATCAGTATAGCTCCCAGTGTTTGCATGTTGAAGAGTTGAAACTTTGTACTTGTCTATTGGTGTAGTTATAATTAACTTCAACTATAGTAGTCTATAGTGCAGCAATCCAGAAAATATTTTTATTATAATTAAGAAAAATCATAAAACGTGGAAAAATTATGAAATCAGATTGAGGTTTGACATGCATGTAGCTATGTATAAGACTAACATATGTGCCAAGTTTTATTTCATTATCAGCATTAGTTCAATTTTTATAAGATGACTTGTATAAGTTTTTTAAAATTTGAAAATAATCCAATTGAGTTAAAATTCAGTACAAAATTATACCTTTACTTAATAAATAAGTAACAAACCCAGTTTGGCTAAATACAACAAGTACATCCATGATTTTTGTTTGATCTTAAAAGTTAAGCAGCATTGAGCGTGGTCAGTACTGTGTGGGCAACAGCTAAGAATGAAACGGATGTATTTACTATCTAAGGAAGTGAGTCTCTTCTGACTCGCTTTCTTAGATAGTATTAATCCTAAGACGTATTGCAGTTTATGTGACAGTCAATGTCATTTAATTATTGTTTTCTTATTTTCTATATTGAGTTTGACATTCACTGACATAATTCAAGAATTATCTAAGTTTCTCGCGGAACTTCTTTAAACGAGCAATCAAGCGAAGAAATAAGTTGTTAAGCTAATAAATGTTTGCTTCGTTAAAAGTTGTTGTATTTGGTAAGCTAAGCTAAGATAAGATAGCGCGTCAAGTCCGCGACAGTTTAAATTTAACAATTTTTATATCCCGAGGACGATCGAAGCGAGTCCGAAGCAGGGAGGATGAGCGTAGAGAATCTGATGTGATGAGGAAAAGTTCCGAGGTACCCCGAACCCAATTTTTTAAAAATATTTTTTTAATACTTATTTTACATAAATTTAAAGATTTTACTTTTCCATTAAATGCCGCAGGATTTTAAATCCGTAAGTGTGCATTAAAAATATTTCATGAATACTTATTAATTTATTGATTTACACTTTTTTATTATAGAAATGAAAAAAATTAACATTTTCTTAAAGTAAAACAAATTAACAACATGTCTTAAATTTAAATTCATATTCCGAGATCTTTCAGTTAATTTAATAACATAATTATGGACGGATAAATATTTAAATAAATATGTTTTTACATGAATATTTTCAGTAAGATTTTTGCATGTACAAAATATTTTTTTTTATCTTCACAATATCTGACTAGAAAATACTATTATAGCATTTGATACAGCAAAGAGAAAATAAAAATTAAAATAAAATGTATTACAATAAATAATAAGGTATTATAATAAAATAAAAATTATTACTAAAAGTAGAAGTTTAAAAAATAATTTTGGAATTAAAATGTAGTTTTCTTCCAACAGGGGGCGGGAATCAGTTATTTAGTTAAAAGGTGCAATGAAAACTTTTACAATGAGCTTATTATGAGGACAAGAAGGAAAGTGCCAAATTGCCAATTTTAGCAAATTTCCTGTGAAATTACTTGCTATTGGGGAATGTAGGCATTGTATGACATGGTGAAATTAGTTGCTATTGGGGAATGTAGGCATTGTATGGCATGGTGAAATTAGTTGCTATTGGGGAATGTAGGCATTGTATGGTATGATGGCATGGGTTGGACCCTGCAGTGTGTCCAAAATATATTTCTGAGGATATAAGTATAGCATATAAACCTAAATGTAAACAAATAATCCAGAAAATGTTGAGCAATAAGTTGTAAATCTACTGTTTAGGTTTTGAGCAACAAACAAAAACCTAACCAAGAAATGCATTGATGGACAAGGAAGAAAACATTTCAAAGAATATCCATTAAAGGTTTTTGCACCTCC
Source organism: Microvelia longipes (assembly GCA_018340805.1). Lineage (NCBI taxonomy): Eukaryota > Metazoa > Arthropoda > Insecta > Hemiptera > Veliidae > Microvelia > Microvelia longipes. Next base: position 4,017,603 of record JACMZG010001911.1, on the reverse strand, counting down.
ATGACAGATAATTTAAAATTTATTTACAAAAGTATAAAACATTTTATGAAGATTTAGGTATACCTGTGCTGACTGGGTTCATATAGATGAAGAATCCGATGTTTCCCTTCCACTGTGGGAGGCATCTTCAGGGATGTAGGACATCATGGATAGAAACACAATGCTCTACAAAACTGAACTGAAGATAGAGACGAAGGTGGCCCTATTTATACCTGTCTCTGACTTTATCCATGGTGTCCTACATCCCTGAAGATGCCTCACACAGTGGAAGTGAATCATCGGATTCTTTATCGACATCAATGCTGACCCATCGGAAGACCTAAATTTCCATGACAATAACTACGGAAGCCAACGCATTTTATTATAAAACATTTTAAATATTGTTAACTAAAACCATATTGTTGGTATCCCATTACATAGTTTTTTTTATTAAAAAGAAAACAATCTAATACTTTAAAAACAATCATTAAAACCATTAAATAACATCTTTACATCGAAGAAATAACAACATTAAATAAAAAGTTAATTTAATATAAATATTTACAAGTAACACAAAAATGACAATTTATTTATACTGTAATCTTTATTATACAATTATGTGGAGCCTTAATCAGCCTTGGCCACTTACGTAAAATTAAAAAAATAAATAAATTACATAGTTTTGGAATGTCTGTAGCTTAACTTATAACTTATCTTATAAAGAAACTTTGCTTATGAATACAACTTGATTCATAAATAAAATATTAATTATATATGAACAAATTAAGGTTTTTAACTTGGTCTGAATGTTAAGATTAATAGGATTTAAGTTTGAACAACATTTTAATTTAATATATCAATTTATCAGAAGTTAAATAAGTGCAATATTTTGTTCAAGTCAGTAAATAAATGTAAGTAAACATATCTTTACCACTTTAAAACTAGAAGTAGAGTAAAGAATCTTTTGTATTCACTCTTTGCACCAGATTTCTTGCACTTAAATTTAAAAGATTAAGTCCCGATAAAGAGTAGAGAATTTCAGATGCAACAACATCAAGTCTACAAAAATGTGGGGATAAATAGCCCCAGAATTTTTCAAATGGTCTCTACCCCCCAATAAATTGACTTATTTAGTTAGGGGCTAATTAATTCAGAATTTAATATAGAAAAATATTAAATGTTGAGAATTTAAATACCAATATCGCCGTGACACAGAAATTATTCAGCAAGCTTTTGCTGACACATCACAGTTCTTTGTTAAAAACTTTAACAAACTGTCATTTTAAACAAAACTTAACAAGCTTTTAAAAAAGTAGTCATTTTAAACAAACAAGTTCAACAACAGATTGGCTAAAACATTACAAGTATGTAACGATATCGGTATCAAATTTATTAGGATATAATGCAGTTTTTAAAACAGTCTATATTTTTGTTTGATCCAATTTTACTTTTTAAAATGCAACGAAAATATTGCTGAATTAGGAATTGCAGGAGTTGATTTACTGGGAGGATCATTTTAAAAATGATTTCCTCGTTGTTTAGTATTTCATGTTTGTTCATCTGAAATATTTAATCTGATATGAAAAAGGACGTCTGACTTCTTTAGACGGTCTGCTCCTTCTGCACATCTTATTTTATTTAATAGACAGGGTAGAACAAAACAGTGAATTATGGTAATGACACAGAAGGGAGACATGAGAACCACACATTTAATTAAGTAGAAACTCCCTATGGATGAGAGGACACTTAAAACAGTCGTGCACCTAAGCCAGTGATCAGATAATAGAAGATAGAATAGCTGGCTGTTCAAAGTCACCCTACACCCACCAAGGTTCACCAGACAGTTCTTATTTTTACTATTAGTCTGTTTTATGTAAACTACAGACTCAAGTCAAACATCTCCAACACTCAGTTAACTTATTAACTTTAACTTGAATGCTAACTTTTTTAACTACACTCTGCATAGTTAGCCTTAATTTTGAAGAACACGGGACATTCATTCAATTCTCTGAGAACCAGATCTACTCATATTTTGAGGAGAAGGAATCATCAGTAGGCCAGCTATTTAAAGTAGGAACTATGTGGCCTGAGTGAGATTTGAACCTAACGTATCTTTGAACCTAACGTACCTTGATATTAGAGGTATCCACGTATGACCTTGATAAGGTATTAAACTCTAAGCAACCTAACTATCAGTGAGCTCAATAAAAGTGTTTGACTGATCTCAATACTTTTTCAGAGTAGCATCTAACTAGATGAGTTACAGGGGAGGAACAAGCAAAAGGTCACCAGGAGAGTAACCATTGGAAGAACTTGCCTCGAGTTAATTTGATTATCCTCAGAGAAATTGTTTAAAACGGTTGCAAAGGTAGAGTAGAATTAGGGACACAGTGTAAGTATAAACTAGCGCAGGAAGGGTGGAAATGGTTCATAGCGTATCTGACTTGATCTTCCAGTTTCGACTGTTCTTGACAAACACCGCATTTTACTCCTTCAGAAAATATGTCTTCAATCTGCAAAACATAACAACGTGTCATCACTATCTATAAAAATCGGAAAACCCATCGGTCATAGTCTTAGTTAAACTAGATCTCAAAATATAATTAAATATCATTTAATTATATAAAGTAAATTTAACATAAGTAACATAAAGTAAATTTGTACCTATATATCAGTTCATTTCTATAATTATTTAATAAATTTTTTTAAAGCTAACTTAAATAATCTTATCACCGAAAAAAATAATTTCAATAAAAAGCTTTTAAAATATTGGCTTCTTGAAAGCAATTACTTAAATCTTTAATTCATTTTAAGTTTTTAAATATTGTTTAGTTAATTTATTTTTTATTATTTATATATAGTTAATTTTTTAGTTATTGGTAATTAGTTAAATATTGTAATCCTATTATTTATTTCATTGTTAGAGTTATTATTTATACTAAGAGTATGCCTTCTAATCTTTTATTTGTTTTAAAATTTTTTTAGCATGTATTTTTATTCCTTAATTTATTAATTTATTAACTTATTTAGTTATTTTTTACTCTATTCTTAAGAAACATTGAGCTGTGATCTTTAACCTAGTTATTATGTTCGCGTTATTACTTTTGAAGAAAATATTTTAGTAATATTCCCTTTATTTTACAGATCCACTTATCTATTTATTAGAAGATAAAGAAAGTCAGTGTTAAATTTGTTATGTTATATATTGTAAAATTTGGCTTATACTATTGTAAGGTTTCACCTTGTTGTGTAATGCTTGTAAAACAATTTTGAAATAAATATTATTTATATTGTAACATAGAGTCAATTTGAGACAAAACAAGTTCATTATTGTCTTAGAATAATACTATATGTAGAAGAAGCACTGCACAGATAACATAACAGCACATTCACTTGTGGTCCAACTAATGCTGCTAACCTAACAAATTAAAATCTTTTGAAACAAAGTTGCCAATACATCTGGTTGTTGAACTATCAAAGTAAATTATGAATAAATACTCTATTAAATCGTATTAATTCTAATTGTATAAAATAGTTAATTATTAACTAATTAATAATTAGTTAGGTTGCTAATGAGTGAAATATGACTGGGGAAATAAGAGGTGAGGTAAAATATTAAAATAAGTAAATATTTTATTATTCTATGGCACAATACAAGAAAAAAAGAAAAAAAAATAGAGGGCTGGGACCACAACTGGCATCATACAAACAAAAATAGTTTTGATATTAATGTAGTGGTACCCCTGCTTAAGACCATCAGTAAACTGACTTGTCTCTTATCAATGAAATCCCTTGTGTTTATGACCCTATGCATAGAGATATATACTAGAGGGGGCATAGCCTATCTTAATACATTGAGAGGCCTGAAACATTTTTAGTGGGGCTCTCAGGGGCTCTGTGTAACCTCATTGAAACCTCCTCCAAGAGAGAGTTGAGGTTATAATTAATCAATTGTTTTCGGCTTCCCGCAGATTGTTTGTGTTGTGATTTGTATTTTAAACATTCTACTATATAATTTACTGTTTTTTGTTCTGTTTATTAGATGAAAATGATAATCGAATGTGGTCAGGTTACTTTTTCGATGTTTCAAAATTCAACCAATAGGGCCCCTCTAGTAATATATCTCTATGACCCTATGCTCCTTCTATATTTATATTATTCTAAGTTTATTGGGCTCAAGTATACAAAATTATTTAGAGTGAAACAGAGCCAAAAAGTCATTTTCCAATCAAAATTAGTTAAAAGAAATAACTGAGGTGAATATACACAAAGTATTAAACATATTTTTCCTACAATCTATGCAATAATAATAATTATTATAAAGTTAGAAAATACAAATAAAACACAAAAATTCACAAAGTAGGAAACAAAAATTACCTAAAAACTCAGCTAATTAATAAATAAGTAGCTACACGAAGATCCACAAAATAAACTACTTAAACAAAATAAAATATAATACCATGGAGGCAGATAAAATACTATAGTCTCACTAGAAAAAACCAATAGTCTAATCTGACAGCTAAAATTTCTAAATTGCAATACCAATATGGCTATATTTTTTTGAAAGAATTCAAATTAGCAGGGCTAGATATAATCTCAATGCTAAAATCTACCTTAAGACTTATTTTTACATAATCTACCAAGGATCAATAAAACATTCAAAATAGAAATTTCAAAACAAAATGGGAAAATAAACCCAATATGAAGAAGGTCAAAAGAAGAAAAAAATAATGTTTTCTAGTAAAACGCTACTGTTGAATAAAGCAGACAAATTTAAATTTTAAATTTATTACAGTATATCTAGTAGTTTCCTATGCCCAGCACCATATTTGACTCCAAAAAATTATAAAATTGCTGATGCCTTTTTAAATACAAACATTCTCCTAGTCCTAAACTCGGCAACATTGAATGGTCACTCTCTGGTGATAAGAGGTCCATTTAAGCATTCAGCATTTAAATTTGAACAATGACGGGAAGCAACATCCCCTTATTTTTTCAGCTTATTTTAAATCAGCTGTTTATTATGTATTAGTAGGATGTCATGAAGTGCCTGCGCACAGCGGAATTATTGGCTGTCCGTGAACCTCGTGCCATAGTATCAATTAATCTTAAGATGCACCATGGCACACCAGGCAACATCTCAAAGTGAGTTCAATATACATGGCGGTTCTATTTCTTCAACTTGAGTTATTTAGCCTTCAACTTATTAACAAAGTCATTGTTTATTTTGTAATTTTCTACAAGATCAGCTATATCGCAGTCGCACCTCCACTTTATGAAAACCTTCTCGGCCTTTCAGAATAAGTCTAATGAATGTATTTGTTCAAATTGCTAAATAAATTCCCACAGACCTTTGGCTCTATAACTTGAACTCAATCAATATAATTAGTTTGATAAAGAGGATCTAATATAAAAATTTTTGTTTAAACAATTTAAATTTGTTATTAGTTTAATTGAGCACAAACCTAGACCTTAAACATTTTAAGGTCCATTACCTAAATTTTATACATTACAAATTTTTCATATTTTTCTGTGTAGTTTGTTGTTTTTTGTTGTACTTTTTTATCAATAAATAAAATAATTACATTACACATTTTTATAAATTAGTAATTTTTCATATTTTTCGGTGTAGTTGTTGTTGTACTTTTTTATCAATAAATAAGAGAATTGTTGAAATTGAAAAGTGAAAAAATAAATGAGTGTACAACAAACATATCTTAAATAAATTCGACATTAATGTCCTTGACTAAGTACACATTCCCTGTATAAACCCTCTCCTACTCCCATCCTTATCCAACAGCAAGTATTGACGGTAGCTGATTCTTCAACTGTCCTAAAGATTGGTTAAATTATTATAATAACTTACAACTTCATCAATAAAAGGCAATATCTAATAATGTTTATATCTCCATGATATCACCTCAACTAGGGCAATTCATTTTGACTAAATTGGTAGCAGTGCTTTCCTGCCACAAATAATTCACGAGAACCAATCAAAGGCTCAGAAATCTCCTACAGTCCGTACATTGAAAACTATTAGATATACTATAGATATCTTAAAGTTAGTCAGCTAAAAAGTAATGATAATAAACATTCAAATAAAAGAAATATTTTTGCTTCTCAGCAAAATATCAAATTAAATAAAATAATACTACATTAAAATAATGAGAAAACATTAAATGCATTATGAAATTAGGTTGATAAATGCAATACAAGTCAAAAAGAGAATTAAAGAAAAGTATGAGGTGATGAGAGCATACCAGATTACGGGGTTGGTAGTCACGGGTTCGATACCAGGAAACCTAACAAATAGTTTTATTAACATACAACTCTACATACTCAAGTTAGTGTTTCATACCAAGTAAGAATTTTGTTTAAATAAAACATTTCTTTTTTATTTGGTCCTGGATTCAAATATGTAATTACTTTATGCAAGTATTCTACGAAACAGAATACTAATAATATAATTTAATAAGGAACATTTTACAGGTTCACTATTAAGGCACTGACCGGTTTTGACAATACAGTCATCTTCAGAGTTGTTTATAACAACATCTTATAAGAATAAGAATATTTTTATTACAGACTTACATCCAATAAGTAAATTACAAAATTAAACAAAGAATTATCAAGTTACAAAAATTAACAATTTACAAAAGTTAAACAAGAATATAAAATATATAATAAAATACACAAAAAGAAAACAACAACAAAAAACTAAGTATTGAAGAACTTAAATAATAACGAAAGGAAAAAAAATTTAGTTATGCTTAAAAGCAAATTAACATTAATTTAACAGTTTAAAATATATAATGGACAGTGACAGAATAAATAAAAGTAGTATTATTGTATGAAGTAAGTAATTAAAAGTAAAGTAAGTAAAAAATTAAGTAAAGTAATCTTCAGGCAAAGTAAATACTCTCAAGATGACTGTCGAAACCAGTCAGTGCCTAAATAATTAACTTTTTTCTAGTAGTTTGACAATTTAATTTTGTTTTAAAACTCAAATGTTTTTATTATTTCACTATAAACATGTACCACAAAATCTCAGTCAAAACAACTAATGAGAGAGTCTGATGTGGTTAGGATAGGAAAGTTATGTAAAAATTCAGAGGTACCTCAAACCCGATTTTAATTTAGAAATAACTGTAGTTTAAAGACCAAACCGAAGTAAAATGAATTATTAAAACAATTTTTTAAACACTTTTTTTTTGCTAAACACGAATTAGTTTGTAAACAAATATGCAATAAACAAAAGCTAGACAACATCAAACTGATAAAAGATAAAATGACTAAACAGTTTTTACCTTGACTGGAGGCAGCGCTTGTCGGGTTGCACTGCCGAGGCTGCTCCATGCCGATTCTAGCTTAGTTTTTCCCTCTTCACTTCCTCTAACTAATCTCTCACACACTCTATACACCTCACCTAGCTCTGCATGTACACGAAAAATAACAAAACATCAAAATAAAATACAATAAGTTTTGAATATGCTATTATTCTTTGTGTAGAACTCCATAATTAAAAGGTTAAAATATAGACTTTAGTTCCACAAATAATAATAAAAAATAGAATGTAACATAATTCGGTTTTTACATCATCTTCAGACGTAAACAAAAATAAAACAAAAACTATATCATATTTTTAAGGCAGACACTAAAATTACATTAAGTCCAAGAATCACAAAAATTGCACATAAAACAGTTTATTTTTGTCAATGTCTGAAGGTGGTGTGAATACCGAAATATATTATATTTTTTAAATTATTTCTATATATTTTAACCTTTTCATCAAAATAAAATAAATAATTTATATAAATAAAGCAAAAAAATACAATTATTTTACAAAATCCTATTGGTGGTCAAAAACTGCCCCCACCATAAAATTTGAATCAGTGATAATATGATGAAATATATAAGGCGCGGTCGAATATCCACGGCCTTCTAGAACGTTGGATCACCAACAAACTTTTATTATAACTTTTTTTCAAAATTTTCAGTAATTAACCGGATTTGTAATAAATGAAGCTTATTTCCGTAATCTGCACCCTCTTTTGGTTAATCTCAAAGAGTATTTACATTCACTCAACGATTTATTTTTAATCTAACTTGGTACATACATAACTACTGTTAGACGTCAATGTTAACAAATGTGACATGTCAAAATATAACACAAAATATTGACGTCTAACAGTAGTTATGTATGTACCAAGTTAGATTAAAAATAAATCGTTGAGTGAATGTAAATACTCTTTGAGATTAACCAAAAGAGGGTGCAGATTACGGAAATAAGCTTCATTTATTACAAATCCGGTTAATTACTGAAAATTTTGAAAAAAAAAGTTATAATAAAAGTTTGTTGGTGATCCAACGTTCTAGAAGGCCTAGGATATTCAACCGCGCCTTATAGTCTTTTGGTAAGGCTGAATGGGTTACAGCGTGTCTGGTTATGTGTATCAGGGCATCAATTGCAAACCAAAATAAATTTGTGACATATTAAGTCTGAAAGGCAACTAATTAGAAGAAATGCGATGGATCTTAAAAATGTTAACATTTGGTCTCCCACCAGAATTATCGATGTGACAAAAGATAATATAGCTTGCGCTTTCTCCGCTGCACCTTTTACCCTTTGGATAACGGACTGCTCAGTCAAGAAACGCAAAGTAAAAATAAAAATATAAGAATGATTACCTTCGAGATATTTCTTACACCTATGATCGTCTAGGATTTCAGTCAATACTTTTTCATTAGACACAGACGTAAAGCTAGTTATTGCTTGGTTTAAGAGATTCAAACAAGCATCTATGCATTCCTCCTGCAATATAACAATGCTAATATTAATTGTATGACACATTAGAAAGAGCACTTTAAAAAGGGTTTTAGATATAAGATTATGAGTTAAATAAAGTATTCAAGGAGCTCAAGGTGCTCGAGTAGTCAACATTGATCTAAAGTGAGATCCAAATTTTAACTGTATTTGAGGTTGCAGGTTATTTACAATGAGCAAGACTGTGGTATATCTATTAGTTTTCAATGCAAGGATTGGAGGAGATCTCTAGACTCTGATTGATTCCCGTCAATAATTCATGGAGGGGAATGCACTGCTACCAGCTATGACAAAATTAATTGCCCTAGTTAAGGTTACGTCATAGGGGTATAAACGTTACAAGGCGTTAACTTTTACAGTTGAAGGTAAGCATAACAAATAATTTAAAAAACGTCTTGAGTGTAACATCATTTTATAAGAGAATTTCAAGTTTTTACACATTTATTTTTATTTTACACAAAATAATGACGATTTGGTGTTACCAGTTTTAGAACAGTAATACACAATGGTTGTAATCAGTTGACAGTGTGGGGAAATAATAATATGGAGCCTATGAGGGTGGTCCTGGATATTAAACCACACCCATAGTTTTATATCAGGCCAAACTCATTGGTTCCTCAACAATATTTTCCCACACTGTCAACTGATAATAGCCGTGGGCAATAATGTAATTCGCAATCCTACCATATTTTCTACTTTAATAGGAAACCGGGTATTGAAAACTACAAGATACACAATAATCAGATAACAAAGCTTAATTATAGAAGCACGGGAGAAGTCGTAGTCAGGGTTCAATATGCTCACTCCCTCATAATGAGATTTATCTCGCTGTTAAAATTTCGCTCAACCTCATAAGAGTAGTTTCAGACAACAATTCCCTAAAAATTAGAAATAACTTACAAAAATTACAAATAAAAACAGACATACCTTGATATTAGAATGAGGTTGGTGATGGATAAGAGCTGGTGATACTTGTAACTGAGACACGGGTTCTGCAGCGATGAAATCACCAAAATCTTCATGACTTTGTTCACCGACATCTTCATCCATACTAACTAAACTCCTCAAAGCACTGTACTTGTCTTCAAATCCTAATAATCCATCTGAGTTATTGACCATTGAATCATTCGACAGTAAATCTGATTCTAAAACTGAATTTTCAGTAATCTCCGACTTTGAAGTAGTGTCAGGAATAAAGTCGTCGAAGTCCATAGTGTTTATCCTTATATCGCTCTCAGGACATTTATCACAACTCGGCGCGGAATCGGTTAACTTCAAATCATCAAATCGGAGCGAATCAACCGATATGCTATCTTGTGAACTTTTATCTTTGTTGGGCTCCGGTGATGAGTTAGATGTGAAATCTGAGAAACAATTTTCATCCATCAGAGGATTCGGAATGATGTTTGGAGTGGGGGCAGGGGGTGTGAAAGTACTTGATATCTGAAAAAAAACCACAAAATATTATTTACCACCAGAAAGGAGACAAAATGCACTCTTCTTACACTCATAGAGGGAGAAAATAATAACTTAAATTTGAGTCCGAATCTAAAGGGTGAAAAGTATAGTATAAGATAGTATCAAAAGAACCTATATTAATATGCAGAGTGGTCAGGGGTGGACTGGCCATTGAGGGTAAGGGTGGCAGCCCTCAACCAAAATTAAAGAAAATAAAAAAAATGATTAACATATTTAATATGAAATATATTCATAACGCAACAGTCACAGGGGCCCAATACTCTAAAGTAGGGCCTAAATAGCTCATGGGGATAAATGTTTTTAAAACTATTCTGAATTTGTTACCTAAAATTAGGCCCCCATTCTTTATACTTGGACTTTTAAAAGTCACAAACAGAAGACTAAAGCCTTAAGGGATCCTCGAGATATTTGATTAGGGCCCTACTGCAGTACGAAAGGGACCTTAAGATAAACATAAAATAGTTTAGTTAAAAATTTAATTAAAATGAATAAACTTAAGTTTATTTTATTCTTACTTATTTATTTTATTTACTTAAGTTTATTTTAATTTATTTAAATAAAATAATGCAATTCTTAATTTTATTAAATATTTATGAAATTAAAGGTAAATAAATATAATTATTAATTAAGCTTGCTATAGTCATTAATAATACTCTAATTAAAAGTAGACCCCTCTGAGAAGCAAAATAGGAACCCCTCTCATTGGCCCCTTGAGATGCAGGTTTAGGCCAAACTCTCCTTAGGCCTTTTTGGCTCAGTCCGCCACTGAGAATGGTACACTTCATATACTTCATTACCCCAACTAACTCTGCTTCTAATGGAGCTTTTGTCAAAAAGTTAGCATCTACAGTCTATTGTTTAGTTTAAAAATCTTGACAGGTCAGTTTAGACACCACTGATTCTTAAGAAAAAAAATCCCTGCAAGAATGGAGCGTTAGACAACTATGTAAACAAATCAGGTTATTTTACCCGTAATTTCTTGGTGATGTTTTTTTTTTTTCATTTCTTTTGCGTAGTTTTATTTTAAAATATAATTTTTAAGATTAATTTGAAAGTAGTTTTAATTTGAAAGTAGTAATTGAAAGTACATCAAAACGATGTAATCAAAAGAAGAACCAAAAAACAAAGTAAACGATTGCTGGGAAGAAGGTTTTTTCCCTACAGTGGTTATTGTAGTAGGGATTTTTTTCTCTTTTTAAGTGTGTGTAATAACACACACTGGATTTACGTTTCAAAACTTAATTATTGGTAATAATAATTATGGTTTGTCCTCTCCGTTGAGACTCACAATATGGAGTATTCCTATGTTGTAATTGTTTCCATTGAACTCTGCTAAAACTAAAGTATACCTGTATGGTATTAGTAGTTAGATCGCAAGTCAGGTACTCTTCAGGTTCAGGTTGGTCAGGGGGAGTGCCCATCCAGTCCAGTAAGTCATTACTTCTCGGTAGATTACACTTGGGGAATAAGTCTTCCACTTGCCTCGGGGAATTGAGGATACCTCCACTAATAGAGTTGATGGGATCTTGAATTATCTGTTATATTAGGAGTAAATTTAAAATAATTAAGGTTTATTAACAACTCATTAAAACAACTCTTGTTTCATTTGTAACAAATGAAACAAGTAGTCACTTAAGTCATCTCTATGTAAAAGAAATCAAGGAAAAGAATCAGTGGAAAGAAAAATTATGAAGGCTATAACAGCCAACAAGAGAGCTGGTCTTAGTCCAGGATTAACACCAGATTTGAAGTTATAGGCTATAATAGCTCGTGTGAATCCCAGCTAGTTGATGTTATATCACATATTTTCCTTCCTTTTCTTTATTTTCCAGCCAATGCTAGTGAAGATGTCTAAACTTTGGTAGTTACAAAAATGATCACTATAATAGTTTTAATTAAAAATTATGTAATAATAATAATATTTAAATTATATTACGACCAGACAATACTCACAGATAAAACCATTATTCACAACAGGCCTGATATAGTGGTTGTAGATAAAATTAAACAACATGTCAAATTAATAGATGTCGCTGTGCCACTTACCCATAACTTTAATAAAACAACCCAAGAAAAAATATCTATATACACAAATTTGGACGCGGAAATCATTAGAATTTGGAAAATGAAATCAGCTACAGTCATTGCCATAGTATTCTCAGCAAATGGAATAATTCATAAAGATTTAAAATCAGCACTAGAAAAAATAGATATACCGGTTTCTCTCATTAAGCTCATCCAAAAATAAGTTATTCTACAAACCTGCTAAATAGTATGAAAGACCTTGAATATGACTTAAGAGTATACAACATAGACATGACTCAACAGAACTTTTGCGAGACCAAAATTAGCTCTTTCATGAGAAGGTGACTTGGTAAAAAAACTTGTCCCTTACTCTTAAAACTAGCCTAGGCTAAGAATTAAAAGAACATAATAATAATAACTTACAGGAGGAGACAAAATAAGATTTGAGGTTTTTTCTAAGAACTTTTGACAAATTTCTTCTTCAATCAGGATGAGCCAGTCACTTGGTGCATTCCAGCCTATTTTGACTGAAGAACAAATTTGTCAAAATTTCTTAAAAAACCTCAAATCTCATCTTTTCACCTCCTGTAAGTCATTATTATTAGGTTGTTACATTATATTTCCTTTTACAAACACACACACACACACACACACACACACATACATACATACATACATACATATATATATATATATATATATATATATATATATATATATATATATATATATATATGAATGAGATTGAGCACAAGTGGAGTTATTCATACTCCACTTAGGCTTTCTTCATCGTGCTGATAAAGGGCGGAAGTTGGATTTCCTAGAAAACCTTGAAATCCTTCGGAGCCAGAGTAATGTGGGCGACTTGAATCTGAACGTCAGAGGAGATAGCTCGCCACTTCTGCGCGCTCTACTAAAGGTGCCACCCCCTCCACCAATTAGTCTTACTCGACTCACCGAGCTGTTACCATCTCGGAAAAGAAAATAGTTTTATGTATTTTAACTTTCATCTTTATCTTCATGGTATTTATTTTATTTTATTAACTGTATTTGTCGCATATTTTTCGTTTATGGTTTTTTATGCGTTTTATTTACTTATTATTGTATTTTTATTATTTTATATTCGCGATTCTGTTTGTATTTTTGTGTTTCTTTGTTATTTCTCTTAATTTGGCTTTTATAATGTAATTTGTTTTTATTTTGTTTTAATTTGTATTAACTTATTTGTGCAGGCACTGATGATGACCTCATGTTAGGTTGAAAGCGCTTTGCCAATAAACAATTATTTTGTGGAGAGACTCTTTTCTTCATTTCCTAGTATGAATATATATATATATATATATATATATATATATATATAATTTCTAATACCTGTATTAAAGAGTATTACCTTATCAGGAGAGTATTACATTATATTTCATTTTACAAACACATATTCATATATATATATATATATATATTATATATATATATATATATATATATATATATATATATATATATATATATATAATTTCTAATACCTGTATTAAAGAGTATTACCTTATCAGGAGAGTATTACATTATATTTCATTTTACAAACACATATTCATATATATATATATATATATATTATATATATATTATATATATATATATATATATATATATATATATATATATATATATAATTTCTAATACCGGTATTAAAGAGTATTACCTTATCAGGAGAATCATTTGAATCCTGTAGAGGGGGTGTTGATGGCTGGACTTTGTTAAACGGGGGCTGATGTGAAGTTTCAGTGAGAGGAAGATCCAGGACACAGAGCTGAGTAGGAGAGTCTCTGCTGGGAGAGTTTAATAGAGACAGTGCTCCTGCCATTGGTCTCTTGGGTGATTCAAATCTGAATAGAACATACATCAATTAAATCAATAATTATATCATTTTAAAGGCTGGTGGTTTATCAGGAATAACCCCTGCAGGAACTAATCCAGGTAGAATTGTAGTGTTAACTATTATACTCAAAATGTTCATCAAGGTTGGTGATAATTTATTTCAACAATAATAAATTAAGAGCATAACCTTAATGCTATGATTTGAAACCTTCCTCTGGGATGTGAACCCCAGACCTCTGTGGTGTCAAAGGTATTCTAATGATAATATGACACAATACTAAATACTTATAACACAATATAAATTTTGGGAGAGACACCTAGGAAATGCAAATCTACACGTGGTCATTGTTGCTTTATTGGCATTATTCATCATTGATGGCTCGACATAATATCATGTCCCACTCTGTTTTGTTACGTCTAATTCATCAGAGCACGACAGAGCCTGAAACTCACTCTGAGTGGTGCTCTCTTACCATCATTATTCTTGGCAATGGCAGTGCTCTAATGAGTTAGAAATAACCAAACAGAGGGGGACATGACATTGTGTCGAGCCATCAATAATGACAAATGTTGAATGATGGAACAGATCCTAGATGTAGTGTATTGCACTGAGCTATTTACATTTCCTGGGTGTCTCTCCCACAATTCATATAGTGTCGACAATGCATGTTCTGCAAAACTCGGTAGTGTCAAATGATACATAAATAGTGATTCTGTAACAACCTAAACCACAGAGGTGGCTTTTACACCTTGCTTATACAAAGCATTTATACAAAAACTACATTTCTGCATTGCTTATACAAAGCATTTATACAAAAACTACATTTCTGCATTGCTTATACAAAGCATTTATACAAAAACTACATTTCTGCATTGCTTATACAAAACATTTATACAAAAACTACATTTCTGTATTGATTATACAAAACATTTATACAAAAACTACATTTCTGCATTGCTTAAAATAAGATTTAACTTTATTTTTACATATAATTTTAACACAGAATGTAGTATATGAGTATTAAATTTCAGCCCAATCAGATAGCTCCCCCCCCTTTAAAAACATCTCCACCCCCTCCATGACCCTAACCTCATGAGTTTATTTTTCCTGTGGAAATTTGTTAATTGATACACTAAAGGTTGCTGTATTGTCTGTAAGTTGACTATAACCGAGAATTCTCCAAAAAAAATAATACCTAATAAGAGACGATGACATTGAGGAGGAGGTGTTGACTTCTAATACTTTCAAACTATCAACACTCAGGCCAGTGAGATCAGCTGATTTGAAGTCATCGAACTCGTCTTCATCTTCTTGATGTGTTTGTTGGATAGTTTGATGAACTGTCTGGTTTATTACAGACTCTGGTGGATGCGGTGAAGGATGTGGAGTAGGAGATGCTTCTAGTAATGACATATCTAACATAGGTAATGGATACCGACCCATTTGACTTACAACAGCCGCACTTCTAAAACTATATCCACTCTAAAAACAAAAGTAAACATTTGCAAATACTTCTCCACTAGAAAGGCAAATAAAATCTATTAAAATAAAAATAATTCACAACTTAAGTAAAATATACAACTTAGTGAAACATTTTCCTTCTACTTTTAGAGTTTTTTTACTGGAAATTCTGTTTTAATTAGTTAAGGTTCACTTTAACTAATTGTTGCAGTACGGAACGTGAAATGCAAAATTTGAATCCACTGTAAGAGTTTTTTGAACGGCGTACAAAAAATACATTTTTGTACAGCTGGGAGTTCATCTATTTGCAAGGAGCGCTGAAGAACATATTCTTGATGTAGTTCAGCCATAGTTCCTCTAAATGGCAACACTGTTTTAGCAGTATAACCTTATTTCTGTTATCTATTACATGTTTCTTTACAATACAAATTAAATGAATTATTTGCATTGATTTCAAAGGAAGTATTATTTACAATGCTAGATAGTGATTAAGTGACACTGAATTATGTAGCAACTCCACCAGAGTTTAGAGGTAAATAAAAGAGTTTTGTAAACGTTATTAATTTTATTATTATTCTTTATGCAAAATTTCATATACTGCATGGCTGTGAATGACTTTTATTTTTTTCACCTCAGCTCCTTTTACTGATTTGCTTTGTCTACCAGTAAATATACTCCCTTCCGTAAAAAAATAATTTCACACCCTAGTAGTATTCTTGTCCACATTCTAAGCCAGAAAATACTGTCAAAAGAAATCTAATGAAACACAATATTACCTGGGCCAGGGCAACCAAAGCCAATGCCGTGTATAATTCTTGCTGAGTCAGAGCACCAGGTATTGTAAGATTAGATAAACTCCAAATATAACCAAGCATATCCACGGATAATCTCGATGTCATAAGTAAACTCTGTAATTTAGTTGTGTCACAAACTTCCATACCGTTTATACTTGTTGATTGTTTACATCGTTCCCATATAGAAACGTAGGGAGCGGGTACTACAATATTAGGCTAAAAGAAAATAGAATTAAATAAGTTGTTAGAAAAAATAATACAAAATTAGTGATTTTTATGATCCAAATAACTATAGGTGGAAACTCAAGGCTCAACTCACAAAGGTACATTGAAAAAAATAGGTAGTTAGACTTTGCATAAAGCTACACAAAAAAATAATAATATTTGCAAGGTTATTTGGTAAAAAACAGTAATATGTAAGTGAAATAATAGTTTGTCGAGAAGGTTATCCTTTAAATATGATTGCTTCTTAAGATACATACAGCGTATTGGGTGAGTGATCTAGATTTCATCTTTCTAGTTCTAGCATATCTGACTGGATTCCCTTCACATGGTTACTAGATCTGTGGATTTAGTCTACTGTGTGTATGTTGTAAATATTTTGACAGTTGACATTCATTCTATATCTTTTCATATAGACATTCATTCTATATCTGTTCAGATTCTATATTCATATCAGACATTCATATCTGTTCATATCAGACATTCATTCTATAATCTGTTCATATCAGACATTCATTCTATATCTGTTCATATCAGACATTCATTCTATATCTGTTCATATCAGACATTCATTCTATATCTGTTCATATCAGACATTCATTCTATATCTGTTCATATCAGACATTCATTCTATATCTGTTCACATCAGACATTCATTCTATATCTGTTCATATCAGATTCATTCATACCAGTTCTTATCATCACGAGATGGCAGCCATTTTTAAAAATCTAGTTTTATCGAAACTGGCAGATGTATCGAAAGGAGTGGGTTCAATTGAAAGTGATGTAAAAATTGAGGGGTCAGTGTAGAGACAGTGTTCCAACTCCCCCCTTTTACCCTAAGGGTGAGATGGACCAGCTTTCAATCAAGGGGGAATCTAATTCAACTACTATGCAGCAAGTCAGCTCCACTTGTTCTTACATCCTGCTTGGTTGATTTATATCTGTTGCTAAGCAACAGTCAACAAAGAGCACAATTGTTTAAAGGTTTTTAAAGATTTCTCTAAAACCCTCTTAAGGCCTTTTCTAAAAAAATATATACAAAATGTAAACCAGGTTTTCAAAGAGAAGCAGCATGTTTTTAAAAATAGGTCTTTATTGCCGAAATATCAGAAGTAATTAATGTTCATTTTTGATATCCTATCCTAATCTTATAAACAGAAACTTTATTATTTACTTGAGCTTCAAGAAAAAACACCATTATGGAATCCATGGAAAATCTGAAACCGTCACATCTGGTAAAATAATATCTATACAAAGTAAACTTAAAGATTAAAGAATTAAAGATTGGCTCTTAACCAATCACCTGCACCACTGGAACAAATCCTCTGGTATGAGGCACAGTAAAAGGAACCAGTCCCAAACTAACTGAGGACCTCCTCAGTCTCAGCAGAAGGGACCTTAGAACAGTAACTGGACTACTGATTGGTCACTGTCACCTCCGAAAACATCTCCATACCATTGGTATCTTTAAAGATAACCCAGTGTGTAGGCTTTGTGAATCGGAAACCGAAACTGCATCTCACATACTTCTGAGATGTGAAGCCCTAGCCTTTCAAAAGTTCACCAACTTTGGTAGCAGCATTCTCACTAAGTTTGACTCTACCAATGAATCACTGGTCAAAAGATCCTAGACCTAGTCCGGGGAAAAGGATTATTCTGACCTGGACCAATTGAGGGGATTGTACAATAGACTTCCAGTCGCAGTGCAAATGGGGTCTATCCTCGACTCCAACCCCAATCTTTAATAATAATAATAAACTTGTGTACTGAGTGCTAGAGTGCCTATACAACACAGGCACTCTACTAAGCACTATATTATAAACAAATTAAAAAAAAACACTTCAACAGGTTTATATAGCTGGTAAAAATTAAAACAATGAAGGGATATGTGGCACTGCAATGCGGATATTGGAGGAACTAAAAGTGTCAGAATTTCCTAAGGGCTATGTGATGGGTGGGAGTCGGAACACTGTCTCTACGCCATCTCAACACTGTCTTTAACATCACTTTAGTTCAATTATTATTCTATTCCAATATATTTTTAAATAATAATAACCTGCATCTACCCACCAGATGGTTCTCATCAAATCTGCATAAAACCAAGATTAGAATTTATTCAATAGATATTTCACAGACTTTCTGACATTTAATCAACTGCAGAACTTACCATACTATTAGTAGAAGTAGATTTTTGATTTTGAGTAACTTTCTTCTGAAATATCTCTTTCTTGGATAACAAGTTCTCTATCATGGCATCCGCACTCAGGTTCTAAAAACAGACCAAACAGTCACCACAAATATACTGAGTTAGCAATGAACACGATAAGAATCATTAAAATACTTAATTAAATTAAAGACAAAAGGAAAAGGCGAATAACCTGCTTAGGCCTGGACATGTTCCTCAGTAATTCTTGCTGTTTCAAATATTCACGCTTCTTAAGCTCTTCCATATTTTGAGATTCTTTGTTTTTACTCATTGTACTATAAATAATCGCTATAACTAGAGCTCAATTTTCAACTTTAAGTTCAACTACTTTAAAATACACTTTTCTTTTTCTCTCTACTTGGCCATCATTTTATCTTTTATCAATCATAATAAAAAAACCCAGGTTTGGTTAGATCGATTAAGTAATAATGTACATTGCGGGTCGAAGTATATTAGTCGAAGTTAGGTTGCGTGAATGGTGGGTTCCATTTTACAACTTTTTCACTACATTCTATATTTTATTTCAATAATAGTCACTTTCGCGTAAAAAATGTAGACAGAGTCCTAACAAGTCAAAGTCTGAAGTAAAAGGAGTGAGATATTCGGTTGTATTTGGTTCTAACCACCTCCTGACCTTTTACTGTACCTAAAGAAGACGAATAAAATATATCAATTCATCTGTTTGAGAGAGTTGAGGTAATTTGTCAGAGGTGTGTTTAACAGTGGCGCCAAAGTCAACTAACGTTTTTGTTGGATCGCTAATGTTGAGCGGAATCGAGCGATTCCAGTACATGGATGGGTTACCGCTGGGAATAGTGAAACAAATGTTTCTTTTTAATTTCTGAGGACGAGCGAAGCGAGTACGAAAACGAACTAAAATATACATTGGGTGATTTCCATATTCTCAGGACGAGCGAAGTCGGAAGGAAAATATGTGCAAAACTTTGTCCTCCAATACTTCTTATAAAGTAATAGTGGAAAAGTGCTGCTAATTACTAGTAGCAACTATCATTACATTATTTTTTGTTTTCTTTTTTGTATTTTTTAATGTTATATTTCAATTTGAGTATTTTACAAATGACTGATAATTGTAAGACTGAGATTTTTTACTTTAATTATTATCTTTACCTAAGTATAGTTTTCTTCTTTTTTAATTTATAATTTATTGAAAAGTATTATTACTGCATCATTTTTTTCTGTTTTTTTATATAACTATTCATTTACTCTTACATTAATTTCAAATAGGTGAAGAGAGTTAGTGATGGTGAATCAACTCAAGGAGTTAATTCCCTCGAAGTGCATTCGTAGTTTGCAGTACTTTCGTTGTTTTAGATTTTTGATTTTTTCTTATTTTTACTTTTATTAGGACTTACAATAAACCTAAAGACCTAAAAAACCTAAAAACCTAAATAAACCTAAAACCTAAAAAAAAACCTAATAAACCTAATAAACACCTAATAAATTTGTAATAAATAAATAAAGATTAGTATCTATATTTGAGTTATATTGATAATTTTTCTATTTATAACTCTTAACATAATTAAACATAAGTACTTTATTTATTTTTTTTTCAGCCATATATAAGTAAATATGAATTTAAAGTATAAACGAAACAATTGTTATAAAAATGAATATAATTTTCTCAAGTATTTTTTGTTAGCTATATTTTTCAAATTCTATTGTTTTAATGTTATTCTTAATTTATTTTATTCAACATTTGCTAATGTTCCTTAATTGTAACCTTAGCTATTTTATATTGTTTTATCTGCTCACGGCAGGAAAATGAAGCATTACTCAACTAATTTTAGGTGAGAAAGTAGTATTTCCCAGATCGGCTGGTAATTAGTCATAAATCACTGCACTTTACCTGCCTAGGCAAGGAAAGTAGCATTTCCCAGCCGCTTCTGCCTATGATGGTAAATAAAGTTAATAGATAATTTTTGTAAACAAGATTAGTTAATAATAAAAAGCCTATTGAATTTATTTAATAATTTATATAATGAATAATTACATTATTTAACTAATTAAATTTAAAATAAAACAATTTGTAATGTAAATCTTTTTATTAGAAATAAATTTTATTGATTATATTAAAGGCAACCCTTTTTGTTTTGGGTTTACTTTACTGTCTCATCTTTTTTTGTCGAGTCATTTACTACTTTTATCATACAAACCCGAATTTAATACAGTTTAAAAGTTAGTTTATTTTCTAGCGATTCTATAGCGTTTTGTGGTGAATATCGTCGAAGATATAGCCGAACTTTTCGAACATACCCCGCCGGATGTTTTGGAAATAGCTACAAATGCCAAAGAGAGCCTACTACTGGCAAATCAGGAAGTAGGTATGTCAAAGCATATGAAGTTTTCAAAGAATGGTGCTCAGAGAAAAAAAGTAAAGAATGTAAGTAAAAACATTGTGTTAGCGTATTTAAAAAACTGTCAAACACAAAATCGAGCGCTACTCTGTGGTCAACTTTCTCGATGATCTGTAATATCAGTCAAAGAAAATGTAAATTTAAGCATTATACAAACGTAATAAGTTTTTCAACAATGCTAGTTTTGATTTATTACTGCTCGCAGATAAAATATTGTGTGGAACAAGGCAGGAAAGGAACATTACTGACTCGTATATTTGCCCCCTCGGCTTTGCCCTGTCAGTCAAATTATATATTACCTGCCTCGGCTTTGCCTCTGCAGGTAATTAAGATAGCACACCCTCGCCTTCGGCTCGGGGGCTAACTTAGATACTAGTCAGTAATATTCCATTTTCCTGCCTAGATACACAAATAACAATTATTATGTAAATTGGACTAAAAGTCCGTTTTGATTTTTAAATTAATAAATAATTTATAAGATTTACCAACAAAACAAAGCAAGGAAAACTTAAAAATACAGAAAAGGCGAAACCAAGGAAGAAACAAATATTTTTAAATGACGAGGCGAAGCCGAGTTGGGTAAAAATGTTGATTACAAGCATAACATGCATTAGTATGTAAATGCAAGTGTAATCTTAAGTAATGTAGAAATATTTTATTTGCTTGATTTGCATTCAATGAAGAATAAATAAACAAACACTTGTTGAATTCCTCACCTACTATCAATGTAGGTGTGTAGGGAATGTATTGTATCAAAACTTTGATACAACCTCAAAAAGGATCAAAGGATCAAAAACCGAGATTGTATCACAATCAGCTGTTTTAGGCCCGTTTATGACGTTCTAAATGGCTTTCATCATGCTGTCAGCTGTCTATCTTTGAGTGTCTGTGTCACAGATAACACCCGCTGTATTCATGCTAGAGTTGAAATTTGGTACAAAAATCAGATTTAAAGTTTACTTGTGCTGCTCGGAAGATAACAATTTTTAGAACAGGGTAATCTATTTTGCAGAGCCAATTAGAAATAGGGTTCTTTGAATTGATTTTAAAGAGAAATAGATCGACTAAATTTCATTTAACTAATGGTCGCCATGCTGAAAATATTAGTGTTTTGAACACATGTCACAACATGTGCCCATATTATGTAACATGTTCATATTAATGTCATATATATATATATATATATATATATATATATTATATATATAATATATATATTATATATATATTATATATATATATATATATATATATATTGTCCATTTTAATATATTTTCCATATGTATATTTTGACCATATATTTTATGGTGTGGTACTTAAAATCAGAGATAAATAATAATAAATTGTTTATCTATGCTTAGAGTATCTCCAAATAAGAGAAAAGAGGAAGACAGAGTTTGGCCATTAACGAAAGTCGTTTATTAGGTTTATTAAAAAAATTAGCCGTGAGAAAGAAGTTGATAATATTCTTCTTCTTGTGGTTGGTTAGTGGTTGATTTTGTGATGTCTTCAAAAATACTGACCCGGGGAGAAGCGTTATGTTTCTTAGGAAGTTATGTAACCCTCCACTGTTTTTTTTAGTGATTCAACTTAAAAAATAGGACAAGGGAATAGGAAGCATTAATGCTATGTCATGTCAACTAAACTAGAAAACTATGATCTTATGTTGAAACTATGTACGGATGTTTTTATGTGATTGTACATTTATGTGATTGTACAACTCGTTTTTATGTGATTGTACAACTCGTCATTTTATGTGTACAACTCGTCATTTATGTGATTGTACAACTCGTCATTTATGTGATTGTACAACTCGTCATTTATGTGATTGTACAACTCGTCATTTATGTGATTGTACAACTCGTCATTTATGTGATTGTACAACTCGTCATTTATGTGATTTGTACAACTCGTCATTTATGTGATTGTACTCGTCATTTATGTGATTGTACAACTCGTCTTTCATGTTTCTACTCCTTAGAGTTGTTTACAGAATAATAATTTAACATAATGTTATTTTTACACATTAAAAAAAAAACTAGGAGTACGAGTAATACAAGAAAGTAGTGACTATTTAATTTTATTTATCTACTCCTTGTATTGTAAGTTCTACTTACAGTCTTGTTACCTGTAAATGTACTTTTACATTTAGTAAAAGTACAGCTCCCTCGTCAAGCTTCGGGAGCTAACTAGTTTATCTCGGCCTACCGGCCTCGTGAGCTAATGAAGTTTCCTCCTAAGGCGCTGCCTTAGGACGAAACTTTAACTTAAGCTGTAAAACTTACTTTCATCCCTTGTTGCATAAATAACTATTATGTCAATGGTAGTAGAAGAGGGAAGTTTGCAATCTTGCTGTACGAGTATAGGGTTATCTTATCTGTGTGTTCATAGAGATATTATTACTAGAGAAACCCCTGTAGGTTAAATTTTGAAACACTGAAATATAACCTGACCACCTTCGCTTAATATATAATCAAAGAACCAGTACAAAAATACAGTAGCTTAATATAGTAGAACCTTTAAAATACAAATCAAAACACAAACAATGTGCGGGAAGCCGAAATAAATTTATTAGTTATAACCTTTAATAACTCTTGAACGAGGTTTCAATGAGGTTACACAGAGCCCCTGAGAACCCCAAAAAGATGTTTCAGGCTTCTGAATGTATTTAGATAGGCTATGCCCCCTCTAGTATATATCTCTATGTGTGTTTTAATATTCTCATAAAGTCTTGTACTGATAAAAATAATACGCATCCAAGTATGGTTACAGTTTTTAATGCATTCCCGCATATAATATAAAAATATTAACCATATTGTTTGATTGAATGCCTATCTAGCGGATTATTCTTCTAGCTTGTAGTAACCCAACGCTATAACACCCTGGATATGTGGATACTTGTAGTAGTAATATGGGGGTAGTGGTAGTAACTACCAGGCAAGTAGGCCACGTTGTTGGGCTCTTTTTGCCAGCTCCCTAAGATAGTGTTCTACTCCTATTAATTTAAAGTGTAGGTATATTTCATCTAATCTAGACAGAAAAGCCGTGAATTTCTATGGTTCCTCTCATGCTATTTTCAAGCAATCATACTTATTTATAGTCTAGTGAAAACTAGGAACACACGTGCGCTCACTGTTAAACCAAACCTCCATACACTTTAAACTACAAGGCAGAAAAAGTATAGTATTATAATGGATCTACTATGAGGGTCCTACATTTTGCCTATACCCAGTTTCATTTAGGGTAAGGGATCTTTAACGAGTACCTGACAACGCACAGGCTCAAGACCACCGGCTTTATGTCCCTTCTGAAAGACGTGGTATGCAGCATTTTCATCCCTCTCATAAAAATCTCAGAAGCCCGTGCTGGGATTGAACCCATGACTAAATAAACTCGGAAGTTTGAAGTCCACTTATTCTGTGTATTGACCGCGTACCTTAACCACTACACCACGGGTGACGTGGTGATTAAGTTCCCTATGTGGAAACTTAATAATTCTGAAGTCTAGCCTAGCGAGACTGAAGTAATGCCACCTTAAGCTATGGATGATGACATTCAGAGGACGAGCGATGCGAGTCTGACGTCACAACTCCCAAGATTTTACAAAACAACTTTATTCTGATGTCGAGCGCAGTGAGGCCGAAGAATTACCACCTTTGGCTTTGAATAATCATGAAATTCTGAGGACGAGCGAAGCAAGTTCGAAGTTGTAAGAGAGAGTAACGAGGTACCCTGTTCCTGATTTTTACTTTTCCTCACCTTCATACAGAAGGTATATAGAGGAAAAGTACTGGTTCCACCCAACAAATTTTAACCCGAGATTTCACTTGAATTATCCATTTTAGGTGTTTTTTGGACCATCTGAACCGATTTCAGCTTGATGTCTGTCTGTGTGTGTGTTTGTGTCACGCATAACTCCCACTGTGTTTATGCTAGATAGTTGAAACTTGGTACAAAAATCATCCTTTGGGTCTAGTTGTGCTGCCCGGAATATCAAAATTTATGTCACCATTATCCCTATTTGCTTAGTCAGCAAAAATTTAAAAAAATCGAAAAATCACCCGATGAAACTTGAAATTTAGCACGAATATACCTCTCTATACGACAAACAAATCTTCCGAATTTCGTTTTGATATTGGCCGCCATTTTGAAATAATTTACTTTTGAAATTTAAAATTATGACGCTTAATAATACCAAAAGTATGCACGTGTTTTTGACATATAACACATCATTGGAACCGCAAAAAAAAATAGGAATAAATATAAAAACCTCCGATCAAAATCTACTAATTAGTTAAAAAGTTATAAGCGAACTTAATTATTTATTTGTGTGACACTTTTGTTAAACGTAAAAGTTTGTTTACATTTGTCAAGGTTACAAATTTCTGCTAAAAATTCAAATAATTTAATAAAACCGAGTAAAAATCGGAACTTTTACTCATTTAAGATTATGCGAAGTTTAACGTTCTTGTATGCTTTTTTTACTAATTAAATTATTATTTGTTAAAATAATCGAAAAAAATATGCTTACATACTGAAGTGATATCAAGCCGCCATTATTTACTTCGAGAAATGTGTTTTTGTTAAAAAATGACAGTGTTGCCTGGAATTCAACAAAAGTTATGTTAGTACTGTATAGCTGCATGACTCTGCTATCGAACACATGTTTCTTATTCTCTTTAGTGCTTTGCTTACCTATAGAGTCTAGGCCACTGGTAACAATGCTATTCTGAGGACGAGCGAAGCGAGTCCGAAGGGTGAGGAAAAGTTCCGAGATACCCCGTATCCGATTTTTTAATTTACACTTTCTTTAGAGTGTTTTGTTTGTATAATAAATATTGAATATTTAACAGGGAGATAATAATTCTTAAGAGTTTCTTTCAAGTGGCTGTATAATCAGGTTATAGTATTCTCACACCTGGCAGGTAGTAGCTAAGTGATTTGCGTGCGGTGTGTAGTCAAAGATAACATTAAGATCGACCCAAGGGTAAAATAACACATAGGAAATTATTAACACTTGCTTCGTGTATTATCGTAATACCGAATTCAACCGAAGTCAGTATAGTCTTTGATAAAACTTTTTTATTATAAGTTAAAACATATTTGTTAATTAATACTACTTTATAGTATAGTCTTTTATTAATTAGTACATAGTATAGCCCTTTGTTAACTAGTAAATAGTAAAGTGCTTTATTAACTAGTATATAGTGCTTTATTAACTAGTAAGTGTCCTTTATTAACTAGTATACAATATAGTCCTTATTAACTAGTATATAGTATGGTCCATTATTAACTAGTATATAGTATAGTTTTTTATTAACTAGTATAGTCCTTTATTAAATAGTACATAGTATAATCCTTTATTAACTAGTATACAATATAGTCCTTATTAACTAGTATATAGTATAGTCCTTTATTAACTAGTGTAGTTCTTAATTAACTAATGCATGGTATAATCCTTTATTAACTAGTATACAATATAGTCCTTATTAACAATAAATAGTAATGTCCTTTATTAACTAGTATACAGTATAGTCTTTTAATAACTAGTATAATATGTAAACCTTTATTAACTACTATACAGTATAGGCTTTTATTAACCAGCATAATGTATAATCCTTTAATAACTAGTACATAGTATACTCCTTTATTAACTAGTATATAGTATAGTCCTTTATTAACTAGTACATAGTGTAGTTCTTTTTTTAACTAGAATATATTATAGTCCTTATTAAGTAGTATATAGTTTTATATAAATTAAAAACAATGACTTTAATTCTATAATTTCGTAAGCTATAAATTAAGCTATGGCCATTTCACCCAACACTGTGGCATCATCAGCTAATAAACTAAACACTACATTAACAACTAAAAATCACAGAAAACAAAAAAGCACATATACATAAGACTAGAATAAATAAAAAAATCACAGAATTAGCTAAAACTTAACTTCGTCAACAAAAAAAAAATTTTTTTGTGATTTTTTTGTAGTTTATTAGCCTGATGATGCCCACAGTGTTGGGTGAAATGGCCATAGCTTAATTTATAGCTTACGAAATTATAGAATTAAAGTCATTGTTTTTAATTTATATAAATGTGTGAATTCTATAAACTTAAAGTGAGACTAAGGATAAATTACTTAAGTATATAGTTTAGTTCTTTATTAACAAGTATACAGTAGAGTCCTTTTTATAGTATAGTCCTTTATTAACTAGAATAATAGCTCTTTATTGACTAGTATACAGTGTAGTCCTTTATCCACAATGAATTGATTGGATATTGTTTCTTTACTTCACCCAATACCACTAATCTCTAAATAATTTGTCCAACATTCAGGTAAATAATGTTACCAGTTAGTATTTTATTATAATATATATAAATGCATTAGTAAAGTTTCCTTAACATTAACCAAAGGTTCAATAAAATCGTATCGGATATCAAACCGGTTAGGGAACGAACACATTGACTATCTCGACTCTTTTTTGTCCCCTGTGACATCTAGTTACATAATCATACTGCAGTCCTAAAGGACTTCTCATTATAACATAATTCACCATGGCATTAACATCCATCACTAAAAATCTTCTCCGATCCACTCCGTGTTTGATTGGAAGTGCGGTAGAAGCATCAACGTCATCGTCAGTGTCGCTGAAAGGTGTTTTTGTTCCTCTCGTAACGACTTTCAAGAACAGTGATAAGCAAGAAATATGCTACGAGTCTATGAAACATAATTTGGAAATTTATGAAAAAACGCAAATATCTGGTAAGTCAATTATAAATGATAAATTGTAAAATTAGATAATGTTAGAGGGGGTTTCAGTTAGGGTGCGTTCAGATAAACATACCGGTGAATGCCACCTTGATTGGACTTACCAACAGTCCGGTTTTGGCCTAAACTGTCTGGCTTTGCATGGCTTTTGTGAAATGTATATGAAGTCGCCTCACTTTTAGAGGTGATTTAGAAAAAACTTCCAAAGGAAAACTGAGGTTATTAGATTGTGGCTATGTAGGATAAGGCGTATTTTCTGGAAGCAGCCCTTATTGATGTATGAAGTACTAATGCCGCGGGGCGGCCTAGAGGCCAAAGGCCTTTCGTTTTATTTAGATCGGAATCGAATCAAATCAATTTATTTATACAAATAAAAGAAGTTGTTTACAATATTATAAGCTTAATTTTATTTAACAATTGTACAGCCGCATGAGCTAGCACGAGTGCGGCACTCAGCCTTTGTGCCCAAAGCCTATTATAAATATAATTCATTTTTATTTGATTCATTTAGCTGTTCCATTATTAATAATATTAAATTACTCAATATTTATTCATGTTATTTAATATCGCATATTTTAATGTTAATTTATGTCATTATTTATTTAATTCTATCTATAAGTATTTACATTCATACATACACATATATACATACACATGCCTACATATACACACACATACCCACATATATATTTATATAATCCTTTAAACTCTTATAGTATAATATTATAGTATACATGCAAATAACATATAATAAATACACAAATATTAATAAAATTATACTATAAATATATATTAAAGCATTAAGTAAAGTTAAATATTAAGTTATTTTATTAAGTTATAATTTTATAAATTAAATAAAACATATTTAAATTATTTAATTGTAATAACATTAAATTATGTTATATATTTTAATATATAACATGTAATAACATTAAATGTAATAACATGTAATAACATAATGTAATAACATAAATGTAATAACATTAAATTATGTTATATATTTTAATTATTTTAGTTTGGTTTTCAAATATTCTAATATTTTTTCTTTAACCTTAGTATACATTAATATTAAATATAAACATATAAAATCGGGTTTAAAAAATGTCTTCAATCTACTTTTTAAAGTTTTAAACGGGATAGTAGTGAGTATGTTGAATGAAACACTTACATTCCTAATACTAATCGGGGAATTCAAATAACTAAATAAGGCGCGGTCGAATATCCACGGCCTTCTAGAACATTGGATCACCAACAAACTTTTTTTATAACTTTTTTTTCAAAATTTTCAGTAATTAGCCGGATTTGAGATAAATGAAGCCTATTTCCGTAATCTGCACGCTCTTTTGGTTAATCTCAAAGAGTATTTATGTCATATGTCAACAAATATGACATGTCAAAATATAACACAAATCAGGTAGATAACATTGACGTCTAACAGTAGTTATGTATGTACCAAGTTGAGTGAATGTAAATACTCTTTGAGATTAACCAAAAAAGCGTGCAGATTACGGAAATAGCCTTCATTTATCACAAATCCGGCTAATTACTGAAAATTTTGAAAAAAATTTGTTGGTGATCCAATGTTCTAGAAGGCCGTGGATATTCGACCGCGCCTTATTAGTTATGTAATTCTCAACTAATACGTTGGGGAATTCACTTATATTATGGCAGTATACCACTTGCAAAATTACTAATACGATAAACTGATACAGGGCGCCTACTAGGGAGCACAGGACCGTAAACAAAATGTAATTCCACTGATAACACGAAAGCCGGTTGACTGGTGGTCTTAAGTAGGGGTACCACCCTAACAACAAACATTATTTTAAATATGTGTCATAAATATCAATTAATGAAGAAAGATCGTAAAGAAAACATATAATAACTTAAAACACCTGCTGAGTATTTAATAAAACCGGTCTTAGATGGCAAAAGGATAGCGGAATACAAGAATCTACATTTAGTTGACGAGAACTACTTTTAATAATAATTTTAATTAAAAACGTGAAACAACAATTTAAAATGCTTAAAATATTAAAAAGCACCGATATTTATATTAGTATTTATGATAATCATCCATCATTAATTAATAATGAAACATAATAATTCAGCAACCGGAAGTATTGCCAACTTTTTTATAAGAAAATTGTATATTGTTCGGGTGGCAGGATTACTTTTAGAGCACCAGTGAACCGCCTTTCGTGTTATCAGTATTGCTCCTTCTATATGTAGTATTATTCTAAGACTGGCTCCATAAATGTCTTATCAGATAGAAAAATTAAGTCAAACTTACCTTCCTAGCAAGGTTTTAGTAAAAGGAACGAAACTCAGGTTATATAACTAGGATAAGGCGAGTTTAACATATATTAACACTTAAGGCAAATAAAACTTTAAAATGACCAAACCTTTATTATTTAAAGGAAAACATAATACGAGGTGGTAAAAAAGAAAAATAAAGTATGTTACCTTTCACTATTAGGAAGGTAAAATGCCTTTAAATATAAGACCTGCGCAGTTATGGGGCAGTTTGTTTTTGACATACGTTTTGGGATGGGTTCTTCTCTATTTATTATCCTCAACCAGGTCACTATGTTATACGGCAAATCAACTTACCGCGTCATACCCTTTATTAAAAATCTTAGATAGAATACAACTAGTGACGCTCGGTGTTTTTAACCAAAAGTAAATTTTTAAGCATGATAACGACAATCAGAACATACTAGAGTAGCAGCAATATTTGCTGAGTGTTTGTACTAATTTTCTAATCTGTAGTCTTACGTCTAGAACCAACTAAAGAAACGAGCAGGAAAACTCGTTATTTACTACGTACACACAGCGTATTTAATAGGTGATCGTATTCCATACACATTAAATACGATAAGGTGCTTGGACCGCATTTGTTTAGTCGATCGAGTGAGATTACGTGATAACTGATCCCGCCAAAACATCGCGTCTTTTATAGTGAAGGTTCAATTTTGGTTATAAGGAAGTTAAAAACAAAAAATATATTTAATTAAATTGTGTTTTCTTTGCATAATAATAAATCTACACTAAAAAAAATAATATGCGAAAAGTTATTTGATCAAAAACGGTAATATTGAAGTGAAATATAGTGAAATAAAAGTTCGACGAGAAGGTTATCCGTTGAATACGATCGTCTCTAAAGACATAGAGATATATACATAGCCTATCTCAATACATTGAAAGGCCTGAAACATCGTATTGGGGCTCTCAGGGGCTCTGTGTAACCTCATTAAAACCTCCTTCAAGAGTGAATTAAGGTTATAATAAATCTATTGCTTCCGGCTTCCCGCACATAGTTGGTGTTTTGATTTGGATTTTTAACATTTTTCTATATAAGTTATTGTAATTTTTTTACTGATTATTTGATTATATTTTTAGCGAAGATGGTCAGGTTACTTTTTCGATGTTTCAACATTCAAGTAATAGTAATAATATCGGTCTCTCTAGTAATAATATCTCATGTCTAAAGGTACATACAGCGTATCGGGGGATCCATTTAGATTCCATCTCCCTAGTTCTAGCGTATACGATTGGATCCCCTCCGCAAGGTTCATACAGCTAATATTACCGTATTGAGAGATCGTATTGTATAAGATCCGCGGATTTAGAAGTGTGTGTGAACGTACTAATAGTTTATAGTGATTTTTAATTTTTGATTCTAGGTTACGTCGTTGGAGGATCCAATGGAGAGTCGCCGTATTTGAGTCACGATGAGAAGATTAACTTGGTGAAATTCGTCAGAGAGAACACGGATAAGAGCAGGGCTGTCATTGGAGGATCCACTGCTGAATGTAACTCGCTTTTAGTATTGGGTTTTTCCAGTAAAGAGTGAGATCTCAGTATCTGAAATGTGATACTGTTTTAGCGAATTTGCCATGAGCATATGAGAATGAAGGGAGGGGAACTTATTGATCAAGAATATATATATATATATATATATATATATATATAATATATATATAATATATATATATATATATATATATATATATATAATATATATATATATATATATATATATATATATATATATATATATATATATATATATATATATATATATACAAATGTGTTTTACGAGTTCCTAGACACTTTTTGTCTCACAATAACATACATATAAAAGTACAAAAAAAAAAATCACAGAAATCGAACGCTAACAAATGGCAACGTAACAAAATTATCAGCCTTAATTTGATTTGATCGTTTGAAATATATAATTTTATGTAAACAATTTACTGTTTACATGTGTATGACTACAATGTTGTCTTGTATGTTTACAATGTTTTTGACTAATAAATTTGTAAATTTGGTTATAGTGGCAGCATGCCACTTACAAACTGACACAAGTTAGACTAGTTATACAACAACCTAATTAAGGACAAGAGCAAGGGAGCGCCACCTCTTGGCTGCTCTTGTATTTATGTAATGTCTACATTTCGGTGCGTGTAGAAACTAAAATGAAATAACGAATCATAAGCTTAATTTTTTGATAAAAAAGAGCTTAACTGCCGGTGAGGGTATCTGTGAGGGTGCTTGTGTGGATGAAAATATGTATAAATACACGATTCTATTTAAACATCTATCTAAAAATGAGTTGTGGAGTTTCAAGTAATGAAATAAAACAGACTCTCTCCACTAATGATATTTGACATAGCCAGCTTTTAATCTTAACACATCATCATCAGTGCCAGCGAGCAGCGAAGAAAAGAGTCAGGAGACAGCTATAACAGTTTTTTCTAGAGGTTTGTAGTTAGCTACAAACCTTAAGACAAAACAGTTCCCGCTGTCTTCTGACTCTTTTCTTCGCTGCTCGTTGGCACTTATAATGATCTCTCAAAATTGAAAGCTGGCTATGACAAATATATATTATTAGTCGAGAGACTCTTGTTTTATTTCATTAAAATATATTAAGTAATGTAAACGACACTGGGTAAGAAAAAATAAAATATAATTCGATTTCAATGTAAAGACAACCTGACATGTGAAAGCGTTGAGCATTTTAAAGTTTTAAATTCTAATAATTAATGAGGTGCTTTAGAAGTGAAATACCCATTACTTTGCTATAGCCGCATAAATATTTTTGAGAGCCCAAGTTGAACCTTAAATTTATTTTTAAATATTTATCGTTTAAACATAAACGGTATAAATCTTGGTGAATGCAAAAATACCTCCTTCCCACAATTCTTTAAATAATCCTAAGCAAATAAAATTTTAAATAGAAATTTTAAAAAAGTGAATAATACGA
This sequence comes from Microvelia longipes, assembly GCA_018340805.1. Classification (NCBI taxonomy): domain Eukaryota; kingdom Metazoa; phylum Arthropoda; class Insecta; order Hemiptera; family Veliidae; genus Microvelia; species Microvelia longipes. The sequence goes on along the minus strand of JACMZG010001911.1, from coordinate 3,984,321 downwards.
GTACGTGAAGAATAAAATGCTTTAGGACTTTTCTGTCTAATATATATATAATATATAATATATATATATATATATATATATATATATAATATATTTGTGTAAGTGGGAGCGAAGGTTTGTTTTTTAATTTCTCATTTTCTAGAAATATATAGAGCAATTTTTCATCAAACTCCCTTATTCGTTTAAATTAAATTTTGCCCTATTTTTTAATTAAAGTCAAACTTGGTACAATCCGGAATATCTGTTTAAACTGAATCTATTAGTGGAAGAATTAATTAAATGCATCAAGAAAAATGCAAAAGGTAGACTAGAATTTAATTAAATGAGTCCGAGATACGTGGTTATTACTTTATTTATAAATGATGATCTATTAATAGTTCACGTGTGATGAGCTTGTGGGCAGATATTTATGTCAAAGGGTATCTTGAGTACAAAAAAGGGTTAAAGGTAGATAAGGTTAGGTTGTACAATGCTACCATATTAGTGTTATACTGGCTATTTTAGTACTTAGTTGTTGCGTTGGTGCTATTGCTTGACATACGTAACTGTTTCCTTTCACCGAATAATTTATTAGGTTATTTTGTATCCAATGTTTCACAAATCAATATTACACGTAAGAGTCAATTTCCGAGAGGAATTTCCTTAAATAAATATGAATAAATTAACTCTAAATATCGGGTCAATTAAAGACATTTTACATTTTTAGATTAAAGCTAAAATAATTTTATCGTAGATTACATTAAAAACTTTATGCTTGGAGCTTTCAAACTAAATACCCTAGTGTCTGTCTACTCGCTCTATTCAGACATGAAACTAATAAAAAGTGCAATCAAGCAATAGCTACTCTTTAAAACAATTCTCTGTTAATGGTTTATCAATTTTCACTGGGTTCCTTGTAGTTTATGATCATTTTATTTGAATAAAAGATTTAAATAAAATTAAACGAGGGAAAAAAGAATTTATTTTAAATTTCGATCCTTCCCATCTGGTTATTATTGGAAAATGTTCTTTTTCCTGAGAATCATAGTAGTGACCGCCCCCGTTGGATTTACGATTTTAACCTTTCAGAAAGGTTGTTCAAAATATTTTCTAGTATATGTTTATATAGCTATTTATTTAACGTGATTCATGGTCCCGGCTTACCATGAAGTGTAGAGACTGACTGACTTCTCGTCTGTCCAGCTGTATCACATATAAAAGTATTGTGCATTCCTAACCAGTCTCTGTTCAACCTAAATTTCGTCGTAGAATCCTATCCTAAGGATGCGCGCTGATGCACTCTGGTTGCTTCATCTGCTGCCTTAATGCCATTGACGCAGACATGAACCGGCTCCTATACTGGAACCACGTGCCGACCAGTGGAACAAAGAGAGGCCTTTCTACGTTATATACGAGGTCATAGATTCGGTTAAAACCAAAATTGCGGTTGATAAAAAAAAAATATTGGAGTAGAGATTCGTTTTCAATGTTTTTTGGGGCACTAAATCGAAAAAACCGTCCAAAGTCGATACGAGTACTCAAAGTTCCAAACCCTCAAGTCTTGGGTTCGAATCTTGGTTCAGGTAATAAGTTTTTATAATTATATTTATTTCCTGGATTTTCCAAAGGAAATGCACTAAAACAAGAACCAGAAATATATATTATTTATATTATATTATATTTATATATTATATAATATATATTATATTATTTCATATTATTAAATATTAGCATGAACTAAGCTTTGTATGACTGTCCAAAATCTTTTGGAGATCCAATTAAGCAAGATGGATCATTAAAGTAGAGCAAAAGCATAGTTTTTAGCAACCTTTGGAAATTTTCATTTCCGTTGAAAATTTAGTTGGAAAATTTCCGTTGGAATCAGTGTTGCTAGATGTACGATAATTATCGTATTTGTACGATATTTTCAGCTTTTCCCCCATGTACGATAGTGTGTGTACGATAATACCAAAAAATAGGATAATTTTAACTTTTGTTCGATATTTAATCATTTATTAGTTACAGAATTTCTAGTAGTAATTTGTTTAATGTTTAGTACAATAATCCTTTTACGTTTTAAGATTAATACACAGTAGGATTGAACATTCAATAACAACTACTGCCAAAAATGTATATTCATAATTTTTTATCAATAATTTCTATACATATATTATTTTATTTAGCTATTTAGGCATAATGTTACAATAAAAACCCAAACCTAGGTGACACTTGAGACTCAAAAGTGTATTCTAAAGACAGACAATTGATCTTTTTGTTTCAAGGTTATTTGCAAATGGAAATGGAATAGCAAATAATATCTACTAGAATTTAATAAACCCATAAAACGCTGGTTTTTAACTTATTCATGTTTAGAAAATAAATTTAACATGCAACGCCCCCCCCCCCCTCTCCCCCATTTACATTTTTCAAAGTGTACGATAATTCTGGCACAAACTGTCACATCTCAAACGAATGATAATTAAGTAGGCATGACATATGTCTGAGACTAATTCTGATCTGATTATCTATTATTTCGTTCTGGTTTCCGAATTTTCGAATGTAGGAGCATACTAAAGACATGGATCCTTAAATCATGTAATGTAAGGCGGGTTCTGTGTACCATGCTAATGCACCCATGACTGTTTGGTTTCAGGTACTCAGACATGCGTGGAGCTGACCAAAGCCATGGCTAAAGCAGGAGCTGATGGTGTTCTTATCATGCCTCCATTTTATTTTAGAAGACGAATGACAGTGTGTAATCATATTTTATAAAATTTGAAATTAAACAAAAACGTATATCTATAAGTGGTGTTGGCATCAGTGAATTTAAGTTTGATATTGGTCGCCACTTTAAAAATGAACACAATTAAATGTTGGACAGCTTATAACTTTAAATTTTCTAACTGCTATTGGACGTACTGCCGAAAATATATGTTCACAGATACGCAATATTAACATTAATTAATTGTTTATTAATATTGATTATTTACAGGCTCAATTACACGGAGCGATTTTAGTCGCCAGCGACTAACGACTAAAATCGCCAGCGACTAGGTTAAATTTTGACAGACGCTGGGTTAAATACACGAGAGCGAGAAAAGTCGCTACTTCCATCGATATTAAAACGCATGATATATTGATAAAATAAATTGCTAATATTATTATACAAATTCTAGACAATATTCTAGACTTCTTGACTATCATTGAAGTTTTAGTTAGACTTCCATAATGGTCAAAAACACAATTATGTTTCACTGGAGCTAATAAGTAATCCTTTATAATTCTGTTAAGAGAAACTGTGGAACCAAACAGTGCAACAAATCAGTGAACGTAAAAATTTAACAAAACATTGAAGGAAACAAAACAATAAGCAAAACAATTTAAACAAAACAAATCAACTTTTTGTTCATTAATCTAACACATTCTTCACCCAAAAGTTAAATGACCTGTCAGTCAGGGTCTGTCTTTTTGTTATCTTTTGCTTATTTGCTTTTAGGATGAAGCAATTAAACGACATTACTTGACAGTAGCAGACCAAGGGGATCTGCCGATCATTATCTACAACATGCCTGTAGTCAGTGGTATAGATATAAGCACTAACCTTTTAGCTAAGTTAGCAAGTCATCCAAACATAAGAGCGGTCAAGGATTCCGATGTAAGTTGACTTACAAACCTCCTCGTCATATTTTTTTGAATTTCCAAAGGGTAAAATGAGCTGATGGGACTGCTTTATCTCCTAAAATCTTAAAAGCCGTCCGTAGCGTTCTTTTAAAACACCTTTAGATAGTTTTAAGATATCTGCAGCCGCTATTAAGGCATCTTCAAACGCTTTTATTTTATGATTTAAATAAGGCGTGAGGACACGTCCCGGCGGTAAAACTAGCTAAAGGACTAGTCTGACATAGTTTCACATTAATTTCTACGTGCAGTTTTTTAATTTTTTCTTTGACGTCGTATTAAAAAACATTATGTTCTCATATAGAGTGTATAAGTTGGAATTTGATAGTTATAATTTTTTAATGGACTTGTCATGGTAAGTTGTTAAAAGTTGGTTTCCGCTTCTGTTGGTGTTCAGTGGTCCCCCCGTGACCAAGATTGTCATCCAGGATCGAAGTTAGGGACAGTATCTATTAATTTAATTAATTATCTTACAGGTACGAAAATGCGCGAACACAGTAAGAAGAACCAAAGGCCACAGCTTCGATGTTTTAATCGGATCTGCTGGGTACCTTCTACCTGCTCTTATAAATGGTAAGCTCTGTAATATCACGAAGTAAGCTCAGGTTAAGTCAGCTAAGGAGTGGGGGTTAAGAGTAAAGTGATGGTTATCATTTGCCTAAGAGAAATTTAAAAGTACAACCTAAACAATAACAACCTAAACACCAGGTTCTTTCATTCGGAAAAGAACCGAAACCAAGCCCTTACTTAGATCTAAGTAGACAAGGTGTCAAAAGCATCTCATAATCAAAACCAAAGAAAACTTAACAACATAATTCCACTATTATGTTAATATGGTTCCACCAAAGAATTACTTTGATGGAAACTAAATTCTGATGGATAATTATGATAAACGGTTTCGTGTTTTAAGACTATCACAATACTTTTCCTTTATACCTACGAAGTAGGTGAGGAAAAGTAAAAATCCTGACGTCATTCTGGCTTGCTTACGCTCTGAAATTCATCTTTTACCTGCTAAAAGAAGGCATCTTCTACCACATAGACATTTACTATTTTGTGTGCTATTGATGAATATTATTCATCATATTTTAAAGTGAAAATATCCTTAAAAGTAGGAAAACTGGGTTTTCCTTCGTAAAATTAACCTTACAATTCGCTACCACAAAAATGCCATAGGGGTCTATGGCATTTGACCCAACCTTGTCGGTACGTTGTAGCTGTTAATAGTCTAGGAGAACTGGGGTTGTTTTCTACGTCATAAGATTTATGAACCTTTCTGTTATAGCATTTACACAACCATAGAGTAGAGTAAGAAAAAGTCTATTCTGGTGTTTTACTTTAGGGCTGGACAATATGCTGACTTAGGATCATTTTATAATTATTTAACTATTTTTATACTAAAAAAATCTGGAAAAATCTAAATAAATGTTGTAGGACTCAAAATAACGAACATTTTTAGTTCTGGGTATTTTTTACTTACAATGCTTCATTTATTAAGATATAAACATATTATCTACTCTTTCTCTATCTCTAAACCATCTCTTAATCATTTGCATTCATATTTTTTAAAGCCTTATATTTTAACTTAAGCCTTTATATCATGAATATATAACGATTTAGGTGAGCAACTACCAGGATTAAATAAGTTGCTTTTCTTTTGTACTACAACTTTTACTTGAAACTTAATATAATAACTTTAAAACTTTGCTGTCAGCATATTATCCAGCCCTGGAGTAAAACAACAGACCAGTGGTTTTCTTACTCTACTCTATGGCCCTATTAATCTTACGAACGAATGGTTCATATATCTTATGACCAAGAAAGCCATTCCTTGGATAGCTCTCGGACTATAGTGACTACATGGATAAGGCCGATATCTATCTATTAAACCTCCTTTTCGATGAAATTGATCGTATTCATTGGTATATCATCTTTTACAGGGTCGTCTTCAGTGCCGACTAATAAAAAGATAAAACTGAGAAGAATAAACCATCGGAAGAATGATAAAATTTCCAAATCATCGTTCTAATTATCATAAGACTATGTTAATAATTATTATTATATGTTTTTAGGATGTTCAGGGGGAATCAATGGACTGGCAGGAGCACTGCCAAACGAATGCTCTGCAATTTATCACATGTATTTGAAAGGCGATGTGGACAAAGCTACTGAAATACAGAGAAGAATATGCCATCCTGATACACTGGTAAACCTAATACCCTAAGACTAACCCTAAACCAAATCCAATACATGGATAGATAAAATAGATATGCGTAGACTTTAAAAAATTGCGTCTTCGGTGATGACGATGATAATGTGTGATTACGGTGATAATGTGTGATGGCGGTGTTAATGTGCGATGACGGTGTTAATGTGTGATGACAGTGATAAATCCGTCGTTTCAGGAATGTATTACATCATAGATGATAACAATACGATCTACAAAACTGAAACAGGTCAAATATGTTACGTTTCGTGTTAAAGCTTGTGTAAAGGTTTGTTAAAACATTGTAGGGATGCCTTACATTCGTAAAGATGACTTTCATATTGATCATCTATCATAATGCTGTCATCACCGAACCGTCATGACTTTATCGTCATAAAACATAGAAATGAATATAGAGGTTTAGCTACGTAATATTTTATAGGCTCTCGTATTTATTTGTATGTTTGACATAAGAGTTTCAAATATTTCAGGAGAGTCAAAATATCTTGTAATAAGTAGGGATCATACTTCCATCAATAATTTTAGGTACCTCACTAATGTATGTATTGTAAGGTGCTTACGACTAAGACAAAGTATGTAATGTCAAATACGTAATGATAAGGTACGTAATGGTAATTATGTATTAATAGGTACGTATATATCCCGCACCCTATTTCTTTATCCAATACCCAAATATGACCTTATCCCACACCCTATTTCTTTATCCAATACCCAAATATGACCTTATCCCACACCCTATTTCTTTATCCAATACCCAAATATGACCTTATCCCACACCCTATTTCTTTATCCAACACCCAACTCTGACCTTATCCCACACCCAACTCTGACCTTATCCCACACCCAACTTTGACCTTATCCCACACCTATTCTTTATCCAACACCCAACTCTGACCTTATCCCACACCCTATTTCTTTATCCAACACCCAACTCTGACCTTATCCCACACCCTATTTCTTTATCCAAAACCCAACTCTGACCTTATCCCACACCCTATTTCTTTAACCAACACCAAACTCTGTACGCATCCAACACCATATTTCTTTATTATATTTGCATAGAACTTACCGTTATAATGTTTACCATATCAAAATATACTGTGTCACAGTTGCTAGCTGAGTTAGGAGTACCTGGATTGAAGCACGCTATGGATTTACTAGGATATGCTGGTGGACAGTGTAGAAAGCCCATCATGGCACCTTCATTAGAAGACAAACAAACTATTAGAGAATGTCTTGCCTCCGCCAATGTATTACCTTAGACGCCTTAGACGCTCGCCTGGTGTCTGAGAGTCTCACATCTCAGTTTTTATTAATATTTATTATGATTTATAAGCTTACAAAAAATTAAAAATAGACTTTATAGGTTTTAAAAGCAAAATATATTCATAATTGCTAGAAAAACACAAAACGCAAACAGAAATACACAGTTTTAATTTTTGTATAAATATTGACAAAAAATAAATCTTTTATTTATAATAAAAAATCGTTATCAATCCTTTAAGAATGAAAGGTTTTAAAATCTTTTATTTACTTACGGCTGCAACATTGCTCATTAGAACTGTTTTTAAGCTGCAAAATGTCATGTTGCCTACACTGTCAACAAAATATTTAAAAACAGTACGGGAAAATTGCTTAGTAATACAAAACCTTCTAGAGAGTTATGGTACATTTAAATATAATGGTAAGAAAGTCAAAACTCCCTAGGAGGAGAAAGGAAACTATTTGAGGTTATTATGGTGCAGGTTATTAAGTAAATTTTAGTGTTTTTCACTTTGTCAGCAATGATTCTTTGAGCTTTTTATACATTCTTTTTAATAATATCACAATATATTACGGTATAATTATTATTAATACAAGTGTTTAAATTTTTTTAACAAAAAACATTATAATATAATTTAAAAAGATAAAGTTGGCAAGCCCTGATATCTACGGCTCGTTTTAATTTTTTACCATGAGTTGTCAAATTTGTGTCATCGGTTTTTTTATATTTTTGGTTCATTTACTTTCTTTAAATAATGGCAGCAGGTAATATAAAACGTATATAAACGATAACTTTTATAAACAACGTTGCTAATAATCATAATGTATTAGATAAATAATAAAGAGAATGAACATAGAAACATTGTTGACATTGATGAATTATTGAACCACACGCCACCTGATATTTTAAGTATTGCATCAACTTCAAAACAGTCTTTACTGCCAGCAAAATCTCGCAGTAAGTATTTAAACACTTATAATATATTCAAAGATTGGTGTCAGTCAATTGTATTTTTTCACAAAGATTAAACGTTATATTTTGAAGAATAATTAACTCTTGTATATTTTTTCTGCCGTAAGTAGATAAAAAATATATATGCTACTATGCAGCATATATAGCTGACTCGTTCAAGCATTTGTCTGCATCGGCTCCGCCTCTGCAGGCAAAACGCCATTTGCCTGACTCGGCTTCGTCTCGTCGGTCAAATGGGTTAATTACCAGCCTCGGCTTGCGCCTCGGCAGGTAATTTCAATAGCATGCCCTCGTTATCGGCTCGGGGGCTAATTTATAAAACTCGTCTGCAAAATTCCATTTTACTGCCTAGTAGCATAATATACTGTTGTTAAAATATAATTTTATCTTGTGCTACTAGGATCTTAATAGTACAACGTCTAGCCATTAGCTGGCTACTATTAGGAACGACTGGCCGGCTAATATGCAAAGGCCGCAAAAAGAGGCGTTTAAACTTATTCACAATTTAACGAAACTGAGCATTAAGCGTATCACAAGAGAAATAAAATTGTTTTGTTTACTTTTTGGAATCTTTGTGTGCTAAAACGCGGCCATTTGAGATAGTTGGTGTCACAAATTTGACTGTTTCCCTGCCTGCCTTACTTTTATGAAAAATAGGAAGAATGCACTATTTAAATTCTGCAAATAAAAGGTTAAAAATCAATGGAACAATATCTATTCTTATTTCTCCTTTTAAATTAATTAATTATTGCTAAATTGAGGAAAGCTGGTAATTAATCTCGTCTTCATTTACATATCGGTTGAAAAAACCCGAGCTTATCAAGTTGGGGGGACGAGTGGCCTGCAAACTAACCCCCCCCCCTTTCAGCATGTATAAAATCGATACAAATTACATCCAAAATTAATTAGCTATAGTAAACAAACTCCTCTCTCTAGGTCAGTACGACAACTGCTTCTTCAGAGCTAATTCACTTTTTATTATTGCTTGTTTTAGTCATTTAAAACTTCTATTGCTAAGGAGAAATTTTTGTTATTTTAAATTAGGTGACTTTTATCATCAAATGTTCACGTTTCAGCTTCTATACAAATGACAAAAGATGTTAGATAAAGGCATACAGATGTCTGTATGTATTATTAAGGGTTTGTGGCTACATTTTGAACAGGTTTCGACGAAAAAGTAAGCAAGAGACCATTTAAAACCACCGCAAGCTGTTTTAGAACGTTTCATGAGATTACATAGGTTGGCATTCGTGCTGTCACCACACGCACGAGTCCGAAGTAGAGAGAATCAGTGTTGCAAATCTATTATGGTGAGAAATAATTCCGAGGTACCTCTACCCAATTTTTAGGCTTAAAATAAATAAATAAATAATCATTTATTTGCAGTATAAAATACATTAGTTAGATTTTTAGTTTTTTTCATTCTAACAACATGCAAAGGTCATGGTACCCTCTAACAACATGCAAAGTCATGGTACCTCTAACAACATGCAAGTCATGGTACCCTCTAACAACATGCAAGTCATGGTACCCTCTAACAACATGCAAAGTCATGGTACCCTCTAACAACATGCAAAGTCATGGTACCCTCTAACAACATGCAAAGTCATGGTACCCTCTAACAACATGCTAAGTCATGGTACCCTCTTTCCAGGGTTTGGGATGCTACATCCTGCCTTCGTTTCTTTGAATATTCTTTCTCTATAAATTTCCTTTCTCATTAAAATTATATTTTCTAATTTAAATTTCATAACGTAAACAAAACAAATTTAAATAACAAAAGAGAAATGCTTTTAAATACATATATAAACTATGGTATTTCTAAGACTTAAAATTATTCTAATAAAGTTAATAATTGTTTAACAAAATAATAAAATCTTAAAATTATAATTATTAAGCAAGTTAAAATATTAACAAACTGAAATGGTTCTTCAGCCTAATTGAAATAATTTATTAATAATAATTTATATATACTTAAAGATTTTAGGAATAATTTCTAATGTACATATATATACACCCACACCCACATACATACACATACATATATCTATATACATACACACATACATATATACATACACACACACATATACATATACACATACATACATACCTACACACATAAACATACATACCTACACACAAAAACATACATATAATAATAAACGGCCTTTTAGTAGGGTTACTACTAGAAGGAAAAAAAAAAACATAAACATTTTTACATATACATTTTACATACACATGCACACATTTACATACATATACACACATACACACACACATACCTATACATACATTACACATTTATATATATTTTAATAACTGATTTGAACATTTATTTGTTTTATTTATTATTTTTGTTCTTTTATTTTTATTTTTATCATCTAAAAGTTATCTACTTTATTCATAAAACTAAATGCATGCAAAGAATCAGCGTTGCAAATCTATTATGGTAAGAAAAAATTCCGAGGTACCTCTACCCAGTTCTTTAGGCCTAGTTTTAATTTATCCAAATAATTTTCTTTACAAATTTCATAATTTTCCAAAGAAGCTTTTAGAATAGCTTAATGTTTCATTTTAAGAAATTTAACTTAACCGCAAAATAGATAAAAAGAATTTCTTTTATATTCATGATGATAATGGGAAATCTCTTTCACAATTAGTCGCAAAGCTTTTCCAACTTTTTGTTTCTTTTACTTTTTCTTTGATTTTACTTTACTTCCCTGTCTCATCAAAAAGAGGAAGTTATGTTACCATCAGAAAGAATCCAATTCAATTGTTGTAATGTTATTTCTATTTTTGAGCACCTAATTTTATGATGGATTATTTATAGAGCAGAAAAATGGAAGCTTTTTTTCTCTTTCGCAAGTTTATTTTACTTTCTATTCTCTGTTATTAGAAAGTGATCCATGTTGGGTTAAATAAAGACAGAGTAAGTTATTATATTTTTTTACTAAATTATTATTTCTCGGTGACTTTGACAAAGTGAAAAACTTTTTTTTCTATAAAATATTCTTTATGTATTATTTATTAGGAAAAATCTGACAGAAAGTATTTATGATAAGTTATTATGTATTTCATATTATTAATGTCATTATAAAATACTCTGACAAGCATGGCATTTAGCATCAATGATTATTTTATTAATAAATTATATGCCTTGAAAATTTACCAACGAAATTTTACTTTTAAAAGGTATAAAAATCAACAATAAAGGAATATAATACGACACACGGCTAAAATCAATTGACACCCCGCCAAAATCTCAATGCTTTCAACCCTCATTTTTAAATAAAAAATCCCTTCTTTTAAGTAACAAAAAAAATCCCTACTCTGGCAACACTGAAAGTCAGGTTATGTTTTGAATTTTATTATTGTTTTTATTTGATATCGTATTTTTTTATTTTTAAAAATTATTTATTTACTTTTAAGTAGGAATATTGTTGAATCTTATAAATTATCTAAGTGTTGCATTAAATTTGTTCGGAAGTATGAATTAAGTGGAGTTAAAGTTGTTGATTACGTAATGCAATGGATCATAATAGTTCTATGATAAAAGTTTGACGATTTTAATCAATAGTCAGCTATAATTACTTTTTTCCAAAATAAACTGCTTTTTTTGTGTCATGTTTGTATAATTGAAAGCGTTTTGTTTCATATTATAAAAATAATATGACACAATATGCATTCATGACTTAAAAAAGTCAAGACTGTCATCTATCGAAAGACGTGGCATTTTCGAAAAAAATGCTGTCTTTTGGTTGACAGACCCCAGACCCTGCGCTGTACTCAAATAGCAAGAAATGCTTGAAGAACACATCAATGTCCATGCGTCAAATATAGGCACTCAGATCATATAACAACTCTGCAATAATTGGATGAATTAAACAGATTGGAATGAAACGAAACGAACTCGAACAGATAAATATGCACAGTGAGGGAAATAAAAGCGACGCGAGGTTACAAATATTTACAACCAGTGTTGCCTTTTTATGATTTTATTTACGAAAAAGGTATTTTTTTATACCGAGGTTGGCATAAAGTGGAGGGGGAAAGATCGTGGTCGGTCTGAACCAATAGAATTCTCCCTCACAGATTTTTGGCGCGCTGTCAATTGATTTTAGCCGTGTGTCGTATTTTAGTAATGCGTATTTTAAAAGATAATTAATATTTTATGAAATACATAAAAAAATATATTTTAAATTGTTCAGGAGAACAAGCGATATTGTATTAAAAGTCATCAAAAGAAGCCTTTTAAAGCCTTGTAGCCTTTCTATGGTATATCATGAGTTTTACTTGGCCTTTAAGCGATCGGCGCAGAGCTAATCCTCGTTAAAACTTTTTTTAACATATCTTTACTTTATTGCAATATTGAGTATGTTGAGTAAACTTGATAAGAGACTTCTCGACAATTCGAACATCTTAAAACACAACATTTTTAAATATGACTACAAATAACTGGCTTAAAATATCCTGGGAGGATACACCGTTGGGTATGTCTTTGAAAGAAGACTACCTTTTAGTATGTCTTTCAAAGAAAGCCACCTTTTGGTATGTCTTGGAAAGAAAGTCATATTTTGGTATATTTTTGAAAGTAAACCACCATTTGGTATGTATGTCTTTGAAAGAAAGCTCCTTAATGGTAATACACCTTATACATAATTACATTGTGAACATTGCTAAACAATTTTGGTCAGTAGTAACCGTCCGAGCATCGACTGAACGCCATATGTCTTATTTTCTAGTATTAGAACACTTTGGTAAACTAGTTAACTCATATATTAATAATAGTGTTACAAACTTTCTCAAGATATATCTCTGACAGATTATGTCAATATTAAGACAAGCTAGGTGTCAAAGCGGAATCCAACAATATGAACGAACTAATATACTGTATATAGGTTATTGTAAACCCGCACAACACAAATATTAAATAAAATTGGGTTGTAAAATAGAACGAGACCTGAATATCCTTGCTTATAATAATAGTGTTGTGTCTCATACAATTCAAGGACGTATTTCTAGCTAGCGTAAAACTCAGTTCTCTTCATAATGAGAGACGTTCTCAACCGCTAAAAATATTTCGTTTGCATGTCGATTTATCTTTTTAAGTGTTGTTTGCGGTTGATAACAATATAATAACGCTTTTGTTTCAATAATTGTGTTTTTGAATGTATATTTTTGTTGCAGCAAATAGTTTTTGAATATTAACTTATATCGAACAATTTATTAGGAACGATATTACATTGTCAATATAAAATCGTTAAAATAATTCAATAATATTAAATCGTCTTTGTATAAAGTTTTCTAGCTTCATACGAAAACCCAAACATTTCAAGGCGTATGTCATCCTCAGGTTTTTCGTTTTGTTAAAAGTTAAAACGCTGCGTCATTATTAGTGTTAAATTATTCCTCTGTTAGAACTGATGTTTATTTAATTGTGTTTACAGAGGCTTTATAAGTACTTATAAGGTAAGATATAATAAAAAACTAATTTATTAATTATTTAAAATTTATCTAGAAACGGCAGCAAGAAGTATTGTTACACTAATTTTAATCTAAAAAATTACGTTTTTCATTATTCTTTTGTAAGTAAATTTCAAAGTGTCTGCAAACTACCATGTTTTTGTTTACATTTTACGTGCAATGATATTATAATTTATTTGGGTTTTTAAGTCCCCCCATACACGCTCAGTTTTAATAGGATGCCTATTTATCGTTAATAGAATAGGCAAAAATTAAAGGCGAAACCAAACAGCCTTGCCTAAGGCAAGATTCCGTAGTAAAGCATTCAGTACAACATCCACAGCTCCACACACCAGTGTGCGTCTCATTTAAAAGACTTTTTGTTTATTACTTTGAAAGACAAACCAATATTAAATAATTTAAAAAATAAAGACTTTCTAATAATACTATCAAACGCAGCTTCCAAGTCCACAAAAAAACAATAAACCTTTTACCTTAGGTAAAAAGGTTAGTTTTTAATATTATATTATTAAATTAAATACATTGTCTGCTGTAGAGTAATCAGACCTGATGGCAGCCTGATACTCAACCAGTACTTTATATTTACTCTTCCATTCTTCGAAGGCGTCCTAATATGATAACAGTGTGAATTTTTAGTAGAGTATTTAGAAAAGAAATTCCTCTATAATTTTTTGCTTCATTTATAGAGAATAGAATTTTTTGCTTTGGGGTTTCAAGTCCCCAATACGCAAACCGGCCTGCTCAGGCCAGCCCTCCATGCACATTCATTTTTTACTCGGGGCGGCCTGCACAAACTAGACAGCACAGTCTCATAGGAAAGCTTAGAATAATACTTTATATAGAAGGAGCACTACTGATAACACGAAAGCCGGTTGACTGGTGCAACTAAGTAATGCTGCCACCCTAGCAATATACAATTTTCTAAAAAAAATTGCAATACTTTCGGTTGCTGAATTATTATGTTTATTATTAATTAATGATTGATTATTCATAAAATACTAAATATAAATATCGGTGCATACAATACTTAAAGCATTTTAAATTGTAGTTTAACGTATTTATATTATATTTAAAGTAGTCCTCGGCAACTAAAGTAGATTCTTGTATTCGCCACCCTTTTGCCATCTAAGACTAGTTTTATTAAATACTCAGCAGGTGTTTTAAGTTATTATATTTGTTCTTTACTATCTTTCTTCATTAATAGATATTTATGACACATATTTAAAATAATGTTTTGTTGTCAGGTTGGCAGCATTACTTAGTTGCACCAGTCAACCGGCTTTCGTGTTATCAGTAGAATTACATTGTGTTTACGGCCCTGTGCTCCTTCTATGTATAGTATTATTCTAAGTAGGAAAGTATATAGGAAAAGTATTGTGTTATCAAAAAAATCCGAAATCCAGATTTCAACTGAATTTTTCATTTTAAATGTTTTTAAGACCACCTAAGTGGTTTTTACCAAGTTTTCTGTCTGTATGAGTATGTGTTTACTATCATCGTATCTCTCAGTCTACTTATGATGAAGATTTAAAACATAGATACAATGTTAGATATAGACAATTTCTCATTGATTTTCACATTAACGTATATCTATATACCACATTTCAAGTGTCTACGATGGTTTTCAATTGTCTATATTGCTCAAAGTCAAAATTTTTAGCCCATATATTTTAACACCTGTGAATATATGAAATTGTATATGAAGTATACATGAAATGAAAATATATGAAATAAAATATATACGAAATCTGTTCAATATGAAATTTGGTTGAATGGGTCAGCTCAACAAGATCTTTTAGTTGATGTTAAAATTACATTTTTATCTCCTTAATGAAAAGATACGAGGGGGTGAATATAGCCTCAAGATGCTTCCTGTAAAGGATGGTACACCAGTGACCTCTAGACTTGGCGGGGGCACTACCGTGCCTCTGATATTATAAAATGTTAAAATTTAAATGATTATGGAACGTTCAGTTATAGTCATGTCTGCTTAGCCTACAAAGATTAAATTATTATAACCTTTATACACTTTAAGAGGAGGTTGAAATAAGGCTAAACAGCCTTCATTAAAGCATTCATTCAGGATTCATTAAGCCTTTCAATGAATCCAGGTAATAATATATCCCTAAAACAGCAGGTAAAATTACTTGATACACCTTAAGATACTGCAGGTATCATCAGCTGATACACCTTCAGATACTGCAGGTATTAATCAGCTGAGATACAGGTATCATCAGCTGATACACTTGCAGTATCATATCATCTGATACACCTTAAGATACTGCAGGTATCATCAGCTGATACACCAGATACTGCAGTATCATCAGCTGACACCTTAAGCTGACACACCTTAAGATACTCTAGGTAACTTCAGCTGATACTACAGATGAAGTCCATCTTCCACTATAATTTTTGAATATTTTGTTGTCGTTGTGTTTTAACATTGTATTTGGACTCAATATGTCTGTTTTTTGTATTATAATAAATAAATGTATTATTTATTCAGAAAATATGTCACTCCACTCGTGTCAAAAATTTATTTTAAATAAATTATAACCGGCTTTCAACCAACTAAAGGTCATCAGTGCCTAATGAGCACTCATTTTTTTTAATTCTAGTATTATTTATTGGATATTTGTTGTTTCTTGCCAAGCACTTCACCAAAAGCGGGAATAGATACATGAAACAACCCTTGCTTTCAATAAACCAGTTTGATGAATAATAAGACATATGACTGTAGTTGTAGTCATAATAGGGTGAGGAGGCTAGGGAAATCTAGGGAAAGCTAGGGAAATAAGCCACGTAGTTGGGCCCTTCTTGCCAGCCCTCAAGAAATATGGCATGCAATTAACAGATAATATTTCTAAAAATGTCCCTCGAGTTATCAAATAAACTACTAAACATCATCTTTACAAGTTTATGTCAAGGTTGCGAAGATTATAACCTTTAAAATTATTTAACCTTAATTATGTTATCTATTCTGTATTTAATCTACATATTTAAATGCCAATAGAACTAAACTGCTGTCTACGTATGATAAATAAATAAATAAATGGCTTTATTAGAAAAAAAAATAGTGAAAGTACAAAAAAATTGGAGCAGCACTCAAAAGCCTACTCCAGGGTCACTTGTATGACCGTCAGCTGGAGAGTTACATTGTTTGAGATTATAATTCATAAATTTAAGACATTTTCTTTCTTTTTTTCTAAAAAGACTCATACTAGTCTTTTGAAGAGTATTAGTTTTTTAAATTGTTGGGCAAGGTATGATCTGCATTTACAGATGGTTCTTAAATATGAGTCATTAGTGGGACAAATCCACTGTGAGATCAGCTGACGGTCAGTTCTACCATAGGCGCAGTCAACTGTCTACGTATATATATATATATATATATATATATATATATATATATATATATATATATATATATATATAATATATATATATATATAATATATATATATATATATATATATATATATATATAATATATATATATATATGTATTATATTATATATTATATATATAATTACAATCGGTTTTAAGTTTGGTCAATAGTTTAGTTCGTACCAACTTAACCAATAGTTTAGTTCGTACCAACTTAACCAACAGTTTAGTTCGTACCAACTTAACCAATAGTTTAGTTCGTACCAACTTAACCAATAGTTTAGTTCGTACCAACTTAACCTATAGTTTAGTTCGTACCAACTTAACCAAGTTTAGTTGTACAACTTAACCAATAGTTTAGTTCGTACCACTTAAGCTACAGTTTTATTTAGTTCAACCAACTTAACTACAGTTCCAAGCAATAGTTTAGTCCGTACCAACTTAAGCAATAGTTTCTTGAATGCACATATTCAATATAACTTTAATTATCATATTCGTTTCTTTGTTTAAAAAAAACAATAGCTTGGCACTTGTTAATGTCATGAATATTTAATAAACACAATCATAGGATTTATGATGATATGATAGCAGACACACACAACACACATATACACACATATACATACACACATATACATAACATATACAGACACACACACAGACAGAAAACTTTTCAAACCCACGCAGGATGTATTATATAAACCTAAATAATATAATTCAGGTAAAATCATAGTTTTAGATGTTTCGTGCAAACACAATACTTTACGTAGGTAACTACGCTATGAACAAGGAAGAGTTAAAATAACAATAAAATGTTATTGTTATAAATACAGATAAAAACAAGTATAGTATAAAACTTGCAAACATTCACATGGAGCAGTGACTTAGTTGGGGTGTTTATTGTTACAAAACAAGTTTACAGGGGTTATTACCTGCAATTAGTGGACATGCAATGCAATGCAAACAACATGTTAATTACTAGATACATGATACCTAACTATCCTCTACAATATTGTCTGGGTTCATAGCAGAACGGCTTTACCCTCATACAAGTTTCTCTTATTCATATAATAACTAATTAATCACAAAGTTTTTTATTTAAACATGTAATTAAAGTAAGCAAAAAATTAGTTTTTAATAAATCGGGTACGGGGTCTCTCAGAACCTTTCTTCCCATAACAGATTCTCTTCGCCCATTGTCACCACTTTTGACTTGCTTAGATTGTAAAAATGTGCGTTTTATAGCCTTCTAAAGTCGAGTTTGGTCATGACGAGTTGCCTGTGTGAGATTAGTTTCTCTGGTTAGCGGATTTTCTAAGTACTACGAGGCTTCCGGTCACTAGATGAAGTCCCTTGTTTCCTAGTTGTATGTATTAGTTCTTTTATAGGTATTTCTTATTCTATTTTCTTATTTCTACATTTCGTCGTATAATAAGAATATTCTGCCTGTATCTACGTAGGTTTTTTACGTTTATACAATATATATATATATATATATATATTATATATATATATATATATATTTATATATATTATATATATATATATATATATATATTATATTAATATTTAATAATAATTAATAATTATTTAATATTATATATATATATATATAATTATTGGTATTTGCCTCTTAGGTATGTCTGATTGGGCTGAAACCTGTTTCAATCAATTTGGCTTGATCTCTATCATCAACAATTGACACCTTCATTTAGCGCCATTTCAAGTCTCAATAAAAATTTAACTTTACTCCTCAGTGGTAAAACTCTTGGGATCTCTACTTACTTTAAGTATCTTGGAGTAATCCTGGACGCTTAACTTACTTGGGGACCTCACCTAGAAGCAAAGCTGGACAAAGCTCTGGCTGCCTCCTTGGTTTGCGGGAGGGGAATGGGCCCTCATGGGGTCTAAAGCCCAAAGTCGCACAATTGATATATACCGTCATAGTTAAACCCGTCCATCTTCAAAGGACTCCTAGCAGAGGAATAGTTGGTGAGATACCTCCCCTCTCTTGACTTATTTTTAAAATATGAGGCTATGGCAGCCTCATACCACCGGCTAGGGTACTATTTGAACCTTGGTTATTGTTCTATCTGGGCAAGACAGAACAATGGCCCAAGACAGTATGGTATCTAAGTGGAAATTTTATTCCCACTTGGGAGGATTAGGCTCATAGAACTCATGTCATAACTTCCACCTCTCGAGATCTCTGGTTTATCGATGGTTCTCAGATAGGTGGTCTGTCGGGGACTAGCATGTTTTGTGAAGACCCAGTTTGACCCAGATTACCCTACCAATTATGTTGTATAAAATGTGAAGACAGTTTGTGAAACTACAGTTTTCTAAGCTGATTTCCTCCCAGTTGTTACTGAGAGATTATCGCTCTGGGTCACCGATTTAAATCTATACGAACAGCCAAGCTGCAATAAAAGCTTTGACAGCTTATGAATGCTCGTCTAAGCTAGTTCAAGACTGTGTTGATTCACTTAATACACTTGGCTAGACTAACGCTAGACTAACGAGGTCCTACTACTTTGTGTACCAGGACACTGTGATGTTGAGGGGAATGAGGAGGCTGACCAACTGGCATGGCTGGGTTCCAGCTTGATTTCTTCTACTCCAGAACCAGCTGTGGGTTTGACCCACTGTGTTATTAAAACAGCCCTTCAAGACTTTATGCGTAGAGAATTTAGTAACTTGTAGATACATTCTGCAGAAATGTGACAGTCCAAGCTGCTTATCAAAGGGCTGTCAAAATAATTCACCAGGCCAGCCCTGAACTGAAATACCTGTCATTCAATAATTGGTATTTTTTTGGTCATTATCGGCTGAACCGCCGATTACACCTGATGGGGATAGCAGCTCAGGTCCAGACTGGGTGCGGTTTAAGGGCGCATCAAACCCCCTCCCCGTACCCTACCAATTATGTTATATAAAATGTATGTGTGTGTTATATAAAAATGAATGCGTTTTTAATCCATTGCAAGTTATTAATTAAAACCTCTGCAGG
Source organism: Microvelia longipes (assembly GCA_018340805.1). NCBI lineage: Eukaryota > Metazoa > Arthropoda > Insecta > Hemiptera > Veliidae > Microvelia > Microvelia longipes. The sequence continues at coordinate 3,964,316 of JACMZG010001911.1, read as the reverse complement.
AACCGCCTTAATAAGAGACTGAATTCCAATCTATGTAATCGTATGGGACGTTCTTATACTGCATGCAGTAGCGTATCGCAAAATGGAAATGATCGCAAACCGACTAAACTCGCACAAATGATCCAGTGATTAGCATTTAATTGATAAGGAAACACCTTAAAGACCAAATTCAAAAGAAAACTTTCCGTTTTCAAAGGTTCGGAATTTTTCCTACCCCTCTTCCAATTCAGAGAAGAATATTTTTGTTTTGTTTGGGTTTTGATTCCTGCTGTGCTTGAAGTCGTTTTATTATTTTAATAAAAGAGTTATTTTTTGTCTAAAAATTTTCTTCAGGCCCAGACTGGGTATGGTTCGAGGGCGCTGGCATTTTCATAGACGGAGGACGCATTAACCCCCCCCCCCTTTATTTTTAATGTGTTAATATGCGTTTTAATACATTGCAAATTATTAATAAACACCTCTACAGAAACCGCCTGAATAAGAGATTAACCACCCATAGCTTTAAGTCTAAGCTGCCAAGCTTTATGGCCCCCTAGCATTTACAATTTTCGTATTGTTAATTGCATTCAGGCGAAAGTAGTGAGCGCCAGTATTTACATTTTCGTCTCCATAAATCCCTTAAGGGCGAGCATAGCGAGCCATACTGGGATACATATTCGCATCTCCTTTGCAAATGTAGAAAAAAACGAGTAACTAATGCTACCGATAAGTTACAAAGCATAAACGGGAAATGTAAGCAAGAAATGGATTTTTAAGCCGAAAGCACGCATTTCCAAGAAATTCGCCCACCATGTGGATTTCCGCGCTGGAATTTCACCAAAGTGTGCAGCATTAATTTCGTAGCTCTTCATAGCCTTTACCTATAGGCGTGTATGAACAATTTTTTCATACAAGGCGAAAAAAATAGTTATATACTTATATGCCGTAAAAACTGTTTTGTATGTATAAAATACGTAAAAAAAAATCCAATAAGCATGCGTGTTATTATCTTTAATCAGTTTTAAGCTCTTATTATTACACCAATATTTATTTATATAACACGTTCTGTGGTATTTATTGAAATTTGTTTCTTATTTTAATTTTTAAAGTGCTTAATTAGTGTTATTTTGTTTAAACAAATGCCTAGGGACCGAGGGGGTAGGCCTCAGAAAAACTATTTTAAATTTTTTTAACTTTATTATAATGAAAGAAAACAAAATAATTTCACGCAGGGCAAAATTTGCAAAAAACTACAAAACACTGCAGAGGCTAGATTATTTTTCACAGGTTAGTTATCTTAGCTTTGTTACTAAAAACTAATTATTTAGTTGTTGGATTATGTTAAAATTTAAATAAAAAAAAACAAATATAATTTAGGGTATCTCGTATCTTTCTGTCCTTTTCGGACTTGCTTCGCTCAGTTCACAAAAATAATTGCGAAAAAAGACTAAACGGTGGTAAAATGTTTGAGATCATTGAAAAGAAAAAAGAGGATAATATAATAAAATATAATGAAATATAATAAATAACGAGTTATTTAAAAAAATTAAACATTAAGGTTAAGTGAAGGGCTGAGTTAGTTCAGGCTCAATAAAATCGGAGCCCTGATGACTTAGACCTAACGAAACAGAGTGGGACATGACACTGTGTCGAGCCATTTATAATGGATGACCGAAATGAAAAATATCGAATTATGGAACAGTTCCCATAGCAAAATAACAATTTTTTTGTTATTAAGTGTCTCTCGCACTGCACAATAATATTTTGTCAACTACTAATACTAATATATATTAAATAAAACAAATACTGTCGTGTAACCTATTCTATTTTCTTAAACAAAGAATAACTATTACCTTAACTAAACATTGATATTAATTATATTTTAGGTCACTTTATATAAACGATATAGTCGAAATGAGCAGTCAAGAAATTGAAGATAAAGTGTTGGCAGAGATAAATCTGACACAGGAATCTCTAGGTCAAGGAGTTAATCAGGTTATAGAGTGGATCAGTAAACAGCCTCATTTACCTGACCTAACTGGTTTGTATTATTGATCCTACCATATTTCAATTCTATGTATATGCTGAGAAAATGTGACGTCATCAAAAATAATATTGTGCCCCAACATGTCATATTTTCTCAGGAGCCCTTAAGTACAGAGACGATTGCAGGAACCTTACAGCCTCTTTGAGGATGAACCTAAAGGCAGTGCTAGATTTATCATTAAATTTCTAAAATTACTCCGTCCCTATGTATCAAAGAGATTTTAACAGTTGACAGCAGCATCACAAGAGATGATCAGCACATGACAGTCACAGCAAACTGAAGCAGATGAGTACGCAGTGTTTAGTTAATTTTCTTTGAAAGAAATTCGCTAATGATGTGGTTTTCATAGCGGGTCAGTAGTCCACGATTGTTACACAAATCCGTTTCCGTGATCACAAAAAAGTAGGATTTACAAGACGATCTGTGGCAACGGATTTGTGTAACAATCGTGGATTTGTGTAACAATCGTGGGTTGCATTTACTACACTCTAAGAATTAATTAAAGTTGGCGAAATCTTTTTAATACAAATCTTTTTAATTTTTTTGCGAACCCCGGACTCCGGTTGCGAATCGAGCGCCTTTACCGGGCTGCGAACCCGGACCTCCGGTGGCGAAATCGAGCGCCTTTACGATCACGACCACGGAGGGAGGCAGATAATTTTAAAATGAAGTTTATAATTTCAAAATAGTTTTGGTGCGGCGGTCTTTTAAATGTGTGCTCTGTTGCTTAACAAATTATAGATCACAAGATATAGATTGTTAAGCAAAAAAGCACACACTGCAAAGAAAATTCGCCTGGCTTTCGGACATCCACCTAGAATTTTTTATTAATAAAATCTTACAGGCTTTTCTTTGGAAATCCGCTACAAAGCCATTTAAAGTCGTCTTTATACATACTGTTGTTAGTCAAAATAAATTACGTTTTGAAGAAAATAACCTGAAAGTGCAATTCAAACTTCGTGTCTAGAGAGGTACTTCTCCAAACCCTGAGGCTGTATTGTGACCGGTTTTAAGTTATTTGTAATAATTTTCAGATAGAGAGATCGTAAAAGCATTTATTGTGGGCTCCAAGTCAGTAAGTAAAGCAAAGGAAAGATTAGAAAAATATTACAAAGTTAGAGCCAAGTATCCAGTGTTTTTTGCTGACAGAGATCCAAAACTGATTAAATGGATGGCGGCAGGGTAAGCCCTACTCTCTTTCTTCTGTTTGTTATCAGAAAAATAAACCTTTCTGTACGATTGATACAATTTTAGCATGTTGCCAAAAACTCGTAAGTCAGGCAATAGATCACGTGGCAAGTATCTTCTAAAATAAAATATTTTTTCTACGATACATTAAAGGCAATGTGGTGTAAAGTAATGTTCCATACATTCCAGAGGCGTAGATAAGTATTTTTCTTGGAGGGGCAAACAGAGCTAGCAATGCTCCGGTTCCAACTTTTATCAGCACCCCCTAAATATGTATTTTTTGTCAACCGTAGAAAAATTGCCTTCTTAAGTTTTCGGATCCTCCTTGCATTCACCTCTCGCAATCTTCGCCACAACTTATAACACCCAGAACAGACATTTGTTGCCTGGACTCGATCTTATAGGTTTTACCTTTAAGTGTTTATGCCCACGATTCCTATTCTTAGTTCTCGGAATGCAAATCGACACTTAGTAAACTTGTCCTTCAAAATCAGGTAAAAACCATTTGGGTATTAGAACCTTGCGAAATTGAAGGCAATGAAATTGCTGACCGGCTGGCTTATTCTGGATCTGGCGAATCACCCATAAGCTGAACCTATTATTGGCAACCCAGTCGCTTAGCAATGCCTTTTGTAATGAGTGGCGTAGTTCTTTTGGGATGAGGCAATCTAAGCTTATGCTTTCTGGTCCTTCTTAGAAACGCACTAAGATTATACTGTCGCTAAGCATGGGAACTTTTAACGACAATACTGGAGTTCTTACAGGACACTGCAGACTCAAAAGACATTTCAATCTAATGGGTCTAGTGAATAGCCTACTTTGCAGATTTAGCTAAGTTTAAGAATCATTGAGTAAAAGGCTTGTAAAAAGTCATATCACAAATAAGAAAATGTAATTGTTGATTGTGCTAGTCATCATCAATCATCTTAGAAGTCAGCGAGTAAACTACTAGTGACTTAATTTCTATTTCCAGCCCTATACTCCCTAAACTATGAAATTGTTAATACGTATTAAATTGTTGCTCTTTATTTTCAGAATGATGTTTAAACTTCCAGGGGTGACCCCAGAAGGTCAGATTGTCTTCTTTATACCTCCAGTTCCAGAGGAACGTTTAAAACCTTTCGATTACGTCGAATCTTTGAAAGTTATATTTATGACGTTCGATACCGTATTTATGACGGATCCCGTCATATCCGGCCAATATATTGTATATGATTGCCAGAAAATGCCTTTGGAACTTGTTATCAAATGTTTAGCTGCGTTATCCCATGTACCTGCTTCTTTTAATATTTATCAGGTAAAAGTTTCATTTAGATTCATATTTCAGGTCAAACTCCTAAAACTTGTCATAAGTAATATGCGTACTTGAAGGTACGTGTATAGTCGTAGGCACATTATTTTTTAAAGAGTTAATAAATGTAGGCATAGCGCATATATAAATGTACGACAAGCGTGGGCTGTTGAATTGTTTTTTTTTTTAAATAATATTCCTTTATTTTAAATAAATTTAAGTACAAAATAACTGACTCTATGATTTAAAGTAATGACAATTTCAACATTCTTATGAAACATGCAAATTTATCCATTTATTACATAAATATTGCAGATCAGTTACAATCAGCATATAGGAAAATACTCTCTGCTGTAAGACATTAGTCTTGTGCTGCTAAGAGGATGTTGTTTTCTTATACTAATTTAAAGAAACATCAAGTCATTTATCTTTTAGTGCTATTTTTTGAATTGATTGTATAATTTCTCATAATGTCCCTCTATATCGAGAACCTCTACGATATTTCTTGAGATCAATAGTGCTATAGAGTGGGGGATGTAAACGGAAAGGTTATCCTCTACCTCCCTGCTGGTTAGCCTATTATCCTAGTAAGACACGACAATAAGTAGCACTTAATTTAGCAGGTCCGCCAAGCGTGCCTGTTATTTTACTGAGATATATTTAGGAAAACAGAGAAGGCTCTACCCAAGATGATTGACAGCCTAATTTCATCACCTAAGGCTCAACCGGCTTTACTATCAGACCTGCCAACTTCAGGGAATCAAGTTAATAGATGTTATACAGCACGATGTGAACAAAGCAAGTGGTAGTAACTTAACAGGCACATGACGTTATGATAGACATAATATTGCAGGGCGCTGGTCCAGCTGTCTTTAGTCCTATAGGTTGATATTAAATACGCTACGTAATAAGCCAAACATTTAATATAACCAGAGATGCTATAGTATGAGACACACGGTTAAAATCAGTTGAAAGCATGGGAAAATAGTGTTAAATACCAATGAGGTTAGCCTGATATGAAATTGTGGACGTGTTTTAACATCCATGACTAACCTCATTGGCTCCCTCATATTTTTTCCACGCAGTCAACTGATTTTAACCGTGTGTCATACTATAATGTTTACCATGAACGATTAGTTTTTATTATGTTGCAGAATTCTTTGCCAATCAGACTGAAAGGATTTATTTGTTTCAATGCGTCCACGGTGGCTGAGTACTTCGTCAATAACTTGCTCAAAGTATTTTTCAACAAGAAACTAAGAGAAAGGGTAGATTGTGTTATCTCTATATGTTATAACTGAGCTTTTTAAATAATTCTTAGTAGTTGAAACTTTCGATCATATCCTATTCCTTTACTTATCCTCATTTATAAAACAAAGTATATAAAAATACGAAAATGGTTGGACACCGGAACTATCCGTTTCAGGTCCTCCTTTATAATACTTCCTGAAGAGTTTTCTCTAAGTTGTCTGTCTGTATGAATATGCCTGTGTGTGTGTCTGTTATCATCGTAGCTCCCAGTGTATTTATGGTAGAGAGTTGAAACTTTGTACAAAAATCAGTCTATAGGCGAAGTTGTGCTATTCAGAAAATATTTTTTATGGCGCCATTATCCTGCAATAATGACTCAGAATAAACTTTCGAAAATTCATTAAACGCGGAAAAATCATGCGATGAATTTAAGATTGAGCACGAGTGTAGCTGTGTATAAGACCAACATTTGCTCCATGTTTCATCTCATTGTAAGCATTAGTTCAAATTTTATCGAATGAATTGTGTACGTTTTTTTAAATTTAAAAATCGGAAATAATCTAAATTAGTTGAAATTCAGTACAAGTATATACCTTTACGTAATAAATAAGTACAGCAAGTTTCATTTCAATACAAGTATATCCAAGATTTTTGTTAGATCATAAAAGCTTGGATGGGTGACCGGTGGGAATGAAACGAATGTATTTACATTCTGAGGACGAGCGAAGCGAGTCCGAAGTAGGAAGTATAAGATGCGTAAGGCCTCTTGTTTTCAGCATGACGTAGAAAGCGACAGATATCCTACATTCTACTAGGATGCTGGTAAAGACTCATCTTCTGCCTACTTGTCTGCTGTAGTACAAGGTCTCTCCCTTGCAAGAACAACGTAATAATATGCTTCGAATAATTTACATCTCGTATTCTTGATTTAATTTCCAGATATTTGTTCACTCGGACGATCACTCGGTTTTATCTCAATATATTCCTATGGATATGCTGCCTAGCGATTATGGTGGCAGTGGACCTTCCATCCAGCAGTTACTGGGTTTGTATAATTCTTTTAAGACGATTATATAAAACATCTTTTGCTCTTTGAATGAAATAAATCATAATTTGTCAGGTATAGAGAATACCTACCTCTCAGATACATTCGAGACAATAACTGAGATTGAGTTAGACTTATTTATATTTAAATGTCATAGGAATAAGTCTGACTTTAATTCTCTAAGTAACATTGTCTTGAACGCTATCAATACTCTTTGATATTGTAATTAATTGTAAGTTAAACAGAAAGTCTTAAGATGTCTTAATCTTTATAATATTGCGAGTAAAATTTAAGTAAATAATTAAGTAATTAAGAATTGTTCATAAATAACATAATAACAATTTCTGATTTAAATTGTCTTTTTGTTGTAAGTTTGATGTTTTTTTCCAAAGTAAATTTAAACAAAAATATAGAAAATCTGTTACAAAAGAAAATATCTTTTTTCAGAAGACAGACAGACATCTTTAGAAAGCAAAAGAGACTGGTTCCTCAACGAGGGCAATATGAAAGCTGATAAATCCAAGAAACATAAAAAGTCCTGTAAAGAGAAGAACATCAGCAAAGAATTTAAAAATCTAGAAATAGATTAACTTACACGTATTTGGAAATACTTTCAACATTGTGATAAGACTACTGAAGAAATAAGTGATCATCTGAATTTCAGCTCATTGCCGAATAATCTGGTGGAGGAAAAAGTAACTCTTGGTTAAAGCAATCTTATCAAAGAAAACAACTTTAAATATAATTTAGTAGACAGCTGGAGAAAGTTAACCTAAAGACAACCTAATGGGGAGGTTTTCCTGTCAATAAAATAAATAAATTAAATAAAATAATTTTCTAAACAATCTATCCTTCACTACATAGAGATATTATTACTAGAGGAGCCCTATTGGCTGAATTTGAAACATCGTAAAAATAACCTGACTACCTTCTACTTTCAATATTATCAAATAAACAGAAGAAAATTACAGTAAAATACATTATATAACGTTTAAATACATATTAAAACACGGATAATGTTCAGAGGGCCAAACACAATTCATTCATTTTAACCTTAACTTAATCTTGAAGGAGGTTTCAATTAGGTAACACAGAGCCCCTGAGAGCCCCAAAAAGATGTTTCAGTACTCTTAATGTATTAAGATATATTTATAGACCAAGAGCCCAGGGGTGTTTTGTTAATAAAAAGTGTAATGGCTGGAACCGGTCTCAATTTTTCGTAAATACTTTCCTGAACAAGGATCTGCAATTCTGCCGACTCGTATCGGATGGGTGTCCCAGGCAGAACGCACTTTAGGGGTTAAAGGTTCTGCCTGGGAAACCCATCCGATACGAGTCGGCAGAATTGCAGATCCTTGTTCAGGAAGATATTTTACGAAAAATTGAGACCGGTTCCAGCCATTACACTTTTTATTAACAAAACACCCCTGGGCTCTTGGTCTAATGCCCCCTCTAGTATATATCTCTATGCTTTACTAAAGTAAACTGACTTATATCAATGGACAATAATTTTTATGAGTTTATTTCTTTTGAACTTAATTTAAGAACAAACAATTTAACTAATACAGAAAGTATTTTGCTTTAAACATTAAACAAATTTAAATTAATCAACTGTTTATCAAATCCCTAATTTAGTTACGGCTTTGTTTGAAAAATGAAGGCTTCATCATAGCCTTGTCACCAGCCAATATTGCCAACTTAAAAACTTTATTACAGCTGTCTAATAATACTCTTGAGATATAATTAAATTAAATATACTATGACTTGCACTTTAACTATTTCGAAATATATTTTAACTCTTCAACGCCAATTATGGAGTGTCTAATTTATAATTTGTTTATAATAATATTTATATAATATAATAAAAATACAAACAAATATCTTGTTTGGCAGTAGTGCCAACATAACAAAGACTATTTTAATAATTGTTCTCCCTCTCCTTGGAATAAATGGTTTTAGCGAATTTTCTTCAGAAAATTATGGTTTTAAGGTTATGGTATCTGTTAACAGAAATGAAGGGAGGAAGGAAATTGATTATAAATAACCTTTTGATTCCAAATCTTAAGAAAGGCTTTATATATATATATATATATATATATTAATATATATATATATATATATATATATATATATATATTGTGTGTGTGTGTGTGTGTGTGTGTGTTGTGTGTGTGTGTGTATACGTATATATATAATATATATATATATATATATATATATATATATATATATATATATATAATTATATATATATATATCCTGTTTGTGAAAATATGAGAGGAAACAAAAATCAGGGCGGAAATTGATGCACTTTCCGCTCAACAGTATAGCACAATCGGTTAGACACTTGCCTAGAAATATAAAGATTCATTGTTCGAATCTAGTCCGGGAACATTCGTTACTGATTAGGAAGCAGAAACTGATACCTTAGCAAGAACTGGATCAGTGAGTAAGAAAGCATTCCAAAGGAACCAGAATTATTATTTCATGTTTTTGTCATTGTGTTTTGCACACCGTCATGCCCTTGCAGCTATGGCATTTGCTTATTGCAGGAATGGCTGAATTGACAGTATTGAATGAAGACGTTAAATGGTTATTTTGTTAAGTATTGTTTTCTTCAATCCATGATGAAACAAGAGACTTCAATCCATCTTGCCTTCCTTCAATCTGTAAAGAAATGGGAAATCAACACCGATGGCTTCTCCTACAATAAAAAAAATAGATAACCTTTTGAAGGCAAAGCCCTTATTAAAAGTTCGGCTACCCCTAATTATTTTCGTTAATATTTGAGATATCTTAACTGCGGTTTGCGGCTATCTTCATCATGCATAAAAAAAACAAAATGATGTTTCATGCAACCAATAAAAAATAATGTTTAAGATAAATGTAAATTGTGATTGACGCATTCTTACAAAAAGAAATAATTTGCTGCAAACCAGGATTTAGTTTCTTTTGCGAAATAAAATGGCGACGTCCGTTGCTATAACAACAAAATTAAATTCATTAAAAGAGAAAATGGCGTTCAAACTATTATTTTTCAACGTGATTTAAGACGATTTTAATCTCGAGTGTTTTTTCCTAAAATCTTTACTTTGGCCGTGAATGGTATGATTGAGGAAAAGGGGAAATTATAAAATCAAGTCGTGGGAAAAGACTTGAACCTTAACATCAGAGGAGATAGCTCACCACTTCTGCTCACTTTATTAAAAGTGCCTCCCCCTCCACAAATTAGTCTTACTCTACTCACCGAGCTGTTACCATCTCGGAAAAGAAAATAGTTATTGTTATAAAATAGTTATGTATTTATAACTTTCATCTTCATTTTTTATGGTAATTTATTTTATTTGCTGCATTTGTTTGATATACTTTGCTCATAATTTATTATTATGCATTTTATTGTATTTATTTATTAGGGTTTCGAAGATAATCTTCGAAACCCTTATACTTTTTGTCGAGCGTCTGTCTGTCCGATTTCACATCTCAGGAACTACAATAGCTAGGAAGTTAAAATTTGGTACACATGTGTAAATATTTTATCCTACAACAGGAAAAATATGGCCAACTATCTGGCATGCGCATTTGTGGATTTATGAGCGAATGCGCATATTCGCTGAAAATAAATATTTAAAAAAATTATGAGGGGTATCCAATTGTAGGCATTGATGAGTAGAACACAAATATGCATCGCTTTTTCAAAATTGCGACCATTGCACCCGCCCATTACACCAATAGCGCTGCAATTTTTTAAAATTATATTCTTATAAGAATTTACGTGTAAGCTAACACAGAAAGGCGAGCGGAGCTTGCCCTAGAATTTCATGTTTTGTTTTACTTTTTTTTTCTACATTTAGAAATCGACAAACAAACACATGAAGGGGCGAGCGAAGCGAGCCCTAATGTTTTATGTTTTTTTTAGTTATATACTCATAAGAAGTTACGAGTAAGCTAACACATAAAGAGGAGCGAAGCGAGCCCTTAAATGTTATGTTATGTTTTTACTCTATGGTACCCTAGAATTTTATGCTTTGTTTTAAAATTTTCTCTTAAAGTAGGTATCGACAAAAAAACACACATAGGCGAGCGAAGCAAAAAAGCTAGCCCTAAAGCTATATTTTAGGGCTAAGTTTAGCCCTAAAATATTAAGTTAAAGTTTGAATTTATAGTTTAAGATTGGCTAGTAACAAGCAAGTTTATAATGGCGAGCGAAGCGAGCCTTAATGTTATATTTTTCATTATATACTCGTAAGAAGGTACTGTGAAGCAAACACATAAAGGCGAGCGAAGCGAGTCCTAGAATTTTATGTTATATTTTAATTATTTCTCCTCATATCAGTTATTGACAAACAAACACATATAGGCGAGCAAAGTGAGCCCTAGTATATTAGGTAAAATTATATTTTCATCCTGCAAAATCCATCATCCTTCACCAAATTACAGATTCCACTATCCTTCATAGAGACCTCAACGTTTCTTATGTCCAAGAGGATATTTCTTCATGTTATAAAAAATTCCTTGACACCCTACTTGATCATACCAATCCTCTTATCCAAAACCTATCCTCAAGAATCATTCCAGATAACCCTCCTCGGCGTCTTAGACGTCTGTGGCCCAGAGATCTTCTAGAAGATTAGATAATTATGTAAACAGTTGTTTACCATGTGTACATTGACGGACTTGGTTATTGTTTAACTAACTTAAAATGACCTTTTACTTTAAGATAGGCCAGGTGTAGACACGCTAAACTCTGTCCAAACCAGAAAGTGCAGTCACTGCACTGTTTCTTTTGTCATGACTTACAGGTCAAAATTAATTACAGCTATATCACTAGATACACTCTTGTTGAAGTTGTGATAAACATAAATAAAAAAAATCCTGCAAAATTATCTAATAACAAACATACAAATGAAGGCGAGCGAAGCGAGCACTTATATATTATGTTTTCTTTTTAGTGTATGCTCCAAAATGAGATACTAATAAGTAAACACAGAAAGGCGATTGAAGCGAGCTCTGGAATATTATATTATAATTTATTTACCAAATTTTATGTTATAAAATTAGGTATTCACAAACAATAACATATAGGCGATCGAAGCGAGCCGTAGAATATTAAGTAAAAGTATGATTGTATTGTATTAATACATTATATTTATGAAAATATCTAAGAAATCCTTATAATCCTTATAAACTACCTATACGCAGGGACTTCATAAGAAAATTCAGAACTTCTTCCATATTTATTCATAGGGACTAAAGAGTGGCGCGAAGGGCCGCAAAGCGGCTACACCAAGATAGCCCTTGCCATCTTAAATGCTATAATTATATTTCAGGCGCGGAATGTTAAATTGCGGGTAATGATTTGATGAAACCTTGAACGACAGACAATAATTATCTAATTAACCCACTGATAATAATATTAACCCTCTGATCTTGAAATTATTATATTTACATTAGTTAATAATAAATATTATTATTAATTATCTTCTAAACCCCGTGTAATCTTGACTCCTATTATATAATACTTATATTGCAATGAAATATATATGTTTAATCAATATTTATACGATTGTTACTCGTTACGGAGTTTGATACAGTGTTATAAAAATGAAATATTAAAATGAACTTGGTACAAAATAAATCTGTATAAAGTACGAAACTATATTTAAAATTTGATTTTAAATAAAATCAATTAAAAAAATGATAATCATCCTACATTATTATGTATGTATGTGTATGTATGTGTGTGTATATGTGCATATATGTATGTATATACATGCAATTTACTAATGGTATGTGTAAAAAAATAATTAAAACATTGTTAAGCCCTATCTCTAGATACTTGATATCTACTTTACTATATCTACTATTACGGACCTTCACCATAACTACTTTTAAATTATTTCTTTTAAAAGTTTATAATTTAGGAAATTGTATATATATTTTGATAATTTTTTTAATGCTTTTATAAACATGGTGGAAATAAATAAGTTTATTATTATTATTATTAAATTTTGGCTATTTCATATAAACCATTTATGTATATAGCATAACCAACTCCTCTCTTCATGACCTCAACATCATATCTCATTTTCTCTTTGATGATTCTCTACAATGTCACACCACGTTTCATCAAATTTTTACGTTTCAGCATCAAAAGATTCTAATAATCAAATTAATGTTGTTGTTGAATGGGTATGAATCTGACTAGGTATCAAATGTCTAAACCAGGTTAAATGGCTGAACCCATTTCAACAAAATTTAGTACAAAAATATAGTCTTACTAGAGGAAGAACAGATTTTAAGATAAATCCTACGCGGCATCTTAAAATGACGTCAGTTTTAAATTTTCAAAAAAAAAATTGGCAGAATAATTGTTGTGTAAAAACTTTATTTCCAGTGCTAGTTGAAAGGGTTCCGAGCCAGAAATTCCGGAAATGCTCTGTTAGGCTCAATTTTGATTTGTTTATGTTACCAAAAAGGGTAACAAATTTACCTCATTGTTTCAATTCTACCCAAACTTCAGGTAGAAATTGTTATGCCTTGTTTATAGGGCACTTAAGATTTTAAAATATATTTTTTTAGAATATTAATATTTTTAAAACTTCAATCGTTTATAAATATTATTATTATTTATTTTAGGTTAGCTAAGTAATGACTGTCGAAATGAGTAGTAAAGAGATTGAGGATAGAATATTGGCAGAGATAAATCTGACTCAGGAGTCACTAAGTCAAGGGGTTGATCAGGTTATAGAGTGGATCAGTAAACAGCCTCATTTACCTAACCTAACAGGTTTGTATGCACGCGTCGGCGTATACGCTGCTAAACCGTGGCGACACAAAAGTAACATTGATTACACATAAAATATTTAGGAGCTAAAGACATAAGAACTTGGAAAGAGCCTTACAAAGCTTCGTTAATTGAATTCCTTAAAGGCACACTCACAATACTCCTGTAGCCGTACCGATTGTGGTGTGCTTACAAGAAGTAACACTGGTTGAAATTTTCGCTGTCACAGCACGCATCTCAATCGCCAACGCTAGTGCTACCAAAGTATTGTGAATGAAATTTAAAATGATGAGGCAATTAAGTGGATCAACAATCAGGATCATAAAGCTGATCAATTAGGTCCATAGTGATCTAGTAAGGAGCTGGTAGAATTTCCACGACCTTCGTTTATGAGATCAATCATTTGGAATTCGCTCCCAACATTATTTTACATGTTAAATTATATTATTACATGATGTTTTTCAAGTGTTTTTACACGTAAAAATCATGAGATGGTGTTGATCACGTGTTCTTACATGTAACATCATTAGATGATGTTGTTCACGGGTTGTTACATGTGAAATAATTAGATAATGTTCACGTGCCCTAACTTGTAACATTAACTTGATGTTACATCTTCCTCAAAATATTGTAATATATTATAAATAGCCTCATAATTATAAAAGCTTACAATGGAAGCTCTATATTATAGATATCTCTCGTTGCAAAAAATATCTGAATTCATCATAACGCATGCAATTTATGTATAAACATTTTCAGATAGAGAGATCGTAAAAGCATTTATTGTGGGCTCGAAGTCAGTGAGTAATGCAAAAGAAAGATTAGAAAAATATTACAAAGTTAGAGCCAAGTATCCAGCGTTCTATGCTGACAGAGATCCAAAACTGATTAAATGGCTTGCTACAGGGTAAACTTTCTTACTTTTAGCAAATTGATATATTACTAATTGAGTTAAAGACTAAAAACAAATTCTAGCACGGTGGTTGCAAGCCGGGAAATTTTTGACGTACAGGCAAATCCCCCTAGCAGCGAGTTACTGAATTATTTTAATTAGGCTAATTAATTTGAATCTCATTAGATCCAAAGCAACGAAGCACAAATACCTTAGTGGATTGATTTATGTAGCTCCTGGATGCGAATCGGCGAGTTGCAAATTTTGAAGATACATCGTAAATATTATTAGAGAAAGGGATCGCACAAGATTGCCTAATCATACGTCAAAAACACCTTGGGTTGGGGTAACCTGGGTGTATTTTACAACACCGACCTGAAATACAGAACACCGTAACGTTCTGTGTCAAAGATCTCCCTGATTCTGGTAAAAGAAAATAATTTTAGCGCGGTGGTCCGCATGTCGGGCGAATTTCATTAAGAATACGTGTTTCCGTGCTTAACAACCCGTTTCTTGCTTAAGGTTCCGGTTCATGCTTTAGAACCTAAGCAGTTACTCAATAATTGTCAAGCACATTCTCGTAACTCATTTCGTGTATTTTCCAAAGGAAATGCGCTAAATCCTTTAAAGATAACTGACTAGCTTAAAGATAAGTAACTAATCTTTAAACTAGTGCAAATAATAGTGCGTACTTCTAATTTTAGAGGCATAGTTTTGTACAAAACTGGATGATTATGCGCATTTCCTTTAGAAAATACAGACAAATTAGTTACGAGCAGTGCTTGACAATTGAGTAACTGCTTAGGTTCTAAAGCATGAACCGGAACCTTAAGCAAAGAATGGGTTGTTTAGCACGGAAACACGCATTCTAAATTAAATTCGCCCGACAGCGGACCACCGCGCCGGAATATTTTATTTAGTAGTTGTAAACTTGTATAATGTAAAAAACTATATAAAAATGATCATTCCAACCAGGATTGTTGTTAAACACGGAAACACGCATCCAAAGGAAATTCGCCCGACATACGGACCACCTCGCCAGAATTTTTATTTTATCTAGATTACTTTAGATATATTCATGTATTGTAAAGAGTTTAATAATTTAATTATTTCTGTTTTTCTCCTTAGGTTGATGGTGAGACTTCCAAGATTATCTCCGGAAGGCAACGTTATCATGTTCGTACCTCGAATTCAGGATAAGATAGTAAAAGCGTTTGATTACGTAGAACTCATCAAAGTGGTATTCATGGTGTATGACACCATATTCATGACCGACCCTGTCGTATCAGGTCACTATATCATATTTGATTGTGAGAGTTTGCCTCTGGGATTGGTAATAAAAAGTTTAACTGCGTTATTCCACGTTCCTGCGTCTTTTAATGTTTATCAGGTATGTGACAAACTAATGTCAAATAACATCAAATGCGATTTTAAACGTACAGCTTGTTAAATTCATAGAAATCTTTGGAGTGCTCATATAACCAAATAGACCAAGAGCTCAGGGGTGTTTTGTTAATAAAAAGTGTAATGGCTGGAACCGGTCCCAATTTTTCGTAAATACCTTCCTGAACAATGATCTGCAATTCTGCCGACTCGGATGGGTGTCCCATTCAGAACGCACTTTAGGGGTCAAAGGTTCTGCCTGGGACACCCATTAGATACGAGTCGGCAGAATTGGAGATCCTTATTTAGGAAGGTATTTACGAAAAATTGAGACCGGTTCCAGCCATTACACTGTTTGTTAACTTGGGTGGTAAATTTGACATGTAAAGTGCGTTCTGCCTGGGACACCCATCCGATACGAGTCGGCAGAATTGCAGATCCTTGTTCAGGAAGGTATTTACGAAAAATTGAGACCGGTTCCAGCCATTACACTGTTTGTTAACTTGGGTGGTAAATTTAACATGTAAAGTGCGTTCTGCCTGGGACACCCATCCGATACGAGTCGGCAGAATTGCAGATCCTTGATCAGGGAGGTATTAACGAAAAATTAAACCCGTTTCCAACCATTACACTTTTTATTAACTTCGGTGGTAAATTTGACAGGTAAAGTGCGTTCTGCCTGGGACACCCATCCGATACGAGTCTGCAGAATTGCAGATCCTTGCAGAACCTGTCCTTGAGACAGGTTCCAGCCATTGCACTTTTTATTAACAAAACACCCCTGGGCTCTTGGCCTAAAAGTAAACACAACAAAATAATTGTATCCTGTTCTTGTTAAGCCATTCTTCTTAACAAGGGCTTAATAAAGGGGTTTTCAAGGGCCTTGAGTTCATTTTAATTGTTTTTGTTTTCAAGGACTCGGCACTCTAGTTCTTCAAAGGCTTTGAACTTTTGTTTTCAAGGACCTCAAGCTGTTATTCTATAAGGGCTTTAAGCTTTTGTTTTCAAGATCCTGGAGCTTTTGTTCTTTAAGGGCTTTGAGCTTTTGCTTTTTAAGGGTTTCGAGCTCTTGTTCTTCAAGGGCATCTGGCTCTTGTTTTCAAGGGCCAGGAGCTCTTTCTCTTGATGGGCCTCGAGGTCTTGTCTACAAGACTTTCGGCTAACATTGTTATTCCTTTTTTTAAAAAACAAAATGTACGAAATTTTTTCGTCCTGCAAGCGAATATATTTTTGTTATTTTTAGAATGGTTGTATGATTCCTATAATGCAGACATTCTTTTATTTGACTAATATAATTTAATAATTTACAGCTTCTATATCATTTTTCACACATTTTTTTAACTAGCTTGAATCTTCTTTTGTGGAGTCATTAAGTATTAAAGTTTAACTTTTTTTTGGGCAGTTCTACAAAATAATCAATATCAGCAAAGAGTCCTTGCCGATATAAAATTCTCTACAGAAACCTAACAACGTTTCAGGTCAAAAAAATTCCTCCGCTATTAGTAAACATCCAAAAATAACGATTTTGGTTTGTCTTATATTTCAGAATGTTTTGCCGATCAGACTCAAAGGATTTGTTTGTTTCAATGCTTCTACAGCCGCTGACTATTTCGTTAATAACATGCTCAAAGTATTTTTCAACAAAAAATTAAGGGAGAGGGTAAGTAGTAGATTTAGGAAAATTCTGGAGTGGAGGTCCGGAAGCCGGTGGAATTTTCTTTAAATTGTGCGCTTTCTTGGTTTTTAATTCAATTGTCGCTTAATTTTCCGGTGTATTTTTAATAACCGTTTAATAACTAGTGTGTCAAAACTAGTTATTTAATTTTTCGATTTTTTCAAAGAATATGCCCTAATGTATTCCACAGTACACATCATTATTTGCATTAATTTAAAAGTCCATTTTTGCTAATATTCAGGGCATAATCTTGAAAAATTCGAAAAAAATAAATAAAATGTTTCGATACTAATTCTCAGGTTGTTATATTTACATAAAACTTATACGATACTTAGATTGATAAGCAAGAAAGCGCGCACATTAAAGAATATTCGCCCAGTATGCAGACCTTCGCGCCAGAATTATTTTAAAGTTATAAATTTAAGTATTATAAATAAGACGAAAAAACAATTAGCGCCGGTACCAAAATTCGAATTTGGGAACCCTAGCTTTAAATAGTCTTATCGATTCCGTACCGGGTTTATTACCGATTTCGGGTCCTGGATTTAGTACCCTAAAAACATCAAAAACCGTAGATTGTCTCGTGATTTGCCACCGGATTTGACTTTTTAATTACCTATAGAGGTCGCATCGTCATCAGACCGAATTTGTTTGATCCCGGTCCTCTCTCTACCACACAAGCCATGTATCTCATTAATGAATTAATCGAAAATTTCCTAAAAGTTGAGAGAAATCTAGTGCTTGTATATTTAAGTAGTGACAAAGGTTAATTAATGGTGATTAAAATATAATCAGCTCGACATCATGTACCCACGAATTAATACAAATAAATGGCATGGATAGGGAAATAAGTGGATTTAGCGTTCTAATTACCCGTTGAAATAGATTCGAAACACAAAAACTGTAGGTGTAAATGCCCTGACCAGCCAGTAGGCTAAGATTCGGGTCTGCCTTTGTTGTTCAATTACTAGTTCATGTAAGTACATATTACTAGCTCATAGTAGTAAATGTGTATAAATTTCAGCCCAATCTAAAATTTTTATCAAGATTTGTGATTTTTTAAATTGTTTGTGGGGTCATTATTGGGGGGGTAATGACGTCACACATATTTCATAATTAATAGAGTTCCTGACATTAACAAGGTCGATTTTGTACCAAGTTTAATTCAGATTCGAGAAGGCGTTCGAAATTTTTCGAGTCCCATAGAAACTTCTAGCAACAAAAATCTCGTGCATATTAACATACATACGCACACACAGACACACAAAAACACACACACACCCAAACACACACACGCATAAATACAGAAATAAGAAATACTTTTTAGTAATAATTTAATAATTAGAAGTAAAAATTGTATTCTTTATTTAATTTCCAGATATTTGTTCACTCGGGTGATCACTCGGTTTTATCTCAATATATTCCTATGGATATGCTGCCTAGCGATTATGGTGGCAGTGGACCATCTATCCAGCAGTTAGAGGGTTTGTATACTACTTTTAAGCCGATTATATAAAATATCTTTCAATATTTTTTTCTTAATATTTTTACTACTCTGTGGAGGTACTTATTTACTTGGTTCCCAACATAAAGTTAGGACCCAAGTAAATATGGCGATATAGGGCAATTATTCACTTGGGTACCGACAATATATTTACTAAATTATATAAAAGAAATTATTTAACAATCTTAATAAGGGATGTTGAAAAGCAATGGGGCTATTGTATGGGATTGAGAAGGGGGAAAAAAGATCGATAATTAAGTAAATAAGATAATATAGTGCAAAAGTACCCTTGGTTCCCAACATAAAATGGGGACCTAAGTAAGTAAGTGCCATCGAAACAGAGGGATTTTAATGGAATTTATACAGACCTCCTAGTTCCTATACCCAAATCCACTAGATTTTTGTTCAGATAAATTGATGTTGGGAACCAAGTAAATAAGTGCCCTCTGTGGAATATCTTTAATGAAACAGCCATTTGTTGCTTTATTAATGCAGAACCGGCTTTCAGCTTACGCCATCATCAGCGATAATATGAATATACAAAAGAAACTATTTGATTGTTTACTAGTTTTTTTGGGTTTAATTTTGAATTAATAAAAGTTAAATATAGTTTAAAGGTGTGATTTGTCTTAACCTCGCTATAATAATTGTAATAGCTGATCTAGTAATTACATTTTTTTACCTAAAACACGCTAAAGATAAGGTAAGGAGAGTACTGACGCCATTTTTATTTCTACCGCATTTAATTAAAAATTATACGTTTTTTTCTAGTTTAGAAGTTGCTACATTATGAAAAAAAAACAGTTGCAAATATCATAAAAATGCATGCATGTGTTGATAAAATTATTATTTAATGCTCGAGTTTATAATAAAACGATAAAAACAAAGTTTCCCGGTCTGGGTTCGAACAATTGATGTTTCTATTTCCAAGCAAGTGTCTAACCGATTGCGCCAAACAGTAGGGCGGAAAGTAAATCATTTTTCGCCCTGATTTTTGTTCCGTCCCTTATTTTCACCAACAGGGCGTAATACGGGGTTCTCCTCCCTGATAATAAGGACGAAAAGTTAATTTTTTCTCCCTTCTAGAGGAAAATTTATTTTTTTACCTCTGCTATTTTGGCGTAATGAATCTGTGCAGGGTCTTTCCTCTATACAGAAGTGTAATATTGAAGCAATAATTAACTCTTCTTTAACATATTCCTTATTTTCAGAAGACAGACAGATATCTTTAGAAAGCAAAAGAGACTGGTTCCTCAACGAGGGCAATATGAAAGCTGATAAATCCAAGAAACATAATAAGTCCTGTAAAGAAAAGAACATCAGCAAAGAATTTAAAAGTCTTGAAATAGATTGACACGTATTTGGAAATACTTTCAACATTGTGATATGAAAACTTAAAAATTATGTGAACAAATATTGCTAAAATTGAGAAGCAATAATCTAGCAACTTGGTTTAAACAATTTAATAAGGAATAAATAATTTAGAATAGTCATAGTTTTATAAACATTTAATATAGTTTATCTCCAGAAGGAGACAAAACATTTCGGGGCTTGTTTGTATGTAATAATGACCGTCATTATTATTATTTAGCCGGGTTATAATCCAGCTTAGCTAACTTAATTATTGAATAGTTAAAATTACAGATTCAAAAATCTACGTAAAGAATTTTGAGTAAACAAAGTTATGTTGGCAGCACTGATTCATTTAATCCCAGCTGTCTGTAAACAAATAATTTCTTTATCAAATCTGTTTTGACGATAAATACCTACTTTTTTACTAAGTTTTTTCTTATCTTTCAAGTAATATTTCTGTTATATTTATCATAAAAGGATTTAGTGCGGTTGTTTACGATGGAAAGTGATAATGAAATGATAGTAAACTACATAAATGAATTGTTTCCCGATATCCCCGATAATCCTCAACCGTCTTGTATATAGATGACGAAGCAAATACGGTTAAAATAGAGCTTTTAGGTATTATATATTTTTGTTTATTATGAATATTTGTTTGTTGTGTATGTATGTGGTTATGTTGTATGTATAATATATATACAATGTATTTTTGTTAATTTTGCATAAAATAGTATAATTATGTTTCACTTATTCTATATATAACAAATACCAGTTTTTTTGTTCATATATATTAAGTACGGTTCACACACACTTTAGATCCGCGTATCGTATAGAGTACGATCTCTCAATACGGTAATTAAGCTGTATGAACCATGCGAGGGGATCCGATCGCATACGCTAGAACTAGGGAGATGGAATCTAAATGGATCCCCCGATACGCTGTCTTTTTGTGTGTGTACCTTAAGATACGATCGTATTTAACGGATAACTCTCGTCGAACTTTGATTTCACTTATTTCACTCTATATAACCGTTTGATCAAATAACTTTTGGAATATTATTTTTTTTAGTGTAACTTTATTATACGCAAAGAAATCACAATTAATTAAAATATTTTTTTTTAAACTTCCTTTTTTAACCTGACCACATTCGATTATCATTATCATCAAATAAACATAACAAAAAACAGTAAATTATATAGTAGAATGTTTAAAATTCAAATCACAACACAAACAATCTGTGGGAAGCCCGAAACAATTGATTAATTATAACCTCTACTCTCTCTTGGAGATAGTGATGTGCCGAATCGACTTTTTTTAAATGGATTTCATACGAGTCGACTAAAAAAAATCGACTTAAAATCGATTTAGGTCAAAAGTCGACTCAAGTAGACTCGAGTCGATTCAAGTCGAATCGAGTCGATTAAAGTCGACTCGGGTCGGTTCAAGTCAACTCGGGTCTATTCGAATCGACTCAAGTTGATTTGATATGGCGTCCCTTTCTTTTCCTTTGCATTATTTTTTATTGAAATACAATGTCCTAGATAACACAGAATATTTTAACTTAACCAAATATATCTTACGAGAATATAACGATATGCTGCATACATACTAGTAAAAACGCATTATTAAAAAATATAATATCAAAACAGTTAGTTATCGCGTTTTTAGTTACAAAATAACAATTAAACGCTGACGTATATATTTCACGGGTTTTGTTAACAATGGTTTCAGGATATTTTAATCTATTTTATTTTTATATGAGTTTCTGGGCATTAAGAGGTGCAGTAGGAGAGTGTAAGCTTCGTAGAAATGGAAGCCGGAAGTTAGGCTTCCATTTCTACGAAGACCACAGAACTCTTAAGGATTACAGTTTTAATAAGAAATTGTTAAACTAAAAGACTGCCGCAAAAGATAATTCTGCAAAATAAAATATCTAAGCTGGGCGGCGCCGGTATCTCAGTGTCTGTATACTAGCCGAAGGTCTAAATACTTCTTGGAATTCGCAATTGACAAAATAGACTCAAAATAATTTTAAAATTAATGTTTACTATAGAAATATAAATATTATTCATTTTTAAAATAAAATATTTATTGATAAACATAATAATTAACGTTGTGCCTTTGTTTAAAACCAGTACAATCAATTTATTTCGAAATAAACCGGAACGATTCCGAAAAACTAGGACACCTGACAACTTTTGTTAGGATGATTTATTGCAAGCACATATCTTCAATTTATTAAGATTAGATCTTATTATAGATCGTTTTTTTTTCAAAAATATGATAAATACATATAAGCATAAAAATCCTGGCACGTGCATAATCACACACACACACACACACAACACACACACACATATAATATATATATATATATATATATATATATATATATATATATATATATAATATATATATATATATATATATATATATATATATATATTGCCCAGAAACCGTTTGTTTTATTGATGTATTAATAAAATAAAATAGTTTTTGTAAATAAAATAAAAATAAAATAATTTTTATAATTACATTATGTAAAAGAATCGTGATGTGATAAGTTAATTTTAAATAAATAAAAAAGTTAAAAAGATTTTTACTTTTCCTCACCTTCTAATACAGAAGGTACATAGAGGAAAAATATTGGTTTCACCCAAATACTTTTAACCCGAGATTTCACTTGAATTATCCATTTTAGGTGTTTTTAGGACCATCCGAACCGTTTTCAGCTTGATGTCTGTCTGTGTGTGAGTGTGTATGTGTGTGTGTCTGTGTCACGCATAACTCCCACTGTCTTGATGCTGGATAGTTGAAACTTGGTACAAAAATCAGTCTTTGAGTCTAGTTGTGCTGCCCGGAATATCAAAATTTTATGTCACCATTACCCTTATTTGCTTAGTCAGCAAAAATTTTAAAAATCGTAAAAAATCTAAAATGACCCGATGAACTTGGAAATCTGGCAGGAATATACCTCTCAATATGGCATACAAATCTATACAAAATATGATACTGGCCGCCATTTTAAGTATATTCACTTTTGAAATTTAAAATTTTGACGGTTAATAATACCAAAAGTATACACGTGTTTTTGACATATAACACGTCGTTGGAAACGCAAAAAATAGGAACAAATAAAAAAACTCCGATCAAAATCCACTAATTAGTTAAAAAGTTATAAGCGAACTTAATTATTAATTACTGCGACACTTTTGTTTGTTTACATTTGTCAAGGTTACAAATTTCCGCCAAGAATTCAAATAATTTAATAAAACCGAGTAAAAAGCGAAACTTTTTCTTATTTAAAGATTATGCGAAGTTTTAACGTTCTTGTATGCTTTTTTTATACTAATTAATTATTATTTATTAAAATAATTGAAAATAAATATGCTTAAATACTGAAGTGATATCAAGCCGCCATTATTTACTTCGAGAAAAGTGTTTTTGTTAAAAAATGACTGGTAAACATCCTTTTCTGAGGACGAGCGAAGCGAGTCCGGAGTTTGAAAACCTGTAACAATTATTTTGGGGATTCAATCTTTTAAATTTGTTTAATTAATTTATGTTTGAATTGGTTTTATTTAATTTGAAATTTGGGCGCAAGTTGATTTAGGCTGTCAATTTAAATTTAAGGGGGCTCCAGGTGAGCTCGAATAGGTTTCCCGCCTTTTTATTTTCCTTATCATTTATATTTTATTTAATATTTATTTATATCCATTTCCTTTATTTTTATCTAGTTCTATATTTTTGGTTCGTTCTTTAGGTTTTGTAAGTGTTTCATTTTTCTTTTGTATGAATGCGTGTTGGCTTGAAATGCTGAAGGAGAGGTTTCAGAGAGTCAGGTTGAGAGGCTTTCGAGATAGGTTATGTGAGAGCGTCGCTGAGAGCACGTTGTTGTTTAGTCAGTTTTAGTGAAGTGGTCTTTTCAACTAAGGATCTTTTGGGCAGCTAACGCTGTAGCGGATTTCCGGTCGTCCTAAAAGCCGAACTGTGAGCTACCTGAGGTCTTCACTTAAAACTACCCTGTCTTGAATTTGAAGGACGTCGGTGCTATTAGTGATCAGTACTGTCTGTCGTCGCGTCTGTCAATCTGTCAGAGTTAAATTTAAACCAAAATACAGGTTGGAAAATTGTAGTCAGTTTTGTGGTGTCTGTTTATGGCCAAACCTGGGTCGAGTTGGCTCCAGATTGGTTCAAACTCTACCTTACCCCTACCTCTCTTCTCCATCACTCATCACGTTCACCAAATGATTTATGATCGAGTAGATCATAAATCATCATCTCTCTTTTTATTTTCTTTATTTTTAATCCTTGTAAGCCCAGTAGTCAAGTTAGGCCTGCAGAAGACTGCCAGTGTAGGACATATGTATAGGGGCCCCAAGGATCCTACTTATCTAAATTAAGAAACTTATGTATCATTTTATTATTTAAATATAGGTTCAGGATAGATATTAATTTAATCTCAAGAAATATTACTTACTTTGGTAGACTGGAGGTCTCAGTTAGAGTAGTTGGTTTTCTAGGCCTTAGAGCCATTACTTACCTTTTTATACGTACTGGGCAAGAAGATAAAGTCTACTTTATTGTGTTATTAAATTTACCAGGAGTAAAAGCATTAACCAGCACAGTCTGTATTTTACTGACTTCTGTAGATTTAAGTATCCTATCCTTGAGTACTTACCTTATCAGCACCATAGAGCCGAGGTTGATTCTTACCCTCTCCCTTCAGGGACAAAAGAATCTGGCGCCTAATATTAGTGATTTTGACAGGAAAGAAAAAGGCAAAGCCTACTGGCTTTTCAGGTATCACAGGTTTGGTTTTCAGGAACCTGGACTGGATGATAACACCCAGCCCGTGCAGCCGATCTGAGTTGGGCATAATTTATAGGTTACAAACCCTAGGCAATTTGTTCACCATCCTATACTGAGGACGAGCGAAGCGAGTCAGAAGGGTGAGGAAAAGTTTCGAGATACCCCGTATCCGACTTTTTTATATATTAAGTTTTAACATAAAGTATAAAAGTTACATGATAAGAAAGAAAAGATAAGGCTAAAATGGTCACATAAAATTTTGTAAATCAATAAACAAAACCCAAACAGACAATGCGGCGCAAGGTCAGCTGTATTTTATCGAAGTGTATTATGACAGCCGGTTGTAATATGACTGGACATCCTTAATCCTTATATTACAATACAATCCTACTATGTACAAGAATGGTCGACTTCAATCAACAATATTTATTTAAATTGGCTTGAGCCGACTTCTTGAAATCCACTCGAGTCGACTTGAATCGACTCGAATCGACTTGAATCGACTCGAGTCGACTCATAAAAAAATACTTTTCAAATCGACTCGCAAAAAAATTGACTCAATCAACTCAAAAAGTCGACTTGGCACATCACTACTTGGAGGAGGTTTCAATGAGGTTACACAGCCCCTGAGAGCCCACTAAAAATTTTCAGGTTCTCAACGTATTAAGATAGGCTATGCCCCCTCTAGTATATATCTCTATGCCTTAAGAGACGATCGTATTTAACGAATAACCTTCTCGTCGAACTTTTATTTCACTTAATTTTACTTCTATATAACCGTTTTTGATCAAATAACTTTTGTTTTGGAATATTAATTTTTTAGTGTAACTTTATTATTACGCAAAGCAATAACAATTTAATTAAATATATTTTTTGTTTTAAACTTCCTTATAACCAAAAGTGAACCTTCACTATACAAGACGCCATGTTTTGGCGGGATCAGTTATCACTCGATCGACTAAACAAATACGCTGCAAGAACCGTGAAGTTAGTTGACCGTATTGTATACGTATTCTATACGATCCGCGGATCTAGAGTGTGAGTGAAAGTAATAATTGTTTTTCCTTCTGGAGATAAAATTTTGTATGCACCACGTGAATAAGGCCCTATTATAACTCTCGTCAAATTATCTCCCTCGGCAAGCCTCGGGAGCTAATTGTAATTAATCCCTCGGCTAAAGCCTCGGGATTTATGAATCATGATTCCTTCGGCTTTCAGCCTTAGGAATCATTACAGTGACCAGGGTTATAATGCGGGTCATT
Source organism: Microvelia longipes (assembly GCA_018340805.1). Lineage (NCBI taxonomy): Eukaryota > Metazoa > Arthropoda > Insecta > Hemiptera > Veliidae > Microvelia > Microvelia longipes. Next base: position 3,937,849 of record JACMZG010001911.1, on the reverse strand, counting down.
ATTCACTAGGTGCATAAATAAATAAAATAAATTTAAATCTGCACTCAATTAAAACTTTCATATTTCAATAAATATTCAATAAATAAACTTCTAGACAAATTTAGCATGTGGCGATATGTTAGGGAGGTTAAGAAGCATATTATTTGTCAAAAGTGTCTGACGTTATTAACTTACCTTAGTGTCTGACTGCATGACTCTGCCTTATAACGCCATCAATAGTTTAGAACATAAAATGGTGCTAAAAGAAGGTGCCATATTTTAATGCTGTTGACATGCTGAAACGATTGAGAATATTTTTTGCTGAATCATGCTATTTAAAGTGTCACAAATGGCATATATATATATATATATATATATATTATATATATATATATATAATATATATATATTTGTAGTGTACAAGAACGTTGATGACGACCTCTATGTTAACTGTTAGGTTGAGCGGTTCAAGCCTAGTACTATACTTGGCAACTTTTGTTTTACCATAAAAGTTATGCTTTAATTTATTTCTTATCGTTTGTTCAATGTGAATCATGGACTATCCTAAAACTACTTAGAGAATAATGAATGCTAATAATTTCTTAGTAAATCTAGAGTAATATATTTTCTTTTGTGAAACCAACCTTTAAGAAATTTATGTATAAAAAAGAATTTAATTATACAATTGAAAGGGTTCATTGGCGGGATACAAATAGAAAAATTGAGAAAAATATGTTTTCAACATTCCGATGATATAAATCAAGTATGGAGTTTGGACAGTTTTCAGAAAGTTGCATCCTCTGTGGAAAAGTATGGAAAACTGAGTTTCACCAGACAACCCTCCTCTTAAACCAGAAATATCGCAACTCTACGAAATGAGCAGAATTAATTACTTGGTTTCTCTTTTATAGGAGAGGGGTTGGGGGGGGGGGTTGCTCTTGTTGCCTGAAATCTAATCGACAAAACTCAGTCGTAAAGTTTGCATTTCGCAATGAAATAGGGATACTGTCTAACTGTATTAATTTAGTTATAGGCAAAGAGTGTTGTTAGATTTGTTTCTAGTGCAGTGTTGCTATTAGGATTTAGTTTGGGTCAATATCTGCCCTCTACAATACTGTCTCGCACTCTTTTCAACAGTTTTCGGTTTCAACAACATTGGTAAGTTTGATAAATTAGCTCATTCTAGCTGTGACACTCACGTATGCTTCTGTTTTCCATTTTCCCAAACCAGACTCCTTGTTTATCAATCTTCCAGTATTTAATTTTTTCCCCAATAATTGTAAATAATTATTTATCTGCTTACGGCAGCAAATCTAAGCATTACTAAACTGTTTTAAGCTACAAGTTGTCATTTTACCAACACTACCAACATATTAATTTATTAACAAATTTGTTATTGGACTGTTAAGAATTAAATTCTAGGTGGATTAATGAGGTTTTCAGTACTTTAAAATTTTCTGTTTATTTACATTTACATTAACAACAGACGTTTTGCTTGGCAAAGCTGGGTGAAACTGTCTATAATATAAATTTATTAACAACATGGAACATTTTCTTGGTAATCCTAAGTTAAAACTGCCAAGAAGGAAATATTAATGAGTAATTTTTTTCGTCTAGTAAACAAATATTAAGTGAGACAAAAATAAATGATAAAGTTTTAAAGTTCATCCAGCATGTCGTATAAAAGGCGTCGTTTTTAACTTTAAAAAAACAATAAAGTAATATTTATATTATAATTAGTGTTTTGAAATTTTCTGAAGAGAAAATTTTTGAGTTCTCGAGTTAATAGACCAAGAACCCAGGGGTGTTTTGTTAATTAAAAGTGTAATGGCTGGAACCGGTCTCAATTTTTCGTAAATACCTTCCTGAACAAGGATCTGCAATTCTGCAGACTCGTATCGGATGGGTGTCCCAGGCAGAACGCACTTTAGGGGTCAAAGGTTCTGCCTGGGACACCCATCCGATACGAGTCTGCAGAATTGCAGATCCTTGTTCAGGAAGGTATTTACGAAAAATTGAGACCGGTTCCAGCCATTACACTTTTTATTATCAAAACACCCCTGGGCTCTTGGTCTATAACTTTTAACCCTATATTGGCAGGGAAGCCTCGTTCCATAATTGACAGCTTCTTTTTAAAAATAAATATAATTAATTTCAATAAATATAATATATACTTTACAAATTTTATCTTAATTATATTTTAGTTAAACCACAAATACTTGCTGTCGGGCTATAACTAACAGAATTTAAAATTCTTTGGTTAAATGAAAAAATTGTTTAAATACGTCGAACTAAAACATTTTTTTCTTCTTTTGTACATTCCTGTGAGTCAGAGCTAAATGTTAAACTTACTTCTGTGGCCTCCACTTATTTAAATTGATAAGCTATGTTAGCTAATTTTAAGAAATTTAAATTAGTATAAATTATGATGTTTAGAAAGCATTTATATAATAGAATGAAACATAAAAATATGCGATAAATAATTGACATAGAGCATAGAATAAAGCAGGGCGCGGGCGGTTGGCTGCCTCCCTAATTTTCTAACCTCCTGTCTCAGTCTTACTGCCTCAGTTTCGGTTCTGCAGCCGTAGCGAGCGGTGGTTCCGTTTTCGTCACTTGGTAACCGGGTTTATTTCAAACGGGATACGTGCTTCTAGTCAGCTGTATTCCTATAACTTTGCTCAAGGTAAATTACACATAAAAAAACGTAGATAATTTCTATCAGGACCAGGGTTAGCAATTAATCTAAAATTATAATAAATCGTTAAATTATCATATCATTACAACCATTTATATATTTTATCATCCTTATTTTACGCAAATATTTTTTTTTTGTTAAAATATATATTATTTTGAATAAATTAAAACAACAATGTATTTATAAAAAAAAAAATGAAGATACATTTAAAAGGTTGTTTAAACTTTTTAATTAACTGTACTATGGTTGATTAAAAATGGAATTGGTTATTTGATCCTTATATTAAATTTGCGAAAAAAGTTAGTTCATTTTATTTTATTTATTTATTTACTTTAATCCTCATAATTAAATATTTATTTATTTAAGTTTAAATCATTATTAATATCTCTCCTCTATAGGTGGATGGGATACTCTACAACAGTTTACCTGTTTCTTTAACAGGTACGTTAAAGAACATATACGTTAACATGTACGTTTTGTATTTAATACGTACTACTAACCCCGGCTAAAAGCTTTGCCTTTTAGGGGTCTCTATGAATATATTGTTGTTATACATGTAAAAATTAATTTGTAATTATTATTGGAGAAATAAATATTATTTATTATTATTATTTATTTCTTTATTATAAAAACGTATAACAAATAAAATTTAATCTTTCATTGAATTTCCAGAGAATCATGGGGGTTAAAATAGCAAAATGATTGTTTTTGAAACTATTATGTATTTACTGAGTTTTGAAATAGGATATTAACATAGTTAAGTACCTATTATGAATTTATATTCAACTGAAAATATAGTTTTGTAAATACACACGTGTATTTTTTGTTTATAATTTCTTTAATTATTTTTATTAATATATTAAACGATTAAAGAATTTAAAATAAATAAAAATAGCATATATACCATTTCCTCGTCATTTCGCACTCTTTCTTCCTAATTAATTCGGACTCGCTTCGCTCGTCATATGAATATGATTTTCACCTAATTATTTCTAATTCGTGATCATTTTATATATATTTTATGTTAACAAATGTTAATTTATTACGAACAATTTCTGCGCGGATCAATTTAGTTTTTTAACCTTTATTCTCGAGGTGGATAAAATGTATGTAGTAAATGCTGTAATGCATGTATAGTATATAAACTAAGTACGTATGTATGTATATGCTATATTTAAATCATTCTAAAGCAGTTACGTTTTTTACAAATTTAAAATAAGTCCTTTTTGAGGGACGAATATCTCAAAATTAACATAAGGTATTATAATTTAAAAAAATTAATGTTGTATGACTGACTTTTTCACTAAGTGCTGAGAGGGTGAGTGGATCGTATTAGGCATCTCATGGAGTGTTGCATGAATGTTTAAAAAGCTTTTTGTGATGGAATGCTATAAAACATCAATCGTCTGTGTGAGCAACACTCTTATGTTGTAATTTCGACATAGCTCATAGATAAAGAACTATCTTTTATGAAATTTTTTATTATTTTTTTACGTACCTAGCAGAGTATATTTATACTAGTGACACCGAATAAGCTATAATTATACATGCATTATTCAGAATGTTATTCGTAAATAGACAAGAACAACTAGACGTTTTCGCAGGATCGAAGCGCGTTCGGAGAAGTCCTGTTAATTACGAACTCTACTCTATTAATAGTAGGGAGTCCCGGTGGTATATAGTAAGCACGTGCGTCTGCCACCCAGACAGTCCGGGTTCAATCCCGGTCGGGACTTCAAGGATTTTCATGCTATGGATGGAAATCTTTTCACGTGCCGTCCTTTGAAAGAAACGTTAAGCCGTTGGTTCCGAACCTGTGCGATGTCAGGACTCGTAAAAAAAGACCCCTAACTCTAAAGGCAAAATTTAGGACCCTCTATAGTAGATTATATTAAATATATATGTATCTGCCTTATGGTTTCGAGAGTAGGAAAGCCTGGTTTGGCTGTGGGGCACGTGTTGTTTCTAGTTGAAGCCAGAGAAACTTAAAGTGAAATCACAGCTCTTATTTGGATTAGACGTAAAATGCCTGCACTAGCACTCATAAGGTAGAACACTATCTTCTATCTAAGGGAGTCAGCAAAAAGGTCCCAACAATGTGGCCTACTTGCTAGGTGGTCTAACACCTCTCCCTAATTACTATCTACTATCTAGCTATCATTAGTATTGTAAACTTACCTTAATTGAATTTCAAAAGTCTCTCTATGAACGCAATTAAATAATAAACTTGTAAAGAAAAGCGAACTTTATGAAGCGCAAATTGATTCAATTTTGTTACGCTTTGAAGATTCATTAAGTAGGTTTAATTGGCAATTGTTTTGAATTTAAGTTTGAAATGAGCGGTTACTTGCAGTCGTTAAACTTTAATTAATTAAAACACGTCTTCCTTGAATAAATATTGAGATAGTACAATATTTGGTGAAGATTTATTTATCTGCTTTATAAGTTTTATTTACAGTCACGTTTAGGCAAACTGTAAAAGCTATTTTCCTCTTGGGAGAGAGTAAAAAGTGATGACAACTTAACATGATATTTAAGAATTGTTTATTGTTATGTTGGTAGAATCTATACTAGTTAATGTGGCTGAACTTCAGGTTAGTTACAGGTCTTAGAATAATACTTTATATAGAAGGAGCACTACTGATAACACGAAAGGCGGTTTACTGGAGCACCTAAGTAATGCTGCCACCCTAACAATATACAATTTTCTAAAAAAAAAGTTGGCAATACTTCCGGTTGCTGAATTATTATGTTCTATTATTAATTAATGGTCGATTATTCATAAAATACTAATATAAATATCGGTGTACAATATTTTAAGCATTTTAAATTTTAGTTTAACGTATTTATTAAAATTATATATAAGAAGTGGTCCTCGTCAACTAAATGTAGATTCTTGTATTCCGCCACCCTTTTGCCATCTAAGACCGGTTTTATTAAATACTCAGCAGGTGTTTTAAGTTATTATATTTGTTCTTTACGATCTTTCTTCATTAATAGATATTTATGACAAATATTTAAAATAATGTTTTGTTGTCAGGTTGGCAGTATTACTTAGGTGCACCCAGTCAACCGGCTTTCGTGTTATCACTGGAATTACATTGTGTTTACGTTCCTGTGCTCCTTCTATATGTAGTATTATTTTAAGTTACAGGTTAACCTTGTTACGCTGTCTAATATCGTACAATCTTTAAATATCGACTTTGCGTTTTCAGCAGCCTAACTTAACCTAAATTCTTTTATAAAACATTAACAGGGTTAGTTTCAGGTCGAAAATAGGTAGCAAATATCTCTTACAGTTTTGATTAAACTGTCTCTTCTATCAAAGAAAGTAATTTAAAGCACTTCGAAACCGAATAACTAACTCGAACTGTAAAATGGTTTTAATACTCTCGGTTGAAATTTAAACTTTTAAATGGAAACTCTAAAACGAATTAAACTTATAAAAGGTACAAGCTGTTACTGTTAGCCTGTAAGGCTATAGAAATCAGTCTAGCAGAGTCAAATGCAGCTTCTAACAGGATGCATTTAGAAATGGTATGTCATTCGTTTTTAAAAGTTAGATTAAAATAAACAATATAATAACTTTACAATAGACGTGTATTACAGTTACATAATTTAAACCAAGTAAACTAAATTCAATATTTTTATTATACAAGGCCAATGTTTTATAGTGATACTTTATTTTTAACCCCAAGCTAGATGAAATACCTCAACCTTTATGTTGTTTATCTTGCTTTTCATTATTACACGAGTGCGTGGAGCTAATGATGTTAATTAAGCTCTACAATAAATAAATAAATAATAAATTCAATATTTATAATTAGGTACGGGTACCTCTGAACTTTTCCTCACCATATCGAATAAGTAAAAGCGTCTGTTTTATTCAGCGGTCACTATTCCAGATACTGACCTCGCTGGGTTCTGCTTAACGTTAAGCATCAAACGTTAGGACTTAAATAAAACTTAGTACACTTATTTCATATATTATTTTAAATATATTTATTTATTTTATTTCGTATTTAGCCTTATTTTTTCTCTTGTAATACTGTCTGATATTTCGACTAGCTACCTCATCAACACTTTTCTTGTTGATGAGGTAAAAATAAAATAAGATATTTTTATTTTATTTTATTTTTACCTCATCATCAAGAAAAGTGCACACTTAGATGAAATTGAGCACCAATGGAATCTTTCATAACAGGTGAAAGAAAAGAGCGTTTGTTCTATTAATTTCATCTTAATCTATGCTATTTTTTTGTTGTTTATTTAATTATTTATTCGTATTATTTCCCTATATTTGTTGTTCTTTTATTATTTATTTTGTTGCTATATTTTTTTTATATCATTTGATACTACCGAGTTTTGCAAACTCGGTTTTTCAGGCTTTGTCGGCGCCCCCTGATGAGTTAGACAACGAAAACAGAGTGGGGACATGACATTATGTCGAGCCATCAATAATTGACGAATGTCGAATGATGAAACAGTTCCCAGATGTAACATGCATTTTGCTTGTTACATTTCCTAGGTGTCTCTCGCACAATAGATTATATTTTTTTATTTAGATTTGTATTTAGGTTACTTTATTGTTTTATTTTATAGTTTTAGCTTTTTGACTTGTTTGTACAGACACTGATGATGGCCTCATGTTAGGTTGAAAGCGCTTTGCCAATAAATATTTTTGTGGAGATATTTTTTTCTTTCACTCATTAGTGCACACTTATTTACTTATAAAAATATGCGGTCATCACTTATTTCAATAACTTTCTTTTATGATAGGACATTCATAGAGTCAGTCATATTTTAATAAATTTTTTATTGCCTTTTACTTTCCTGCGTCATTAAAAAAATAAAGTAAATTTTTTCATAAACATTAAGTAGGTGTGGTGGTTGGTAAAACACAGAATTTAAAATTTTCATCTCAACAAAAATTAAATATTTTATTGCTATCCGTCGTCTACTTGGTGTAACATGTACATTCAGAACACTGTATAATTTATCTCATACCATGTATAAGACAGAGAATGAAGAAAGCATAAAGTAAATGTTAATGATCATAACTTGTGTAATTAAATGAGTTTGATGAACCCTCCTCGTGTTCATTAAAAGAGAAGTTATTTCCCTAAGAGCAGCCAGACTTTGCTGCTTGTCTTAAATTTATTTCTCTATTTGAGAATTTATTTTGGTACTGAATAATTTATACTTCAAAATTTTAGTATTGTTATACAGTGGATTTAATGTTTAGAATGACGTATTTAATGATAAATAATAAATTATTTTATAAAGGTTTAACTTTTTAGATAGAGTGCTTCATTTAACTGTTTGGCATAAAGGAAGGTTTAATTATGTTTTTTTCATGTTTTTTTTAATTATATTCTTTATTTAAATAAATAATTAAATAGAAAAAAATCGAGCACAAGGTACATCAAAACTTTTCCTCAACACATCGGATTCGCTACGCTCATCCTCCTTACTTCGGCCTCGCTTCGCTCGTACTCAAATAGCGACTACATCTGTTTCATTCCCAGCAGTCACACATTCGATTAGACCACTCTCGATGCTGCTTAACCTTTATGATACAACAAAATTCATGGATATATTTGTCGCATTTATAACGTAAAGGTACATTTGTACCGAATTTCAACTCAATTGAATATTTGTTTTACAATTTTATAAGTCATTTGATAAAAATTTAACTAATGCTGATAATGAAATGAAACTTGACTCATATATCTTATACATGGCTAAATACGCATGCGTGCCAAATCTCAACCTAATCAAAACATTTTTCTGATTTTTTGAATTTTTTGCTGTCATTATTACGGGGTAAGACTGCTTTTGTTCGAAGTTTCAACTCTCTAGCATAAATACAAAGGAATTTACGATGTTAACAGACACACACACACAGATACTAAACTTTGTGTAAACAACTTAGGAAACTTTAAAAATGTCTGAAATTATTAATTTAGGTGACATCCAGGATTAAAAATCCTGGACATCCAGTTAAAAAGGTTTACCTTTAGGTTATAAATGCGACAAATATATCCATGAATTTTGTTGTATCATAAAGGTTAAGCAGCATCGAGAGTGGTCTAATCGAATGTGTGACTGCTGGGAATGAAACAGATGTAGTCGCTATTTGAGTACATGGAATTCTACAAAAAAGACGTTTCTCTCTTAAGAAATTTAGGAAACCTTAAAAACGTCGGAAATGATTAATTAGGTGACACCCCGGATTTGATTTTATTTGCACACAATACTTTTCCTACATATTTACGGTATATATGATAAAAAGAAAACATTATTTAAGAAAAGTTAGTATGCAATAAGTTAAATAGACAATAAAGTAAAGTTATAAAATAGAGAATAGATAAATTAAATAAATAAGCAAACGAAAAAAGGTTTGAAAAAATTGGAAGCCTACAGTTCAAACTAGTTGGGATTCAACTGCCAAGCTTTCAACCGTTGATCCTGCAAAAGAAATTTTATTAGAAAATAAACTTTAAACTGAAGAAAAAGAAACAAAAATTAAAGTTCACTACCAAGTTTAAGGGAAACAACAAATCACAACTCTGACGATGAGCGTAGCGAATACGATATAGTGAGAATAAGTTCTCAAGTACCTCATATCTGATTATTATATTTTTAATGTCTGAACACATTCGGACATACAAAGTAATATAAATTGTTTAGATTTGCTCCTTTTTAATTTTTAAGGTCTGAGGTATATATTCGGACTTACAAAGTATAATTAATTGTATATATTTTCTTCTTTTTGATTTTTTATATTTGTAAGGTCCGAGGTACACATTCGGACTTACAAAGTAATATAAAGTGTTTAAATTTGCTTCTTATTTATATTTAAGTTTAACTATATATTTGTTTTGTTATTAGTTAAAGTTATTGTTCTAAACACAGCAGTCTGTCTTACTATTAAAGTGACATCTATTAGTATTATCCAGCGTTACAATCAATAACTTGTTAATAGTTTTATCAAACTTAGTCTTACGATATCTTTGATAGATTTAAGACTTTCCTCAAGTTGACTAACTTTGTTATCACGAGTTAGTTTGTTGAGAATCTAGTGATAAGAGATGAGAAATAAAAACCTGCTCTTAAAGTCTCGTTGATAGATCTCCTATATTTTTTCTCAGACTCTCGTGTTTTAATACAATTCAGTATAAGTTTCTCTCTGCTATATCCTATTCTAGATACCCTCGGACTTTTACCATCAAGCAGAGTTTTTAATGGAAAAGTCTATCTCTCCTAAAAACCTCTTTGGACTTCTACATTTTCAAAAAAAAAATTCTAATACAAGTTCAAAATAGAAAAAAAACTTTTGTTTTGTGCTGACTAGAAGTTTTATATACTAAAAAGAAACATATTCGTTGAGGTCTGAGTATAGTGAATAGAATTTGTTGTGTTCTTATACAATATGTATGAAGCAACTACATGTTCGCCCCACATGAAGAACATTGAAACATTAAAACATTTCTTCGTCCATGCATACTTGATATCTTTTGTTACCTAAGTGATACAATCTCCAACTTGCTTCAACTTTTTTAATGTTTTAAATATAGTTTTTTTTTATAAATGTTTAGTTTAAAAATTCATACTGTATGATCATATTTTACCTTTTAAAACTTTTAAAATAAAAGCGAAGTAAATTATTAGCTGTTACAGGTATTACATTGAAATCGGCATATGCTTCGATAGAAATCTTGTATTTAATTCTGTTTTTATTACTTTTCCTCATTTATAACGTAGGTATAAAGGAAAAGTATTGTGTTTGCAAATAAATCCGAAACCGGGATGAAACCTAAATTATTCGTTTCTGGTGTTTTAAGGCATCTTGAGTGGTTTTCTCAAAGTTGCCTGTGTGTGTGTGTCTGTTCTCATCGTAGCTTCTAATGTATTCATGCTAGAGAGTTGGAACTTTGTAGAAAAATCAATCTACTGCTGTAGTTGGGCCATTCGGAAAATAATTATTTATGACGTCACTAACCCGCAATAATGAATCAGCAAACATTTTGAAAAATTATAAACGCAGAAAAATTATGCGGTCGGATTGAGATTTGGCACGCATGTAGCCATGTCTAAGACTAACATATGTGCCAAATTTCATCTCATAATCAGCATTAGTGTATTTTTTACTGAATGACTTGTGTACCTTTTTTAAAAAAATGTAAAAGGCAGAACATTATTCAATTAAATTGAAATTTAGAACAAGTGTATACCTTTACTTAATAAATAAATACACAGTTTTGTTTCAATACGACAAGCATATCCATAATTTTTGTTGGATCATTAAAGTTAAGTAGTGTGAGGGACCTTTCTTTAAGCTTTGGCATGCTTAGGTACTTCTCACATTTTAGTCCCCTCCCTTCTAGATCATCTTACTAGTGTCAGGACAGGTATAGTTAATAAGGTTAATAAGTTAATAAGGTATAAATAATAACAGAGATCAGCTTAATACATATATTCTGAAAATAGGTTCAAAGAGTACTTACATATTTATTAATATATCGGGTAATCCCTACACCTTAAGATATAAGTAATTGATACATTTTAAATTAAAATACGATATTATGGCAAAACACGTAAATACATGATTCTGAGACCGAGGCTGGACCTGTTCTGAAGTTGCACCACTCTCTTTCCCTTTCTCCCCATCTCGTCCCCACTTAGCACTTTATCCCTTCTTAATATATCATTATAGATTTGTATATTAAGTAGAAATAGGATATCAGTAGTTTAATCAAGGATAAATATGTCAATGTATAGGTAAGTTGTTTATACTAAGTCATGTGACATCATTAATAATAAATTTGATCGTCACAGTAGCATTGAGCGTGGTCAGTGCTGTTTGGATGACCGCTGAGAATGAAACGGATGCATTTAATATTTGAAGACAAGCGAAGCAAGTCCGAATACATTTCGCAGTACAAATTAGGTAAAATGTACCTTCTGAGGACGAGCGAAGCGAGTCTGAAGCGTGGAGGATGAGCGTAGCGAATCCGATGTAATAAGGAAGAGTTTTGAGGTACCCCGTACCCGATTTTTTAGTTCATTACTGCTATATAATAATTATTAAAGGAAACTGCTTGTTTCTTACAACATCGATTAAATATTTTAAAAAAATCAAATTGGTGTTAATTTAGTAAGAATAGTTTATAATAAATTTAATTTTTAGTTTGAAATTAATTTTTTAAGTGAGCGATATTACGAATACTTGTACATTGCGGGTCAATTTGTATGCTTTTAGCGAATCAAACCATTTTTTTTTATTTTATTTATTTAGTTAAGTACGGCTACAAAACAATTGTCATTAGTACTTATGTTATAAGTTATATAGAATTATTATGTTATTATTATGAATTATTATGTTATCGTGACATAAAATAAAAGGAGAAAATATCCATTGATATCACTCCATATAAAACCAAAATAATTAAAAACATCTAAATCACGGTTTTGGGTTTTTATTGCACACACAATACCTTTTCCGTATTTGCACGGTATAAATAAGTAAAATGAACGAAAAATTAAAAAAAAAATTAAGTTATTTGTTTGGTCAAACACTAATAATTTATAAAATTCTTTTCGAGCTGTTTCAATTTATTATAGTAACTTAAACGATTAAAAAACAAAAAAAATTTCCACTTCTTTAAAAATGATTTTCTTTATGGCTTTTGTACTCTTTTCTAGATAAAAAACATTATTTAAGAAATTGCTTAAAAAGTGTTGAATCGTCTAGATAAAGTATTTTTAGAGGGTTGTAATTTTAGAGATTGCATGGTCTGCTACCATTCAAACCTCAGAATTGAATTAACGACGCCGAGTTTCACTACAAAATCGCTTATCGTTATAATTTTATTGCAAGTTACGCAAATTAAAAATTAACATTAAAAAATAGATAAGTGAATTAATTTTTGATACAAGAAATATAAGAAAAGGAAATTAGTCTGGATCCTTTATTTGTAATTTATTACCTTTCAGCTATTATAGATAATTTTTTATATAATTTATAATTTTAAATTTAAAAAAAATATTTTACAAGAATATGCAGTATTACTGGTTAGCTTAGTAAGGCGAATCAAGCCTGTTGACGATATCTTTTTTAAAATCCTTACTTTCTGACACAATATAATTGTGCGAGAGACACCTAGGAAATGTAACAAGCAAAATACAATGCTACATCTGGGAACTGTTCCGTCATTCGACATTCGTCATCATTGATGGCTCGACATAATGTCATGTCCCACTCTTTTTGCTTGCCATGCATGATGGCGGTAAGAGAGCACCGCTCGTCTCTGGTAAGTACTTCACATTATATTCTTCGGAATTAATTGAAGGTCAGAGTGAGTTCAGGCTCTGTCGGCGCCCTGATGAGTTAGACGTAACGAAACAGAGTGGGACATGACATTATGTCGAGCCATTAATCATGACGAATGTCGAATGATGGAACAGTTCCCAGATGTAGCATTGCATTTTGCTTGTTACATTTTCTAGGTGTCACTCGCACAATTATATTGTGTCAACTATTCATGTTTTGCAAAACTCGGTATCAAATGTAGTATCAAATGATATATCCTTACTTTCTCTTTGTCATAGCAACTTGATTGCTCTTTCTTTAAAAAATTTGAAAAGATTAAATAACATGTGATGCTATTGCTTAGGGTTTAAAGTACATATTGGAAGCAAAAAATAAATTGACGAGCACGCATTTCGAAAAAAATTGGCCTGCTTGGCTCTATGGCAGAATTTGTTTACACATACTCAACAAATAAGTTGGATGAATCTAGTGCCTTTTGATTTTCGATTTTATGACTAGAAAAAAATTGTGTTTTAGAATAGATACGCAATAACAATATCTTGGTCATTTGAAAGAGAATGAATTTAATTGTGACCAAATGACAATTAGTCAAACGACTTGTCATTTCATAAGAATAACGCACATCAACCTTTTAGTCTTCTCTAAAAAACAACCTGGACAGAATAAACCTATAAAATGACTTGCGCCAAATATATAAAATTTGGCGCAAGTCTTACGCAAGTCGATATGCAGGGCGGTCCAAACGTCTCCTCCTCTTCTTATTTTTTGAAGAGCATAAGACAGATTTTGAAACTTGATTGGTCTCTCCATCATGTTCAGTAATGTTTTTTTTCGTATTGATCCTGATAACGTCTGTTTTAAATTTATACACAAGTACTACTATGTATGGTTAACAAATATATTTTAACCATTGAAATTTTAAAATTTATCCTTCTTCTACAATAATTTGATATCTAAAATAGTCACTATTATGCTTATTGAATTTTTCAATTACTAATAGCTGGCCCTTCAGGAAGGGGTAAAACTGTAAAATTTAGACAGTAAATAAGGCGCGGTCGAATATCCACGGCCTCTAGAACGTTGGATCACCAACAAACTTTATTATAACTTTTTTTTCAAATTTTCAGTAATTAGCCGGATTTGTGATAATGAAGCCTATTTCCGTAATCTGCACGCTCTTTTGGTTAATCTCAAAGAGTATTTACATTCATTTAACGATTTATTTTTAATCTAACTTGGTACATACATAACTACTGTTAGACGTGAATGTTAACAAATATGACATGTCAAAATATAACATAAAATATTGACATCTAACAGTAGTTATGTATGTACCAAGTTAGATTAAAAATAAATCGTTGAGTGAATGTAAATACCCTTTGAGATTAACCAAAAGAGCGTGCAAATTACGGAAATAGGCTTCATTTATCACAAATCCGGCTAATTACTGAAAATTTTGAAAAAAAAGGTATAAAAAAAGTTTGTTGATGATCCAACGTTATAGAAGGCCGTGGATATTCGACCGCGCCTTATAGACGCTTCCTTGAGAAGCAAACAGTACTTAGGAGACATGGTGTGATGTGCATACGCATCTGACATCTGTACTTTGATTGACATGTTGCGTAGATTGATTAAAGCACTTAGTCATTGTTATCGTGATTAAATTAGCCCCGAGTCAAGTTTCCTAGGGTACGTACTATACTTGCTAACTTAGCTACTCTTACTAACTCTACAAAGAGTTAGTGTTGTTTAGACTGAAAAACGTACTAGAGAGAGATTTGCTAGAAAATTGAACATGTGGTTCTCATACCTCCCCTCTGCTCCATTACTATAACCAAATATGTAATGATTAACATTGTTACGGATAATAGGGCGCACTGCCAATTTGAGAAGCATAGTTTTATATAACCAACTGGGTAATTATGCGCATTTCCTTTAAAAAATACAGACAAAATGAGTTACGAGCAGTGCTTGACAATTGAGTAACTGTTTAAGTTATAAAGTGTAAACCGGAACCTTAAGCAAGAAATAGGTTGTTAAACACGAGAAAGACGCATCCCAAAGGAAATTCGCCCGGCTAATTTCGATACGGTCGAAAGTAAAAATATAGTTCTGCACCGCGCCAGAATTATATTTATGGAATTATAATCCAGAAATATAATTCTGGAATTATATTATATACCTTATAAATAATATAAGGTAGGACATATTGGAAATGAAGAAATTACTCCCTTTAATCTTCAGAAGGACTCTGAAGATATATTAAAGCAATTTGGCTGGAAAATCAATTTATAGTTTAACTGAGTTGTCCTTAGATGTGGTGCAAGTGCTTTGTTCTGATATTTGAGAAGTTTGTAATGGAAGTCTGTAGTATTGGCGCTCTCCTAGATGCTATTTAATTGAATTAGACATTCAAATTTCTCAAATCAACTACTTCATGGACGGATGTGTTTTGAATAGACATGGTGGAAAGGCTCCAACTGCCGGTTTTTAATCGCAGTCATTCTAGTTACCGAAGTGTTTAAAGAATTTTCTATGCTCTCGCCGCGGTGTCGGTACTGGGGGCCGCTTCGCGGCACATTGTTTTATTTTTTATTAGGTTATCATATTATTAGGATCTGTGCATACTGCAACAATGTTAATGTATTTGTAAAAAAAAAGTTAAAACTTTTTTTTTCTTTTTAGTAAAAGACCGTGATTTGTTCACATCAAATTGTAGAAGTGCAACGATAAAATTAACAATAATGCTGATCAAAATTTGTAACTTCGACATTTTGTTTGCTGAGGCAACAAAAGAGACATGTATATCGTAGTATATTAAGTTTCTGCATGATCCAATAAGTTTCCAATTTTTAGAGAACTTTTTAAATTGATGTTATGAGTTTTTGTATAATAATGGCGCCATAATTACTTTATAAACTATAGGGTTCTGCAACTTTATATGATAGATGATCGTAAGACGAATAAAACTGGACTCGTTGATTGATACATATACATATATGTAGGCATAATATATATATTCTTGATCAATGTGCATATTCTTGTATAACACCTCCCCCGCCTTCCATGACCCCAATCTCATAAGCTCATTGGCTGAAATGAATTAAGTACACAATTAGTCGTATGAATGATATAGATCGATCCAATTGGTTTATTTGGTTAACTAAACACTCATATTACGGTTGCTTTTAAAGCCGAGAGGAGAAATGTTGATCCTTAGGCTTCAAATAGAGAGGATAACAGCTCCAGTGTAAACATTGCATACCCTTTAAGGAAATCATATTTGTACTGAAGGGCCTTCTCAGAGAGGGGCCTTCTCATAGGGGGAATTTCACCCCACTCTATTACAAGGCCTAACCAAATTTGCAGTTTCCGGTCGGTTACTCGGTCGGATTGACATTGCTAACCCCCTCTCCGCCCCCAGTGTCTTTATCCTTTGCAAATATCCTCAATATGCTTCAACATCCTTCGTATAACAACTATATTAATTTAGTCTGGAGAGAAAAATCGATAATGTAGTTTTTCAACCTTAGTAAAATTTTGTTATACGGGTTCCTAATAAGATTAATTTGGAACTGCCAATAGAGCGCCCATTTACTTTAAACTTCATTAGCTTTAATTTCGTGTGCGTCCTTAATTAACACAAATATCTATCGACAATACAACAGAATCATTTAAAATATATATTACAATGGTTGTTCAAAAGAATCTACTAAAATACAAGGATAATTTTCTCTATTTATTAAACTGCCAATCCTACGATAAGAACCTACATATAATAGCTTTACGTGTGTTAAAAAAACTAGGTATTCTAGTATGGTTTAGGGTTTTAGGTCTTGGTAAACTTAATACACACTAAACTAGCATAATAAATCTTTTTACCTTTCCTCATTTTGTCCGTATAAAGGAAAGTGTTGGCACTCAAAATGCGATATCATTTATTATTCGATTATTTGTTTCTGATGCACCTCCTCAATAGTTTTTATTAAGTTGCTTGTCAGCATACTCGTATGTGTGTGTGTGTGAGGTGGTTAGAGGTAATGTGTATGATATCATCACAGCTAGTATATCAACCGTTTTTTTTATAAACCTTTATTTATTTATCATTACAACAGTTTTAATATACATTTTTACATAGAGGTATATCCCTCCACTAAAGAATAAAAGAATATTCTTGTGCCGTGGAGGGCAGTTTTGGTTGGGTCACTTGTGTTAAGCAGTATGGAGCGTGGTCACTATATGGATAGATGGCCACTTGGATTAAAACTTTTGTCCCTGTTCGAGAATGAGCAAAGCGAATCGAAAGATTTACAAAATTATAAATTAGTCGTTTTATATTCTTAGAACAAGAGAAGTGAGTCCATGTGGAAAAAATTAGCGTAGGAAATCGGATAACGCGAGACAAATTTCGAGGTAACTTTTTTGTTTGAGGTAATCCTTTTTTTAAAATATGCTAGAACATAGGAGAAGATAAAAAAAATCCAGAAAATATATCTCTACAATTTTGTAGAGATTAATCGAAGCCAATAGGAAAACATAATTTCACATATAATTTATATAATTTACATTCTATTATTTTCATTGTTAATTTCAGATTAACAATTACTAATCACAAATTAAATAATTTATTATACCATAAAATAAATCAATAGTTTAAACACACATTATATCTGCAAATTTAATCTGCAATAACAATCAAAATAATTTCTGATTGCATAACATAAATTATAGTGTAATCAATAATCAAGATAATTATTACTGATGCAAAGCTGTTACACTGATAAGCATTTCTGTGTTGTTTCTTTATTGATTTTACATTTTGTATTAGATAACAATGAAGTCTATTATTATTTAATCGTTTAATTAAAGTTAGGGTCTTATTTAACTTGGAATAAATAATTTCAATGTTTTAAAGTACTGATTACATAAGTAAAGGATAATTATGTCGGGGCTCTCCTTGTTGGCAGGACTGGGGGTTGAACCATAATTAGCGTAAGAGATCATTTTCTTATCTTTAGTAACTTAATTCATGTTATTTACTTAATTTAGTCAAACCATAATATTTAAAATTGGTTATTATTTAATTAATGTATAATAATGATACTTATAAGACTCGCTATTTTATGCTATTAGGCTGGAAAATATAAATTTTACTGACTAACACAGTAAGCCTCTAAAGTAGAATCTAATATGGGTGGTAGGCTACAAAGATTACCACCAGTGGCGAAGCCAAAGCAACAATTTTTCTGCTGCGTTGCTTTCCATAATATTTCCACTCACTCTGAAGTCAAGGTTTTAACTTTTAAAAACCTCAAAAATGTGTTTAAAACAGTAAACAAACAAAAGCATGCAAAGCTCAAAATTATACCCAAATAGCTTTTATAATAATTACTAATAAAATTTTTCTTTAAGCCAGTTTTCTGCAAAATTAACTCTTAAATTTACATTAAAAACAACGCCGTGAAATGCAAATATACACATTTAAATTTGATTTTTTTCTTTTCAATTTAACTTTACTATTTGTTTTTAAATTTTATTATTTCTTTTCTTCTCATACTGTTGTATTTGTATTTGCATTTATTGCCTCCATTGCTTCTATCTTGTGAATGTGATTTTATCGAGTGAATTTAATTACTATCTAGTGAAAAGACATTTTAGAGTTTGTTCATTCAGAAATAATCAATTAAAAATGAAAATAACATTTGAAATAAATAAAAATATACTTTGAGCTAACTGCACTTTAAGCCATATTCAGGAAGTGAGACTGAACTGTACAAAGCAATGTGATACATCTATACCATGGCTGTATGGTCCTAGTAGACCAGTGCCAAAAAAAAGAAAAAAAAAAGTGATACATCATAAGCACTGCAAGCTATTTAAATCTGTAACTATAACTGAGAGTCGGGATCTTAATTGACTTGATATCAAGGAGCTTGTGGGTAAACTTGCTAAAACAACACATACGTTAAGCAATTTAACAAATTTTCAGAGCAGGAGAGCTGCAAGACGACCTGATAGACCGATGGGTCCACCACATTAGTGGGGTTCCCTAAAGGTATCTCTTCTGTTCTAGGTGCCGTAGATCCAGGCACTTCATCGCAACACTAACAGTCGACGATACTAACCCTTACCTTCTCCTTCTTGGCTGAAGTAGGAAGCTGGAGGAAAGAGTAAGTTGGAGCAGCCACTCCCTAACTTCTAACCATGTTCATGGTCAGAAGTTAGCCAAGTATGTGCTGGAACCACGGTGGAGACTATTAGTCACGCGGTGGTACAATACTCCTTACCAATCCCCGGCAAAGGCACGGGGTTTTACCTCGAGAGCTATAGTGGGGTAAGCCAGAATCGCAGCTTTAGAATCGATGGGGCAGATGAGAAGTCAGTCCCCTCGCTTTATGGTAAGCCAGGACCATAGGCTAGGGTTCGCCACCCGAAACTCCCTCAGGGTCAGATTGAAGCAACAAGTAGAACAGACGAACCTTCGTATAATCAGGAGTCGTCCCTCTTCAGGGATTGGTGCTTTGATTTCGAGGTATTAAGCTTTATCTAAAAACCCGTCGCGTCTTCCCTCAAAACCTTCTGTTATACATATACACAAACTATATAGATAGCATTGGATTGCAATCAGGGTTGTAAGTCATTGTAGAACTCCTTCTTTCTTATACTTGTTATTTTTTTTTAATAATCTTTATGCATTCACATGAGGATAATTTCAATAAATATTTTTTAATTGCACCTAAAAATTACTATTAAAACAGTAAAAAAATTATAGTAATAAATTTAGCTGATTTCTCTATTTCGTTAAACAAAAGAGTAAAAGTGAAAAATAAAAGTATATTAAAAAAGTAAATAAACTTAATCTGCAGTTAAACATGATAAAAGTTGCCTTGTATTTTTAATGCCTATTCTTGTTACTGGTGTTATCTTGCAGCGTTCAAGGTGGATTTATTGTTTAAAGTTTTTTATTTCAAAGCAGGGAAACCTGACCATGTTTCTCTAGTTATTTTACTTTGTTACGTTGGTAGTGGACACGAGGAAAACAAGGGACAGGATGTCTTTTTTGTATCAAAAGGCCTTATGTCTATGTAATTACAGAGAAAACCTTGTACCACGCCACTACCCCGTCTGTTTAATGAGCCACAAAAACCTCGTTTAATATACGACTCAGTTACACCCCCCCCCTCCTCTCCTTACGACTCAGTTACACCCCTCCCCTTCTCCTTACGACTCAGTTACACCCCCCCCCTCTCCTTACGACTCAGTTACACCTCCCTCTCCCTTCCCTCCTTAAAACATTTTCCCTCCAACACAGTAATTATAAAAGTTACTGCCACCACCCTTTTTTTCTGTTTCCATCTTTTTTATTTTCTACAAAAAAATAATTTAATTTTTTTTAAGCTGGCATGAGTCCAAAGTATTTTATTACGTTAGATAATTTTATCATCTCTTTTCTTTATTAAAATAATAATGAATAAAAAATTAATATAGTCTAAACTAAGATCTACGATGCATAAAACTGCGCCAATTATGTGTACATTTTTTTAAACGTAAAGTAGTAAATTTATATATTTTTTAATACTTTTTAAGTATGAATATATTTGATAATAGTTTCCTAATGTTTTGTAAAATGTTGTATTTTATAGGGTGTAAACACTGTATTTTGTTATTATTAAATGTACGTCACATTCATAACTTTTCTTTTCCTTTCCTAATTTTCTTTGGATATCTCTATATGTTTAATGTACTTCATGCTTTCAAACAAAATAGAGTTCAAAGAATTATCATTTTCCACTGTAATAATAAACTCAAATGTATTCTCAATGTGTATCTTCTACGTTGCTTTAATAATAAACAAATATTTATTATCGTAATTAATGTTAATCTACAATATGCACATATGGTTTTAAACCCTGCAGTCATTATAAATACATAACAATCTTAACGTCTAGAAGTCTAGTCTAAGAAAGGGACCGCTAAACCGAGTTTTGTAAAACATGAATAGTTGACACAATATAATTGTGCGAGAGACACCAAGGAAATGTAACAAGCATAATGAAATGCTACATCTAGGAACTGTTCCATCATTCAACATTCGTCATCATTGATGGCTCGACACATTGTCATGTCCCACTCTGTTTCGTTTCGTTTAACTCATTAGGGCGCCGACAGAGCCTGCACTCACTCTGACCTTTAATTAATTCCGAAGAATATAAAGTAAAGTATTTACTTCACTTCGTTTCACTTAGACGTAACGAAACAGAGTGGGACATGACACTATGTCAAGCCATCAATGACGAATGTCGAATGATGGAACAGTTCCCAGATGTAGCATTGCATTTTGCTTGTTACATTTCCTGGGTGTCTCTCAACAATTATATTGTATCATCTTAATTGAATGATTGTCAGTTTTATTACAATTTTTTTAAAAAAACGTATACATGTCATTCGATAAAAAATTATATATTGCTGATAATGAGATTAAACTTGGTACAATATATCGGTCTTACACAACACTAAATGCATGCTTATTCTCAAACCGATCGACACATTTTCAAGAAAATGTAGCCTTGAAATATTTGCAAGAAAATGTGGCCAAGAAATTTTACAAGAAAATGTAGCTTAGGAAATAGTTTTGTATGGTGTAGCTTACAATGTGCTTAACTTACGTAAGTAACAATATTATGAAATCGACAGCACGGGCTGCTGATCTTATGGAATGTGTTTTTCTAGTCACTTACCCAACACAGTTTGGGGGGGGGGGCGTTGATTTCAAAAACTTTCACCATAGAAGATACTATTAAGTTCTAAATTCATAACTCAGTTAGGATACATTTCTTTTGGCTCAAAAATATATATCAAGTCTTGATAAAACGGTAAAACTAAATGGTAAAATTCTTTCAAACATATGAAATATTTCTGATAACATTAAATAAAGTTAGTGAAATGAAATTGTTGTTCACAGGGCGGTACATAGAGGGAAGTTACTTAATATATTTAGAAAAAGAGAATATTTCATGTTTAAGTTATTCAGTCTTGCCTTTGAAGACAAAGTTTAAGTTAAATCGATAAGGCATGCTATTAAACCGAACTCTTTCCTCTTATAAATATTCCACGTCAGAATATTACCAGAATCATATAATACATGGCATACAGTGATACTCTTACATGTTGACTGAGGAAACCTCTGAAATAATATTATGTTGAAGTATGTTGTACTACAGTATACACACCTTAATACAATATTATATATTCATGAAAATATGATACGTAACGAAAAAACTCTGTCAAATGTGAAATTAAGCTTCCTCTTTTTATCATGAAATATCATTGTGATTTACCAAAACTAATAAAAAGTATGGCGCGAAGGTCCGCAAGTCGGTCGAATTTCCTTCGAAATGCGCGCTTTCTTGGTTATCAATCCAATTTTCGCTTAAGCTTTTGGTATGTATTTAAAAACCCAAGCAGTAGCATCACAACTTGCAGTTTAATTTTTTATATTTTTTTAAAATGTGCATAGATTATACACTACAAGGCACAGCATTGTAGTGTATCTGCTTCGCTCGTCGGAATTTAAAAAAAAAAAATCCGTTCGAAAGATAGAGTGTTTACAAGAAAGTGTCTAGAAATATATATATATATATTATATATAATATATATATATATATATATATATAATATATATATATATATATATAATAAATAAACATTGTGTATATTTAAGAAAAAATAAACAATACAATTTCAATTACATACAACCACAATAATAAACAATAGCCATAGGCTGTCTGTATTTAAAGTGAGAACAATGCTAATTTTGTAAAATTATATTTAACTTCAATAAAAAAGAGCTTAAAAATTAAAAGGTATAGAAATATAAATATATTTAAGTGAGCAAAATCGTTTTTTTTACATTTCATTTTTAATTTTTAGCTCACTTAAATCAGGTTACAATAGTTAACTAACAAGTGACTTATATGATACAAAACTAAATTACAGTTTACTAATACTTTTTTTTTTGGTTTATAAAGATACAATTTTTTTTTATTATTATTATTGAAACAAGTATTAATCTTTCGTATTAAGTAAATGACATGCAGTAATGGTTTCAGATAGTAAATGAAGTCTACCTAGATTAAAAAATGATTAAAAATAAAAAAAAATTGAATTATATATAGAATTAAATTAATAAATTTTTAGTAAGTTTTTGTCTCTCCTCTTTTAGCAATTATTTGTTTTAAGCAAGAGCAAAGAGTAACCCAATTTTTACCTTTCTAAATATTGAATTATATCTTGGAGAGACAAGAAGTCAATCTTGAGGGTACATAGTCTTATAGATCTGTAAGCAGGACATTGAGCAAGAACATGGACAATGTCCTCTTTGCCCAAGTTACCACAAGCCTCGCACACATAATCCTCATCATCTTGCCAACACTTGTTATTCCAAGGAAAAAGATCACCTCTTGCTTTTATTATTAGTTTTATCATTTTGATGTCATCAGGTTTCATTATTTGTGGTCCTGTTTCATAACTTAACATTTTATATACACCTCTACTACTCTCCCTAGCCTTTCTTAAAAAAACTTGTTCCCATTTGTTTTCTACTTTTACTTTCACTATTTCCATCATTGCTACACATTTTGCCAAATCTATCTCATTTATTTGATCTGTTCCAACATGTTCTTTTATGAGCTCATTCCATTCAAACCACCACCCAGATTTTCTTTTGATACATTCCTTAGCTAATATTTTTGGTAACCTTTGCTCCCTCATCTCTAATATTTTTTTAAAATAACGGATGTGGTAAGTCAAGGTATGGATGTACATAGGTTTGGTTCCTGTTTCAAGATACAAAAAATAATTTGGTGTACTTTTAGGCAACCCTTTAAGAAAGAATCGTTGTACTTGTTCTACCAAATCGTACTGTTTATCCCCCCAGACTTGTACACCATAAAAAACAGTAGCCCTCACAACAGAGTTAAATATTTTTAACTTTGAATCAAGATTTATAAAGTCATTTTCAAAAAACCTTTTCCACACACTTCCCATTGTGAATTTGGCTTCAGATAGTTTACCTTTTAGGTGTTTATCAAGATTTAATGTAGGAGTTAGACAAATTCTTAAATATGTGTACTGTTTAACCACCTCAATTTTAACACCATTCATAAACCAAACCTCACTTTTAAGCAGCTTCCCTGACTTTTTAAAAATCATTATTTTAGATTTAGAGATATTTATAATTAGACCCCATTTATTGCAGTATCTGACTAGTTCCTTGATCATGTATTGAAGAGCTACTGGGGACTCAGCCATGATTGCTATGTCATCACAGAACTTCAGAACCCGCACTCTTATAATTTTATTATATATATATATATATATATATATATATATATATATATATATATATATATAAAGTCTTGCGAAACGTATTTTTCGTCATTAGGGACCTCTGAAACGGATTTATGTCATGGTCCGAGGTTCGACTTCCGCCATGACGCCTATCCCATTAGGCGAATTATTTCCAAAGATAATTCGCTAAAAAAACGCCTATTTTAAGATAAATTATATCTATAGGCTCACTCTGCTCGTCTTTAGACAGGTTAAATTAGTTTTAATCCCTGCGGTCATCCATCCACCTACTGACCTCGCTTGATGCAGCATAAAAAATTGACTTTACTAAAACCATACTGGCCGTATTGAAAGAAAACTTTGTTCACTTGTTCATTATATGTATACAGGAATACTCTCGTACCAAATCTCAACATCATCGCATCGCTCTCAAATTTTTTATGCAATTTAAACGAAAATTGGACTAACGCTGATGAGTTGAGAACTGGTCTTATACATGCATATTTAAGTATATGAAAGCCAAATATAAAATTTATTGGCCAATTTTTTGTTTCATAAATCTTTGTTACATTAATATTAATAACTTTTAAAATGCTGAGTCATTAATAAAGGTCGATGACGTCTTACAAAGCTATATTCCGGATGCACAGTCAGACCCACAGATTGATTTTTCTTAATCAAGTTAAATTTTTAGCATTATCACACAGAGATAACGCACACTCACTCACAATACAGAAAAACGTTGCTTATAACCACTCAGGAAGTGAAGATTTAGGTCTTCCGGTGGTGACCGCGTCGATGTAGATGAAGAATCCGACGTTTCGCTTCCACTGTGGGAGGCATCTTCAGGGATGTAGGACATCAAGTTTTGTAGAGCATTCCATGATTTCCTACATCCCTGAAGATGCCTCCCACAGTGGAAGCGAAACGTCGGATTCTTCTTCTACATTGACGCGGTCACCACCGGAAGACCTAATTCTTTATAACAATAACCCAAGGATGTTGAATAAAGGGGATGACGCACTAAGTCGAATTGCCATTCAACAAAGTGACCCCATCGAAAATCAAAACATAGAGACGAATGCAACACGAAACACACGTCAAAAACCAACTGCACATGCTTGGTACAAACTGCGCATGCTTATGATCCTTATAACAGCGCAGGTCTTAAAATTTAGAAGCAAACTTAACTCTTAATGGGTTTCCCATTGTTTTGCTTGTGAAGGTTATAAACAAATAGAAAAAAGTTCATACTTTTTTACTGTTTTTTTGTTGATATTGCTTAAAATTAACAACATTAAAGAAAATTAAGAACATTACGACCAAAATTGAATCTTGAAAACTAGCAAAACATTTCACTAGCCTAAAAAAGACAAAATATTAACACATTTAACTTACTCTCTACGAAAAGTAAACGGTAAAGCTTCAATTACTCTCACTAAAGTGGCTACCTAGAGTCCAAAATGTAAAATATAAGCACAAATGACTTGACAAGCACCAAATGTAACAGTAACGAAAGCACTGAAGAAAGTTGAGAAGCAAACTCGACAACCAAGAATTGTATAACAACTTAGCAACATAACCTGCGTTTAACGCCTTTTTTAACTATAACCTAAGGGAAGGTAAGTTTGCTCCTATTTCTCTATCTCATACAACTTCCATGGGGTCAGAAATGTTCCTTAATGCGTCATCCCCTTTATTCAACATCCTTGCAATAACCGCAGAAGGCTACGCAGTTATCACTCAGAAAGTGATAAACTTTTAGGTATAAACCACCTAAAACAGATAATTTAGTTAAAACCACGGTTTTAACTGTTTCACCGTTTTTATAGTGAAAACCTAACATTTTTCCTATATGAGGAAAAGTAAAAAGCAAAAGAAAAAAACCCCTCTTTTAATTAACAAAAGCAATAAATAAAATTGCCGAATAATGGTATCAAAATTATTTTTTTTATAACATTTCTATGGGCCATTGATGGTATTGCAATTATTCTTATTAACAATTTATCTTAAAAACATTTTTTCCGTTACGTTTTCGTATTATTTAAAAAGTTTGAAAGATTTTTCTAGAAAAACAAGGACGAAATTCTAGGAACAGTTGATGTACAGTCAGGTTGATTATTAAAGGGAACACTACAGTCAGGTACCTGTAGTGGGGATAAAAGATTTAAGAATATCAATAAGAAATCAATAAAATACTGTTCATTTAAACTTTATATGTCAATCATTATTATATGTCATTTTATTATTTTTTTTATATTTTATCTCTATTTTTAATATTTAATACGTAGATTTATTACTATTACTTTTTATTTTTATTAGTAAGTTTAATAGTAGCACGGAGTACTTAGAACCAGAGGCCCCACCTATATGGGAGATTTTGGTAAGGCTAGTTCTACCCCACCCTCACATTTCTAGAAAATTTTCTTCTGTACAGTGTCGCTCTCAGGTAGCAACATGTTTAACTTTGGATAATAGAAAGAGACAACCAATTTCGCAATATATCCATCTTTGTCTTTAGATGTTCATCACATCAACTACTTTCTTCTACCTGACCCAACCTACCTTGACAATTTTCACAATAGCATTTAAATGGATTTACTTTAAGTTCCACAAACCTAAGAGATGGTTCTTACGATGATATTATTTTCTTTTCATCATAATGGTATATATACAATGATATTAATGTTGCAATTTAATCTTCCTCCAATATTTACTGTTAAAAGATTATAATAATAATTGTCGGCTCCGTATCGTTCCGTCGACAAATCACTTCGTCGACAAATCATTCCATCGACAAATCATAGCGTCGACAAATCATTGCGTCGACAAATCGTTCCATCGACAAATAATTTGAGTTTGTCGACGGAATGATCGAACGAATCGGGTTGTTGCGTCGACAAATCATTCCATCGACAAAATCACCGTCGACAAGTTATTTGTCGACGGAACGATTTGTCGACGCAGTGATCTGTCGATGGAATGATTTGTCGACGCAACAAACCGGTTCGTTCCGTCGACAAATCATTCCGTCGACAAATCATTGCGTCGACAAATCGTTCCGTCGACAAATAAATTGTCGATGCAATGATTTGTCGACGGAATGATTTGTCGACGGAACGAATCGGTTGTTGCGTCGACAAATCATTCCATCGACAGATCACTGCGTCGACAAATTGTTCCGTTGACAAATATTTTGAGATACTATTTTTGCAATTCCAGCCTGTGTTGTTTATTGTCTACTTACATTACGTCAGGCGTTTTTAAATTATTTCTTCGTGAAAATGACGTTTATATGGTTGTTTAGATGGATGGGCGGACATGGAGGGGCGACGAGCAATCGTTATGTTACTACAATTGAAACCTGGGTTCAAATCCTGGTGGAGACAATAATTTTTATCGTTTTTTTACATTTTGTAAGTTTATAACTAAAAAATAATTCGAACCCAGGTACTCGCAGGCCCAAAAAACATCAAAAACGACTCCACACTTAAAATATGTGGTTTACTGGTATATGAAGGATATAAATTTTCTATGATTATATATATTACATAACATTATATTATATATATATATATATATATATATATATATATATATATATATATATATATATATATATATATTTTAGATATACAAATAATATACTTAATTAGGAATGGTGATAAAAAACCTAATTTTTTTTTATAGATGTTGTCTACCAAAATCTATATAATAATTTTGAATTCACATACTTTATTTGATAATATATAAACAAGAAATTAACTTCTTAAAATTACGTTTTATAGCTTTGTAATAATTAAATATATCTGTTAATCTTAACTGCGCTTTTACGTTTAACATTGCGGTCGTGCGTTGGATGTTGGACTTGAAAGTAGCGTTACTATTTGTATTTTCTTATTACTAAAAAGGAAAATGATTTTTCCTTTTTTAGTAATAAGGGGGAGCAAATAAATCTCTACTCTGCTTTGTTCCACTTCTTCTCCTTGCCTTACATTTCAAAGGTATGCAATTAACAATACATCTAAACACTGAAGGTCTACAGATTTGTCGACGGAACGAACCGCGTTGTTGCGTCGCGTCGACAAATCATTGCATCGACAAGTTATTTGTCGACGGAGTGATTTGTCGACGGAATGATTTGTCGACGGAACGAAACGAGTTGTTGCGTCGACAAATCATTCCGTCGACAAATCACTCCGTCGACAAATCATTGCATCGACAAGTTATTTGTCGACGGAGTGATTTGTCGACGGAATGATTTGTCGATGGAATGATTTGTCGACGGAACGAAACGAGTTGTTGCGTCGACAAATCATTCCGTCGACAAATCACTCCGTCGACAAATCATTGCATCGACAATTTTATTTCGACGGATGATTTGTCGACGGAATGTTTGTCGACGCAACAACTCGTTTCGTTCCGTCGACAAATTTTTCCGTCGACTGTCGACGGAGTGATTTGTCGACGGAATGATTTGTCGACGGAACGACATCACACCATAATTGTCGGGCGAATTTCCTTTGGATGCGTGTTTCCGTGCTTAACAACAATAATGGTTGGAATGATCATTTTTATAGTTTCTCACATTATATAAGTTTACAACTAAATAAATAATTCCGGCGCGGTGGTCCGCTGTCGGGCGAATTTTATTTAGAATGCGTGTTTCCGTGCTAAACAACCCATTTCTTGCTTATGCTAGAACCATGCCCATAGCGTGGTTCCGGTTCATGCTTTAGAACCTAAGCAGTTACTCAATTGTCAAGCACTGCTCGTAACTCATTTTGTCTGTATTTTCCATAGGAAATGCGCATAATTATCCAGTTAGTTGTAGAAAACTATGCGTCTAAAATTAGAAGTACGCAATATTATTTGCACTAGTTTAAAGCTTAGTTACTTATCTTTAAGCTTAGTCAGTTATCTTTTAAGGTTTTAGCGCATTTCTTTTTTAAAAATACTTGTATTGAAAATACAGACCAAGAAGAGAAAAATATTAACCCTGAATTTTGCCGATTTTTTCAAAATTTTGCTGACACAGCAAACCGGGTTAATGACGTCACAAAAACCTGGTTTTCAATAGGGTTTGTGTCCTCCGAAGGTTGATTTTTGTACCAAGTTGATTAAAAAATATTAATCCGTTCGAAAGATAGAGTGTTTACAAGAAAGTGTCTAGAAATACATATATATATATATATATATTATATATATATATATATATATATATATATATATATATATATATATATATATATATATTTCTTGTTAGGGACACTAAAGAGACTACTTAATGGTTGTTAATTTATTTATTCATTACGATATTTCGCTTGTATATATATACATATATATTTACATGAAGTTTCGCGAAACGTATTTTTTCGTCATTAGGAACCTCTGAAACGGATTTGTGACGTGGTCCGAGGTTCGAATTCCGCCATGACTTCTATCCTATTAGCGAATTTTATTCCCAAAGGAAATTCGCTAAATTATATGTACATATTGAGACTTGTAGTAATAATTTTTAAATGTATATATTCATGTCAAATAAAGACGAGCGAATCAAGTCAGTCGTAGGAAAAATAAGCGTAGCGAATCCGATGTGACGAGGAAAAGTTCTGAGGTACCCCGTAACTGATTCTTACATTTAATCTAAATATCCAGTAAATTGTTAGCAAGTTTAAGGTGTACTTATTTTGAATAATTTTTTCGCCGTATTTTTTTATCCATGTGCATTTATTGCGAGTACTTTTTCCGTTAAACTTTTTTCCGTGTACTTTTTTCCGTGTAATTTTTGTCCCGTGTACTTTTTTCGTGTGATTTTTTCCGTGTTTTTTTCTCGTGTATAAAAAATACATGATATATATAAATATCACATATAATCGAATCTAGGAAAAAAGTACACAGGAGTAAATACAGGGAAAATCCCTGTATTTACTCCTGTGTAATTTTGGTTTTCTATAATTTTTGTGGTTTTTTTGACTTTTTGGTAACTTTGAGTGGTTGTATCGACTTCGGACTGGTTTCATTCGATTCAACGCCTAAAACTACATAGAAAACGACACCCTACTCGAAATTTATTTTTTATCGACCTAAATTTTGGTTTTCGGTAATTTACAATGGTTTTTTCGCCTTTTTTGACACTTAAAGTGGTCGTATTGACTTCGGACCGGTTTCATTCGATTCAGCGTCTCAAAAAACATAAACATCAACCTTTTTTGCGGCAAAAATGTTAACCCTGAATTTTGCCGATTTTTTGAAAAATTTTGCTGACTCAGCAAACCGGGTTAATGACGTCACAAAAACCTAGTTTTCAATAGGTTTTGTGTCCTACCGAAGGTTAATTTTTATATTAAGTTTGATTAAAAAATATTAATGCGATTTTGGTCTTGTTAGAAAGGTGAGTAAATTTCCTAAAGGTCAAACTACTAACTATGCCAAATATTTTAGAACTACTGCCCAAAAATTTGCATCAAACATGATTTTTTGAAAAAATTTAATTTTATGGAATTTTTATGGTAGGGCATTAGAGGAAGTAAGAGATGAGCAAAAGTTCAGCCAAGAACGGAAAAAACTTTTCTTATGATTGCCCTTTAAGAAAACTCAAACTTCATCATACATTCAATAGTCAAAAATGTAAGCCATTCTTCCTAGAAGTTGGAAAAACTGATATTTTTTGGCATTTTTGCATATCTCTACAATGTTAATTACATGGTACATAAAATAATTAAAAATCTCTAAAGCAAGAGAAAAGAGTGGTTTTAGAGAAAAACGTGTAAGAATAAAATATGTTTATTTTACCTTCTTGAGTCTAAAAATCGTATTATTAAATTACTTTTGAAAAAAAAATTTTGTTAAAATAACGCAATATTTTCGCTTTTAGACGACAAAAATTATCAGTTTTTGCAACTTCTAGCAACAATAGCTTACATTTTTGACGATTGAATGTATGATTGAGTTTGAGTTTTCTTAAAGGGCAATCATAAGAAAATTTTTTCCGTTCTTGGCTGAACTTTTGCTCATCTCTTACTTCCTCTAATCCCTACCATAAAATTCCATAAAATTCAATTTTTTCAAAAAATCATGTTTGATGCAAATTTTTGGGCAGTAGTTTTAAAATATTTGGCATAGTTAGTAGTTTGTCCTTCAGGAAATTTACTCACCTTTCTAATGAGACCAATTTCGTCTTTCTAGCTTGAACAGTTAAAACCCTATTAACAATTGTATGATGTGAGATCAAATATTTTTTTTAAAATATT
This sequence comes from Microvelia longipes, assembly GCA_018340805.1. Lineage (NCBI taxonomy): Eukaryota > Metazoa > Arthropoda > Insecta > Hemiptera > Veliidae > Microvelia > Microvelia longipes. The sequence continues at coordinate 3,906,234 of JACMZG010001911.1, read as the reverse complement.
AAATTTGACCTTGTGGGAAAACGGTTACAGATCGGGGTTTATATAATAGAACATTTTTTGTTCCACCAAACGAGTACTATCACCTCCTTTTCTGGTAGACACTTTATATGAAACACCTGTATATATATACATATATACGGGTGTTTCATATAAGTGTCCACCAGAAAGGAGGTGATAGTACTTTTCAAAAGGAACAAAAAATATCCTATAATATAAACCCTATAATATAAAAATATTAGTGTCAACATATTTTGATGAAAATCTATTATTTAACAATAACTTAGCAAATAATATTAACCTAGTAAAAAAAGGTAAGGAAATTATGATTAAAAACTGTTAGAGGGTTAAAAGAAATGCAAGTTGTTATTGAAAGTATTAAAATTAGAGATATAAGTTAAAAAGATTAGATCTAACACTTCTTATCTTATATTTTCACAATAATATTTGTGTGAAGGTATTATAGAAAAAATTCCCATCCTTAAAAAATTGGTAAAAACCAATATGCAATAATAAATGAATTACAATAGACATAGGTAAGGGGATTAAGGATTAGGGGTATAAGATGTTAACCAGAGAAGTATGGCAGATAAGGGATGGAACCAAGGGTTGTTGACCATTACAGGAGATATCTCAGTGTGAGGTGTGTAGTTTGCTTGTGTGTGTACGGAGTATGAGTCAGTGGCGCAATCCATTGAGGAAGTACGCAACTACTCCAAAACGACTGTGCTGCATCCTGGTGCCGAAGTACGAAAATCACCTTTAAACTAGACAAAAAAAATCCCATGAGGTGGTTCGTCTCTAATAGTCTCTGATAGTAGGTTTGAATTAAAATAAGATATTAGTTCTACTGAATCCGTAGGAGAGCGCTAGTTGTATTGAAACAAACCTGGGACCTAAGCTCGGTAATCTCTTTGAGTCCCAGTACCGTGTTAGCTGCAGTCGGGTTTGAATCGCGGTCGCCGGAAATTAGTGTTTAAACTATATTTTTAAACCATAGTTCGTTGTTTTATTAATGTTTTAATTAATTATTTTAAGTTAGACATTGTTTAGTAATAATGTTTATGTATTTAAATATGTTAGTATTTCAAAAAATAAACAAAATGCCAACTTAAATTTTACTTTTCGTTTAAAAAAAACACTGATTTTTTTATGAACTCTCTTCGAGGAATAAAAACATTGGTCAAGTAATTATATTTTATTATTACTGTTTTTATCGTCTCTGTTACATTTTAACTTATTGCCCATGATTTGTCTTTTTAGTTATTTATAAAAAGTAAGTTTAAAATCAAAGTATAACTACATTACTGTCGAACATAATTATTTTATACCAAAACAAATAATATGAAGGCTAAACTGAGACTATTTGTTTCTTAACTAATTTTTTTAGTTTATTTTTAAACAATTAAAAGCTAAATGAAGTTTAAAGGTTAAAATTTCTTTATTTCTGCCGTAATAATGGAAACATTTAGTTCGTTCCCACAGTATTCTGAATCCGCGGATCGTATTAAGTACGATATCTAAATACAATTACATACGCTGTAAGAACTATGCGGAGGGAATCTAGTCTGATACGCTAGAACTAGGGAGATAAAACCTAGATCGATCCTCCGATACCATAGAGATATGTAATAGAAGGGGCATAGCATATATAAATAAACTTTAAGATTCCTGAGACTTTAAGATCATTTCATAAGGCTCTGTGTAACCTCATTGAAGCCTCTTCTAAAAATGAGTTAAGGTTATAAAGGTTATAAGGTTATAATGAATCAACTGTTTTCAGCTTCCTACACATTGCTTGTGTTTTGATTTATTTTCATTGTTCTACTATAAAAGTCACTGTAATTTTGATCTGTTTATTTGATTATATGAATAGTCGAAGGTGGTCAGGTTACTTTTTCGATGTTTCAAAATTGAACCAATATGGCCCCTCTAGTAAAGTAATATATAAACCAAGTAGGGAAACTCCTATACTAACCTATGTTATGTAAAAAAATTCAGACATGCGTGATCAGCTGATTGCTGGCTCAAAAATAAAAAAATAGTTAGAAATGGAATAACTGCGCATGCGCCTCTTAGGATTAGGTTTTTTGCTTAGTTTTACTGGCAACCCTGGTAACATTAGGTAAGTTTTACTTTTAATCGTGATTTCTTACTTTATATGTACGTGTTAGTTAAATGATTTTGCATTAAATTCTGTGAAATAATTGTTAAAATAAATTAGTTAAAGAAAAAGAAAATACAGTGAAGGTAAAATTACATGTTTTATTACAATTTTGAAGAACATTCAGACGACAATGTATTACTTTACCCTCTAGTAGATACCTTCAGAGGCGTTTGTATTTAACGGATAACCTTTTCGTCGAATAATAATTTTACTTTATTTAACTTAAGTATTACCGTTTTTAATCAAATAACTCTTGACAAGTTGTTTTTTTTAGTCTAACTTTATTATTATGCAAAGAAATCACAATTTAGTTGCATATATATTTTGTTTTAAACTCCCTTATAACCTAAGTGTGTGAACCTTCACCATAAAAGTTAGTACGTTCACACACACTTTAGATCCGCGTATCGTATAGAGTACGATCTCTCAATACGGTAATTTAAACTGTATGAACCATGCGGAGGGGATCCGATCGCATACGCTAGAACTAGGGAGATGGAATCTAAATGGATCCCCAGATACGCTGTCTTTTTGTGTGTGTACCTTTAGAGACGATCGTATTTAACGGATAACCTTCTCGTCGAACTTTTATTTCACTTTATTTCACTTCTTATAACCGTTTTTGATCAAATAACTTTTGGAATATTATTTTTTTTAGAGTAACTTTATTATGTAGAGAAATCACAATTTAATTAAATTAAATTTAATTTAGTTAAATACGCTTGTTATAGTTGATGTAGCGGCTACATTGTTTCCATTACCTACGATAAAAAAAGTAAGATAAGTAGTTATTGAGAACGCAGACATAATAACTTTTACTAATTTATTAAGATTAACAATTTTACAAATTTTAGTCTTCCTCGGTGTCTTCTTAACGCCTGACCTTGTCATTTTTTCACTCATGACGTGACTTGCAATAAATAGATAAATAAATATCAAGTTTCAACACTCTCCTCCGGGAACACCTGGGGTTACTCCAGGTTTTCTTTAGATGATCGCCTTCGGTATGAGATGGAGATCTGTTGTTCGATGCTCCAACGATGAAGTAAGTAAGCTAAACGAGTTAAGTTGACATTTCTGAACTTAAAATTTTTTATAATTAATTTAAACTTAAATTTTCATTCTTCTTCGTTCTCAGAAACTAAAACAACAATAAATAATACTAGGCAGCAAAATGGGATTTTGCAGACGAGTTTTATAATTAGCCCCTGAGTCGAGACGAGGGCATGCTATTGAAATTCCCTGCCGAGGCGCAAAGCGAGGCTGGTAATTAACCCATTTGACTAACGAGGCGAAGCCGAGTCAGGCAAATGGCGATTCGCCTGCAGAGGCGGAGCCGATGCAGACAAATGCTAGAACGAGTCAGCTATGTTTGCTTTGCTGCATAGTAGCGTATATTTTTTTATCTGCTTATGGCAGAAAAAACAAGAGTTAATTATTCTTCAAAATATAACGTTTAATCTTTGTGAAAAAAATACAATTGACTGACACCAATCTTTGAATATATTATAAGTGTTTAAATACTTACTGCGAGATTTTGCTGGCAGTAAAGACTGTTATGAAGTTGATGCAATACTTAAACAAGATTCTAGGGATTCTATAGGTAGGATATTTTAAAATTTGATATTTAGGTATTTAACCCAGGTTAAGTATGTAATTTTTTTTTGAATTTTCAAAGAAATCATGCGGGTTAAATCTATTTACGGGTTGATTTTGAGAAAGTGTGTTCATTTTATTTTTCACTAATTCTACGATTTTTATTAAATATTTATTTTTACATAGTATAACTAAATTATTTTATTTTAAATTTGAATACATATTTTTAAACTATTTAGTACATATTGCTAAATTTTAATTATGGTTGTATTTTATTAATCCAGAGGCTAGTGAACAAATAGGAATAATCCAATTTGTTTTCTTTTTATTGAGAATTACAATTTTAATTGCATATTATGATTCAATAATAATACCATGTGGGTGTAATCTCATTATTGAATAAACTGAAACTAAATAAAACCTCGATTCGTCTAGCTATGATTATGTTTGGTACTTTCAGCAACGGTAAAGTCTGGTACGCTAGCAATTGGTTTCTATTTTTAAAATAATCCATAAAATAAAATGGACCACAATTATTATTCTTTCAAAAGTGATAGAACATTTACATGTGATCAATGCAGGTCCCGTTTCACAGAAATATATAATTTTTGGAAACACTTTATAAAAAAGGTTTGTAAAGGGGTTATATACAAATTTTTAAATGCGTTAAATGTGACAATGCTGACAGCACAGAGTTCACGCAGTATTAAGAAAATGACCATTCAAAACATTTTGAAAAAGAAGTAAGGACATTTATAAGCATCAAAATTGATAAGCATTTAAATTGGAAGGATCACATTTCTCATCTATCTAAAATAATTAGGAAAACTATTTTTAGCTATAAAATTTTAAGAAACTTCTAAACAAGTCTTCATTAAGAATGGTTTACTATGGTCTTACAGAGTCCATAATTAACTATGGTCTGATAGCGTATAGTGCTGCTGCAAAAATAGATTTGAATTAAATTGTGGTGTTACAAAAAAAAAAATGTTATCAAAATCTGCCTTCATAAACCTGTCAAGTACTCGAGTTCTATAGTATACTCAGATTTCTCTGTCCTACCCCTAGATCTGCTTTATAAAATAATAGTTTTAATTAAATATTTCAATAAAGAAAAGATAATTGTTGAGCATTCTTACAACACCAGATCAAGGGAACTAAATATCATAAAATGTCCCCGTGTAAGACAACAAAAAGACGAAGATATTTCGAATGCTTAGCACCAAAATTCTTTAACCAACTGACTTCAGACATTAAAACATCTAAAATCATTAACATCTTTAAAACAAGACTTATAATAAATACCTATATTCATTAATAGAACCAAAACCTAACTAAACTACAATTACAAAATGCACATGACACAACTCTACTAAAATATCAACATCCTTCAATAAATATTTATACACCCTGTAAGAATAACCAAAGAATATTTAACCATTATCTTTTCTCTCCTTATTTTTTCTTTGTTTGCCTTCTTTGTGAATTATAGTAATTTACCTTAAAAATATGTATAACTTGATTTTTTTTTAATAAGTTGATTGTTTAAACTGCTGAACACTATATAGTAATAATTTTAGTTCCTTTTTATTTTTTTATTATTACTCTTTTATTTTTTTTTTTAATTTATATTTGACCAGACGTCAAAACGGAGCTCTCGCTCTAGCACTGTTCATAGTGCTACGGAGAGCTCTCATCCTTAATTGTTGAAAAAAACAAAAATAAAAAAAAAGGAATAAGTAAAACATAAATTATTTTATTTTGTTTCTTTATAGATTATATATAGATATATAAATGGATGAAAATAAATATTTATTATTATTATTATTATTTTGAAAGTAATGAAGCTTTTTTAAATTGGAAAACACTAGAAGAAAAGGAAAGTACTACAGCATTTTTTGTGCGGCAAAATGTCATGTTGTATAATGATACTAAAAAATCATTTTTATTTATCGTAGACTTGGATTTTACAAAATCTAAATCAAATCAAGGTCGGTGGTCACTGCCCAGCTTTTTAGCTGGGCAGCTGTCTTTGACCATCTCTTATACTCGTATATCCACTCATGAAAAGAAAAGTTCACCAAACAAATAGCCCAAAAAATTCCTTTGGATGTTATTTTACTTACTGACTAGTTTCCGAGTCTCTATGTGTGTCTATGTTATCTTCGTAGGTCCCAGTCTATTTTTGTTTGAAAGTTAAAACTTGGTCCAAAAATCAATTTTTTGGTCTAGTTTTATTATTCGAAAAACATTCTTTCATAACCATAAAAAAATCAATACCGTAAAAATGGCAAAAATTCATAAAACATTTAAAAAATAGGATCGAATTAAAAGATAAGATAGTATGCTGTACTATGTAAGGTCAAGAAATGTTTTGAGTTTCATCTTATTATTAGCATTTTTTTATTTTTTTTATTATTATAAAATTACAAAAAAAATTTATAATTTTTTTAAAAAATAAATAATTTTTTTAAATTTAAATTAAATCAGAAAAATAATCAATTAAGTTAAATGTTGGTTTTAGTATTTTCTTTATAAATAATAAAACAGACCTGTTTACAATATTTTATTTTAATACGGTTCTTATATCTACGGTTTTCATTGGATCTCTTTAGTTAGGAGGGCGACGAGCGTGGTCAGTTGTCGGATGAGTGACCGGTAGAATTAAACTGATATTTTTTTTTAACTAAGATACTGAATATTTTTTGTTGGAGGACGAGCAAAGAGAGACCGAAAATTTACTAAATTATAAATTATGAATTTTTATATTTTGAGTGGAGCGAAGCGAGTCCAAAGCAGCGAATGTTTATAGTTGTCACAAAATTATGAGTATCTATAATAATTTTTATAATTTATTTATTGATTTTTTAAATTATTTTGTTAGTTTATTCTAATAAATACTAACAAAACCTTAAATGAAAATTTAATTATTATTCATTTAATAAAATTAATGATATTTCCTGAAATTCAGATACTAAATGAGTTTAAATCAGATATACTATACAAGACTAGTATAATGCGTACACTCGTATCGTATAATATATTTGTAGAAAAATGTGCAAATAACAAGGAAAAGTATGACGAAATGAAACAGAAAATTAAGGGGAAAAATACACAGTGTGTAAACATTAAAATAAATATAAAATAAATAAGCAAAAGAAAATCCGAGTCATATAAAAAAGAAAACTCGCACATGACGAGACTTGAGAGTAATTTTCCAGGTGGATTTTCCAAGGTTTCATCCCAAGTAGCTCTTGCACTCTATTAATTTTATTTATTTAACATTCATTTCCTTTCTCTCTTTGTTTAATTTATTTATATAATGTAGCAGACGGTTACTATGTTTTATATTTGTTTAAATACTTGTTTAAGTGGTAAAAGTTATATATAAATTTATTAAAGAAGATATTAACCAAATACATTTTCCGTTATTTGTTAATTCATTTTCGATTAAATAGTACATCATACAACTCAACTAAAGTGGGATATTTTATTGTTTGCGAAATCAACGATCAAAAACCAGCTTCGCTACCCTCATCCTTATTTCTTCAGACTCGTTTCTCTTGTACTCACACAGTAATAACATCTGATTTAATTCCAGTGGTCACCCATCCAGACATTGGCCTCGCTTGATGCTGCTAAATATTAGTGATAAAAAATGTAAATAGACTAGCGGCATTCAAATGAAACTTATTGTAACCTTTTTGTTTCATTTTACTAAATATTAAATCAATTAGATTATATTCTGTTTTTTACTTTTTGAGCTAATTTTTAAAAAAAAATGAGCTTATGTGATTATATTTTTTAAAAACATGTATATGTCATTCGATAAATATTGAACTAATGCAGATATGATGAAATAAAACTAACGTTTGTTGGTCTTTTATATGACTGAATGCAAGCTAAATTCCAAATCGACTAAAACATTTTTCCGCCTTTTATGAATATTCGAGATTTTTGCCAGTTAATAACGTCATAAAAACATTTTCTTTGGATAGCAAAATTCGACTAAAAGATTGATTTTTCAACCAAGTTTTAACTATCAAGCATAAATTTACTGGGTGCTACGATAATAAAAGATACACACATACGACAGCTTGGTAAAAACTACTTAGAAGGTTTTAAAACCCCCTAAAAGAGATAATTCAGGTGAATTCCTGATTTCGGATTTTTTGTGGAAATGCAATACACTTCCTTTATACCTCTGTTGTAAAGAAGGAAAGGTAAAAGCGGTACTGTTATGTGAAATTCATTCCCCTCCCTCCACCACCCGTTATTAAGAGCAAGAGTAAAGTTATTAAAAGAGAAGATGCATGAAAGGAAGAAAGGGGGAGGGGAAGTCTACCTTACTCTCTAAAACATGAAAACAAAAATATGGATTCTAAAATGTGCTTTAAATTTTTCATTGATTGACTTTTCATTGATAATTAAACTGATAAGGTCGTTGAGTTGTTACTTTTTGACATGGTATGCTTTAGCTTCATGTTATTCAAATTTTAATATAAAAATATAAAAAATAGCAACGAATTTCTAAATTCAAAATGCAGTATATGATCTGTGAAAATAGTCAAAAATGTAGTCAATAGTAAAGTTCTGAGGTACCCCGTACCCGAATTTTCTTTTGAATTGCAGTTTCCTAATAAATCTGGTAATTTTTTAACCAAGCAATTTGCATGTTCATAAATGTTTAGATAAGTTTACAGGTACATCTGACCAGACTTGGTTATTTTTTTATTTAACTTGGTAAAATTGTTGGGGTTGAAAGATTTTTAAAGGAGTAGGGTGTATGTAATACATTGGTTGTGTTAAAACCTGGAGATGCGGAGTGGAGAGATAGTTGACGTCCCAGATTTAAATTTCGAAAATATGGCAACCTTACGACAATGTGAAGTTACGGCTCCCCTTTCAAAAGTATTATACGACCCTAAAGAAGCCGAGAGGGGAAAAAGGCCTCAAAATTGTGTAGAGCTCGAGGTTCTCCCACTCCTACCCTCTACCCCTACTACTCAAGCCGATGTAGTTTCGACTTTAGTCCAAAAGTATTTTACATTTTATTGTTGCAGAAATGAAACGAGGTTTAAACTGGGTTGGCCAAGGATGGGCTCTGCTCTCATTGGTAGCAGCACTTCTGTCTTGCTCTGGTTTCTACATGCCATATTGGATTAAGGTAAAATATTTCATTAATTTATAAGCATGCTAACTTTACCTTAGTCAACTACTTCTGGGAGTAGCTCATATAATAGATCTTATCACGTTTAGAAGATTAATTCAACCAATTGTCTCATATTGAATGTAAAGACATGATATTTGTATCATGTCTTAGATCCACCCATGGCCTTATTTATTTATTTTACTTAATTACTTATTTATGAAGTAATTTATGCAAGTATACTGTGTCTTTTTTATTTTCTTAATATTGATGTATTAAATGGTATTAACATATTATTTCTATTATTCATTTAAAGAATTAAAATTAGAATAAACTGCGATGGCAAGTATGTCCAGTGACGTGTTTAAGGCTTTTTTGTGAACTTATTGAATGGCTATCTACTGCAATATTTTTTAAAGCTTTAATTAACCTAAAGTTCTTATACCCTAGAAATTTAATCACCTAATCATTTTTTTGAGGTCGAGCGTAGTGATTCTGAAGTAATGACGCCTTAGCTATTATATCACAACCTTATTCTGAGGTTATGAAGGTGAGAAAAGCGAATCTGTCGTCATAACGCCCTAGACTTTTCGTTTAGGGCGGATAACGCAAATGCTATTAAAAAATTTAAGTATTATAATTGAAGAGTTATTCCACGTCAAATCGAAACAAAACTGTGTTCGACCTTAGAATAAAATAATTGACTTATCCAGTCAATTATTATATTCTAAGGTCGAACACAGTTTTGTTTCGATTTGACGTGGAATAACTCTTCAATTATAATACTTAAATGTTTTAATAGCATTAGTGTTATTTTCGCTACATATCTGGGGGCACAGCAGTGCCCCCGCCATGTCTAGAGGTCACTGGTGTACCATTTTTTACAGGAATTAGCTCGAGTCTATTTTCAACCCCTCGTATATCTTTATTAAGAACAATAAAAAAAATATAATTTTAACATTAACTAAAAGATCTTGTTGAGCTTACCCATTCTACCAAATTTCATATCTTAAACCATATATAGGAAAAGTATTGTGTTTGCAAAAACATCCGAAGCCAGGATGTCACCGGAATTATATAACTGTCACTAATGCCTTAGAAATTAGAAAATTTGTAAAACTCAAAATTAAGTATGAAATTTGATCAAGTATGAAACAAAAATCAGTATGAGATTTGTCACGTATATAGTCTTATTACGGACCAAGTTTCATTTTAATAATGACTTGCACACGTTTTTTTAAAAACTGTAAAAAATTGGAAAACTATCCAATTGATATGAAATTCGGTATTCATATATTGCTTTACTCAGTAAATATGTAGACTGAGTTTCGTTTTAATACTTCAAGTATATCTACGGATTTTTGGATCAGAAAAGATCCTGAGTGATATTTATTTGTGGCATTGGTCTACTAGGACCATACAGCCATGGAATAGTTATTTTATACTTTAATGACTTGAATAAGTAATAAAAACTGTTAAAATTTTTGATAGAAAATATTAAAAATAAAAATAAAATAACTTCAGTAAGCGCAGTGGAATTTTCTTCACCAACAACATCTTTCCACTAAGTTTAAACTTTATTTGCAGAGCCGGCTTTCGGCAATAATGCCACCTACAGTGCCGTTGTGGGATGTTGAGTCTTTCAATTCATCAATTCATTAAGTCAGATTTCATGAATTGAAAGACTCAACATCCCACCATGGTAGTGTAGATGGCATTATTGCCGAAAGCCGGCTCTGCAAATAAAGTTTAAATTTAGTGGAAAGAAGAGTGTTGATATTATTAAAACTAAATAATTTATTGGTTAAAAGAACTTTAATATTATGGATTAGTTATATATTAATATAGTTTAAAATTTTGATAAAAGAAAATTTGTTTTGCATGGAAATGAATGTGAACTTAGGAACCCTAAACCATAACGTCCTGAATATTTAGATACTCCAATGTTCTGAGGACGTCAAAATTGAGACTAAAACATGGGAAAACTTTACGAGGTACGTTGTACCCGATTTTTCAACTTAGCCTCTAACTTTCAAAGACAAATATCTTAATATTACTGTTTTGTATTTTCCTTATAAATACATAATAAAAGTATATCATAAATATTAAAAGTTATCATAAATACAATTTATACTTGGTTTACTTACTTTAAATACAGGATAGTTTATCGTGTTAGTTATTATTTTACTTGATAAAACTTGAAGTGTAGTTTAAGTCCGTGAAGTAATTTATGAAGTATGACTCTGCTTAACATAAAAGGGTTACGAAGTCTACAACATAGCAATGTAAGGAAAAACCTAAGGAAACCGTTTTAAAACTGCTTAGTTTACATAAGATTTCCATGTCTTGGTTTAAACGTTTAAAACTTTTACAAAATAATACTTTAAATATTCCGAGGTTCGTCGTGCCCTTTAGAAATCGAATTAAACTTTTTTTGTTACAATTTTTACTTTCCGCTTTATACAGTTGGTATTATAGGAAACATATTGTATTGCACTAAAAATCAGAAACTGAAAACATAAGGCGTTTAATAAATTTCGTCATTAAAGCATAAGGCGTCTAATAAATTTCGTCATTAAAGCATAAGGCGTCTAATATAATTCGTAATAAAGGCATAAGGCGTCTAATATCCTTCGTCATTAAAGCACAAGGCGTCTAATATCATTCGTAATGAAAGCATAAGTCTAATATCTTTTGTAATTAAAGCATAAGGCGTCTAATATCATTCGTAATGAAAGCATAAAGCGTCTAATATCTTTCGTCATTAAAGCATAAGGGGCTTAATATCTTCTGTAATTAAAGAAAGCATAAGGCGTCTAATATCTTTCGTAATTAAAGCAATAGGCGTGTTTAATTTCTTTTGTAATGAAAGCATAAGGCGTCTAATATCTTTCGTCATTAAAGCATAAGAGGCCTAATATCTTCTGTAATTAAAGCATACGGCGTCTAATATCTTTCGTCATTAAAGCATAAGGGGTTTAATATCTTTTGTAATTGGAGCATAAGGCGTCTAATATCTTTTGTAATTAAAGCATAAGGCGTTTAATATCTTTCGTAAATATATTGATGATTAATATTAGTTTCATTATATTATAATGAGATGGACAACATATGGCACATATATCTCTCATATACATGGCAACATGCGTGTATATGATGATTGTGGCAAAGCTCAATCTGACCGCAACATTTTTTTGGCGTTTTATGATTTTCGAAATTTTCGCCGAGTCATTATTACAGGTTAATAACGTCATAAAAAAATATTTTCCGAATAGCAAAACTACACCTATATACTGATTTTTATACAAAGTTTCAACTATTTAGCATAAATACACTGGGAAATAAGATCATAACACACACACACAGACAACTTAGTGAAAACCACTTAGGAGGTCTTGAAAACACCGTGAGTAGGCACTCGATTTTGGCACCTGAGCTCAGGGGTTTGTAGCTTGCTCTATGCTCTGAGATTATATGAATAGTTTTGTATTAAAAAAGATTTCGCCTACTTTCATTAATTTTTAGAGAATAGTAGATGGAACCCACCTGAAGTTGTTCTCGCATAGTGAATACCCTTATGAGCCGAGAGACCCTAAAACGGGCATTTTATTTTTATTTATTTGTATGTATTATAAATATTTTGTGAACAAATCTACAAAAGTAACTAACAAAATAGCTGATTCTTTCAAAGTGGAAAGGCCTACAACAAAACTTTTTTTAAAAAATAATATTGCTCTATAGTTTATAACTTAATTAACAGGGCATAAAATATGACTTGCATCTTACACCACAACGTAAGAAACTATGACCTAGAAATGTTGAGTCTGTTAAAGAGAAAGGAGAGAGCAGCGCCGCAAGCTTTCCCTAGGTCTATTCAAATGTCAACTACAGCTTCTCTCGGCTTTCCTTTCACATTTCCCGACCAAACTTTTCCAACTCAACTATTTCACGGAAATTTTCCCCTCAGTGCAATATTTTTCACACTTTTGCTACAATAGCTCACGTGAACAATCCATTGTAATATTGAAGGTAACATTTTTGACATTTCGAATCAGAGGGGGTTGGAAAAACGTTTCTCAGTTCTGAGAATTTTATTTAGATTAAATGTTTTATTTGTTTCTCAGTTATATTGTTTATAACAAATAAAACCATCTATCTGTTACTCACAGCGTGATAACTTTCGTTCCTGCCTTTGTTCTCCCATTATCTCCTTAGAAGGAAGTTATTAATTGTAGCAGTATTACATTTTGGTACAAGAGTTAGAAAAATAGGATTGTGTAAAATTAAGTTTAAATTTTCTAGTTTAAACTCGAAGGCGAAGGTAGGCTATGAAAATTACCTGCATAGGCAAAGCCCCGGAGTAAGGTAATTAATATGAGGTTTGGAAATCTTATCGTGCTCTACTGGTTCTATCCTGCCTTATCGTATCCTCTCTAATAATGCATAATATCTCTCTCAAGGAGATGATTAGATCCTCATCTTAACTGGAAGAAAGTAACCCAGTACACTTTCTTTTGAAGATAAAAGTTCACACCAGCGAAACGTCTTTTAACCCCTCTCTAATTTTTTCTTCGCCTGGACCAGCTTTTCTCAACCTTTTTGATCCACGACCCAAAACCAAAAAGAATTATGGTAACTACACTACGACCTATTATTATAATTTATGAGCAAGTATTGCGAGCTTAGTATTTCGTGAGATTTTGAATAATTGTATAATTATACAATTATTCATTATACAATTATATTATTATACAATTATACAATATTATAATTAACAAAACCGGCATTGCAGAGTACTGCTGTAACTTAATACTCCATTAGAACTTTCTTATTTAATTGTATATATCTGACTACATTTGCCTTTATGGTGGATCACGTGACAAGTAATCAATTGCGAAGAGCAGCGAGCCAGTAATTTTGCAGTATTAGGTGTTTTTTCTACTAATTTTAGGGACTTTTTCTTATAAGTTGGTTTCGAGACTCCCCGACGCTAGACAAAAATTATGGTATTGTCTTTAATCTACTTATTATTTTTTATGATATGCAACAAAAATTCTAGGGCAGGCAGTTTTTTAGCGAATTTTCATAATGAAATGACGCTTATGAGGTTGTTCGGAGGACGGAAGTTGAGGGTGGGAGTGAGCGGAATCGGTTCCTATTGGCTTCCTGATAACAAAAAAATATGTCCGAAAAAAGTTTATATATATATATATATATATATATATATATATATATAATATATATATTATATATGTATATATGTATATATATATATATATGTATGTAAGAGTTTCTACCCTTTCGTATGGCGAACGATAACTCTCGAAGGCGTTCTCAAATTGAAACGAAACTTTGCAAATCGCGAGATGTTGAGGAGGTTACGAGGCCTATTGTTTATAAAAAACATTATGACGTCATCAATCAAAGTTATGACGTCATGAAAAAAAATTTTTTTTGAAACTTGAAATGGCTTTAAAACAAGGTATTTCGTGTTTAGGTAGACGGCTAGCTGAATCGATTAAGACCAATTTCAGCTCAATCGAACCATCACAAATGGCGCAAATGGTATACATATATATATAATCTTGTATATATGTATACATCCAGGTCAAAGACTTGTACGATACCTGTTGGGTTTAGTAGTGTTAGAGGGTGGGGATATAGTATAAAAGATGAACCTCTACCTCTTGCTCCATCCTGGTAAGCCTACTGTCCCAGAAAGACAGGACAAAAATGGCTTCCACTAAACCACGCCGAGCAAAGCAGGCCCGTAAAGCGGAAGAACCTCGAAGTAGTCTTTATATGGTCGAAGTCATTCTAAAACGATTGCGACCGGTTTCAGCTCAGAAGATAGATAGTTCACTCCCGAGTGTAGTAGGAACACTCAATTGACAAGTTTGTGTTTATGATTTAAGTTGGGGGCCTCATCACTAGTCTTGAATAGCGCTAGTAGTAAACATATATTTGCTCTATTCTCTACTAGATTGTGCTGTAGTATTTTTTTAAAAACAAACAGTTCCCAATCGTTTAGTAAAATAAAATAAAAGTAAACAAAGATCTATGGTATGCTGTAGTATTCGCGATGTATTTTTGTTTTATAAAACTTGGGGGCCTCATCACGCGAAGCAGCACCATCGTTTTCTTAAAAAAATAACAATAATTCATTTTTAGTTTTTTAGACTTAACATTTAAATTTGCTATCTGAGTATAACATCTCGGGTTGGCGCAAACGGATAAGTAAAGGAAACAAACAAAAATTGAAACTCTGACACTAGAGGTTCAAATCCAAGGAGGGACGACAGAATGGGTGAAGTAAGAGTGAGAAATTAATTTTTTTCACTTTTTACCAATTTATACGAAATTCTTATAGAGCTTTCTTGAGATCACTCATCCATCGACTCCTCATCATTCTAGCGCTGAAAAGCGGATGAAAAGACTTGATTACCCTCAACAGCTCGTTGTTTGGTTGAATAAAAATAAATAAATAAAATGTCAGAAATAAAAATATGTGACAGTTTCACGCTGTCACCACTAGACTGTACTACTTGAGCCTCCTGCATCCAATCAAATATTTTTTTAAATCTTTGAGTGAGCCATCTATGTTAATATTGTTTATCTATGATCCTAAGTGACGGAAACGGTATTTTTATTTAAAAACAAAAATCATGAATATATTTTTGTTTATAATGCTTGTTAGTTTTATATTATAGCATACTACTAATAATAAAGTATTAATAAAATCTCAATTAGTATAAAATCAAATTTGTGAGAAAGCTTCTCAGGCCCGCGAAGCGGGCCTGTGTGGAGAGGCTGTGAAAATTCGCTAGGTACATGGCAAAAGGCCATGTAACAAGACCAATAATGAAACAACACATCATACAAAACAACAACAATGTGGCCGCGAAGCGCCACAGGAGGCCCCCGGCCGCGAAGCGGCCCGGTGGCCGACGCCGCGGAGCGGACGAGGCGCGAAGCGCCGAGGGCGCGTAGCGGCTACGGGCCGAAGGCCCGTATTCTCTAATTAGGTTTAGAATTAGGTTCTCTAATTAGTTAGTTTTAGAATATAATCAATTCAGACCAAAAAATATCTAAGTTATAGTTATGAACTTTTCAGGACCGTATGTCGCGTGTATCTAATGAGGAGCGGAATGCAAATACAAGGATAATAGCTGACCAAAAATTTATTTTTTAGTTATTTTATTTTTAGTTATTAGTTTATTCAATTTTAAATATCATTAAACTAGGAAATAAACTTAATAAATCCTTTTAGCGAATTTTCATAATGAAAATGACGCTTATGAGGTTGTTCGGATGACGGAAGTTGAGGGTGGGAGTGAGTGGAATCGGTTCCTATTGGCTTCCTGATAACAAAAATATATGTCCGAAAAAAGTTTATATATATATGTATATATATATATATATATATAATTATATATATATATATTATATATATATATATATATATATATATATATATATATAATATATATATATAATTATATATATATATATATATATATATATATATAATATATTATATAAGAAGCGAAGCGGCCCGGCGGGCCGACGCCGGGAGCGGACGAGGCGCGAAGCGCCGAGTCCTCGTAGCGGCCACGGGCCGAAGGCCCGTATTTTTTTTCAAAAGTATCTACATATTAAAAAATATTTGAAAACAATGTATCTACTTTTACCAAACATTTTTTCGCGATTCAATCATAATTATTGCGTTCAAATTTTGGGTCGCGACCCATGTTATAAATCGCTGACTTAGACTTCTTAACAAAAAGCGAAATACTTGGATGTTTGGACAATTCTTTTCTAGGGACATTATTCCTAACTACTTAAGAGCGAAGATTTAGGTCTTCCGGTGGTGACCGCGTCAATGTAGATGAAGAATCCGACGTTTCGCTTTCACTGTGGGAGGTATCTTCAGGGATGTAGGACATCATGGATAGAAACACAATGCTCTACAAAACTGAACTGAACCAGTTCAGTTTTGTAGAGCATTGTGATTTCCTATATCCCTGAAGATGCCTCCCACAGTGGAAGCGAAACGTCGGATTCTTCATCTACAATGACGCGGTCACCACCGGAAGACCTAAATCTTCATGACAATAACCGCGGAAGCCTACGCAGTTTATTACTTAAGAGCGGTTGATATTCCTGCTATGATTGTTTTGAGAAAAAAACAATGTATTCAGACCTAATCGGTCTTCCTGTTGACTGGGAAATATATTATCGCTTACCTGCTTGTTTTGAAATGACGCAGATAAGGGAAAAATATTATTTTCCAGCCTGAAGCTACTAAATAATTTTTAGAGGAAGAGCAAAAAATGATAATAATATGGAAAATAAAATATAAAACAAGGCGTATGTATTCTGTTGATCAAACATTACGTAATAAGATTTCCCAAGAACTCTGCAGTCCAATTTAAGATGAGATTTTTCTTTTCAAAGTGTCTCAGAAGTCATTGATGTGTAAAAGTCTTGTTTTCTTTTATTAAGCTACTCAGGGTAAATCAGGTCCCGAGTTTATCGGAATATTTCCTTACCTTATGGGATGTCTTCCCCACTTCCTCAGATAATGGCAATGACTTAATTGACTTAATCTGGATTGGAGGACGTCTTCGGATTCGCTTCGCTCATACCGGACAATAAAGTTATCTGTTATCTTCCCAATGGTGAACCATCCAGGTAGTAACCTCGCTCTATGGTGCTTAACATTAGTGATCCAACAAAAACAGTACCTGTATTGATATTAAGCTTTTTTTCAAAGTTGTTCCATAAAGGGTACAATTATTAACTGCAGAGAGGAATTCACATTTGTTCAAGACAGTTAAATTATTTTTCGATTTTTAACAAAACATCTTCATAAAATTCAATCAAACTTCAACAAATATTAATGATGAGATGAAACTCAATACATTTGTTGGTCTATGTGACTTTATGAGTGCTAAATTTCAAGTATTAGTATACGTTCATAGTAAACTTTTAATCCTATACTAACACACAGTATTTTAAATTATAAATAAATAAATCCGCGGATCGTATTAAGTACGATACTAAAATACGACTAAATACGCTGTAAGAACCATGCGGTGGGAATCCAGTCCGATACGCTACAACTAGGGAGATGGAATGTAGATCGATCCCCCAAAACGCTGTATGTACCCTGAGAGGTGATCATATTTAACAGATATCCTTCTCTACGGACTATTATTTCCCTTTATTTCACTTCAATATTACCGCTTTTTGGCAAATAACTTTTCGAACTTTTTTTTATGTATAACTTTATTATCTTGCAAAGAAATCATAATTTAATTAAATATATTCTTTTATATTTTCTTATAACCTAAGTGAACCTTACCTCCACAATAAAAGACGCGATGTTTTGGCGGTATCAGTTATGACGTAATTTCACTCGATCGACTAAACAAATACGGTACAAAACCAGATCGCATTTAATGCGTTTGGAATACGATCATCTGTTAAATACGCTGTGTGTACGTAGCAATAGTAATTCATAATGTTATTACGGGTAGTAAAGAGTAGACAAGAAAATGTTTCTCAAAAATGAAGAATTAGTGTACAAATTAATTGTTTTCAAAAACATGTTGAATTTAATCTGTATGGAACATACTGATAATGTACGACCTTTTAGTCCTACTAGTAGTTCTTTTTACATTAATATACATGCTGAAAACTTAGTAAAAACTACTCTGGGTTTTGGTTCACTTTGGGTTTTTAGTGCAAATGCAATACTTTCTTATATTCTTATGGTATAAAAGAAATTTAAAAGTATCGACCTTGATCTAATTCCCTTTATTGCAGCCCCTTTCATCATCACGGTGTATCCAAACGGTGGATTTGAGCTGTCACTAAAAATCTAACTGTTAACCGGAAAAGGCGACAAAAGAAAAGGTTTATCATGAAAAATTAGTGTCATATCATACCACCGAGAGTTTAAATATTCACTTTTTCCAAGTTAAACTTAAAAAGTTTGCCCAAGTTACACAAATTCAGTTTACTTTTCAAGTTTACAAGAATGTAACTAAAAATCACAACAAACCGTTTTAATTTAAGTCAAGTAATTTAAGAATGGTAATAAGTCCCAGGAAGTTAATAAACAAAAAAAAACGGAGGGTGAGAAGTTAAATTAAATTAATTTTAAAACTGTACAAGGTTTTATACAATTGGATTAAAGCCAAGAATCAGGAATTCTTTCTTCAACAGACTCTAAGCTTCAATTTGTAAACTTTACCTCAGTTTTATTGTAATTGCGTAAACAAGTCGACTCTTTAAGAGACATTTTATTGGTAAGAAAAACTATTTTCTTTTTGATTCTTTCTTCTGCTTTTAGAAGTTTTTTGTCAATAACGAAAGTAAGCTAATTTTCAAAGAAGTAAAGGAAACTTTATTACGAAACTTTGTTCTCAACATTGTGAGAATAAGGTATTACTTAGTTTTATGGAATTTCATTTAAAGGAAATGGCCGAGAGGTGGAAAGCATTTTAGAATTGCTGGTCGCTGATCAGGCCATCGCCCTAGAAGAAGTTTCTCCTTTGTTGGTTACTGATTTATTGTTAATGTTGTTACATAACATTTTGCTATGTATTCAGGATATTTTCAATATGTGGTGCTTTCTGCAGCCACCGCAAAGCCACTTTTGGGTCTTGATAGGCTTGTTGTGGACTCTTAAGGTTCTCTAACGTTTTCCTCTTAAATTCATTTCCTGCTACACTTAGATAACATTTATACAAGTCATAGAGGTCATAATCTTAGATGTATATATACGAGACATATGCAATTTCCCGCACTTAAAATGTTTTGATTGTACTAAACCTGGCATCAATCGATTCAGCATGTTGACATTTTAAAACATTTATTGCCATTTAAAAACTTAACATCTTTTGAATGACTCCTTCTTAAGAAGCTATTTCGAATTTTAAAATTTTGGCATACTTATTGGCATATGATAGACACTCGTCATATGCCAAATTTATTTTCGATTCAACAAGGTGTTCGAGAGATAGTGCGTACTATACATACTTATTACATTAGAAAGCTTCCCTCTTCTAATACTAGGGTTAGCGATGCTATAGTAATTAAACCAGTCTCGTCAATAGGTGCCAAATCTTTTGCAATCTTTGTGGTCAGTATAAGAGTAGATATAATGTTATCTGCTGCTCAGAACAAAACGAATGTAATATACCGCGTAGGCTTCCGCGGTTATTGTCATGAAGATTTAGGTCTTCCGGTGGTGACCGCGTCATTGTAAAGCATTCCATGATGTCCTACATCCCTGAAGATGCCTCCCACAGTGGAAGCGAAACGTCGGATTCTTCATCTACATTGACGGGGTCACCACCGGAAGACCTAAATCTTCAAAACGAATGTATTTATTGATTACACAGTGCAAAATAGTTGAGATACAACAGAAGTTTTTAACCTGGGATCCTGGTGTCTTTATATATTTACAGTCTATTAATAACGTCTCTTTATCGACTATATTTGTAAAAGAAATTATTTCCTAAGTCATATCTCAATGTCTGTATCAGGTAGAGAAATGAAGTAAAGGAAATAGTAAACATATTTCATGTAATATGAACGTTACAAACTGTACATATTGTAAGAAATGTTATATAAAGAGATCCCTTGCCAAAATCTATACTTGGAAAAGCTCTTGGTTTCCTTATACATTCTCTACTATCAACCTCTCTACTGAGAAACACAAATATAAATAACAATAGCATCATGTTCATGGAAATTTTTATTTTGTAATTGTTAAACTTCAAAAAATCGGCCTCTATATTAGAGGCATAGTTTTGTACAACCAACTGGATAATTATGCGCATTTCCTTTGGAAAATACAGACAAAATGACTTACGAGTAGTGCTTGACAATTGAGTAACTGCTTAGGTTCTAAAGCATGAACCGGAACCTTAAGCAAGAAATGGGTTGTTAAGCACGGAAACACGCATCCAAAGGAAATTTGCCTGACATGCGGACCAACGCGGCAGAATTTTTTAAAAAAACTGTACGTGTGTGCATTTTTAAAGAAAATCAACACAGTATTTCTTTTTTATAATAAAGATATGTTTACACTACAACCCAAAACTAGTTATACCCTTAAATCCCACTCGGAGAAGGTTACAATGAGGTTTCTCAAAGCCCCTCGGAGACCAAAAGCTTCTTAATGGATTAAAATAAAGTATGACCCCTCTATTAGTATATTTCTTAGCTAAAAACTATTGAAATCTAAAAGCAATAAGAGACTATCTAGTGTAAGCCATGTGTGTAAACCCTGGAGCGATGAAATCCAGTTTACAAGACTTAACGCAGATCAAAATTGTGTTGGTGGACAATGCATATGTTTATATCTTAAATTTGTTTGTGAAAGAAATATTAAGTTTTAAAGTTTGTGATTAAATGATTAAAATAATGATATAAAATAAATAAAAGAATACATTTTTTGAGTCGGTCTGACCAATCAAATCCCTTAATAATATTTTAACATTTTAATATCAATTTGGAGATGATTTTTTAAAAATTATAAATTTCTAAATCTACAAATCAACTATTCTAGAGAATATCCCTCACTAAAGGCATGGCCTGTGAGGGAGGACAGGCCATACCAAGCCAGCCACAGCAGCCAGGGGTATTGTATAGTTAACGTTAAAATATTTTTAATGCTATTGTTTATTAATAATTAATTAATTAATTATTTTATGTTCAAAATAAAAAATTAGACATTGTAAACCTGCTCTTTTTGGCGTTCATGAATATCTTAAATATCAGAAAATCAAGAGTTAGACTGGTTATTTCTTAGCTAGCCATCTGTTAGTTATCCGTACATGTAAACGTTACTGTTGAGAGCATCGTTTTGACCTTTTGAAACCTTTGGTAACAATTAGGTGAGGCGTCTTCTCAGATCAAGTGAAGCAGACCAAAAAAAAAATAACTTTATAGTAAATTTGTATAACCATGACATTCTATAGGCGAGCGTACCAAGACCGAAATTATATCGCCTGCAGTGGTTAAATTTGACAATTGTAAACGAACAGTTTGAGTCTCAAGTTTTAAGGATGATTACCGATGTATCCCTTGCCCCATTTCTTTTTTTTTATACAAATAAAAGGTCTGATAAATAGTAAATTAAATTTAATTAAAAAAGTAATTCGAACAATATTAATAACAATGAAACAAAAACAAAAATTAATTTAAATAAGTAAATGTGTTTTTAACTTATATTGGCATTGCTTTAGACTTTTCTTACTAAACGCTAAAATAAAGAAAAATCAAATGAAAAGAAAAGCCCAATCCTCTTTAAATCTTTCCCGATCCTTTATTTTCCAAGCATTATTTGATGTATTCAAAACAAAAGGGAATTAAAAATAATGTTAAACAATATATTTCAAAAACAGATTTTTTTTTATGAGTTTGCTTTATTTTCTTATTTCCAGGAATAAATTAAAGGCTAATGTCCTTACGCGTTACTCGACAATTTTTCCATATTGGAGTCTTAAGAGCTAAAATATTTTTTTAAGCAAGCGAAAACTCTAAGTAAACAAGAAAATTATAACTGCATACTATTCTGAAATTGGTTATAATCGGAATTATGTTTAACTTATCATCCAATTTTTTGGTTGCTTGGTTAGGCTTTAATAACTTTTATAAAAACCTTTTCTCAGGACTTCATGAGAAATATTAAACAATTGACATTTTAAAATAACAGCTTAGCTTTGAAAAAGCATTAGAGCTTATCTGTTATTGTAAAACAAGAAAAAGACGAGTTTTTACCCTGTGATGTCAAATTCAAGTGTAATTTGGGCTGCTTTGAAAGGCCCTTGCCAGGTATTTGAATTTCATATCAACGAGTTTCGACGGGTTTTTTTATTCCAAGGAATTCTTCGACCTAACTCTTCAGTTGTTCTGTTTCAAGATCAAATTTAAATTTATAGCCCGTGCTTCTGAAACATTACTAAAATGAAGCGGAATCAGAAAACTTCCACGCCTGAAACAGATTCATAATGTTACATCCAATTCTTAAAATACAACTTATTTGTTTTAACTTTGACCAAATTCTTACTCGATCTAACGTTTTTAGTTTAACTTAAATCAAATTCTTATTCAACACATTTCAAGACAACTATCTGACTTAAATACCTGTCTCTAAATTGGTTTCTATGTTTGAAATTATGGTGGTCTTAAATCTGTTAACACAATTTAAATAATGTATAACTAGAAACCCCTGTGGAAAGAAAAAAATCTGCACTTCCACTCGACCAATATCAATTTATATATATATATATATATATATATATATATATATATATATATATATATATATATATATATATATGTATGTTTCGAATTTATTACTTTATGAAATGTGGATAAACTGTAACAGTAAATTTGATTTTATTTTATTTAAACTCCTCACTTTGTATTTTTTCAAAACTAGAATCTTTTCTTTTAGAAAATTCGACTTTCTTTTATCATTATAAAAAAGTGGAAGACGTTGTTATCATTTCTTTAAGTAAATTTCAGCCCCTAAAACTTTCGGAAAAAAGTTTGCCAAAACTTTATGCTCGAAGAAAGGACTGTGGAGTTTTCTCCGAGATTTTTTTTTGTAAAAATTAAAATGAGTTTCCCCATTAGGAAAGGATCAAGCAATTTGAATAGATTTACAATTCTTCAGGCCTTACTTTCTTAAAATCTTACAAAGGGGAGAAAAATCTTAATTTTATTATTTCTTATATAATAATCTCAGTTACACCATTCACGTCCTTAAAAGAATGTATAATTAGAATTACGAAAAAGAAGTTAAACAATTCAAGTAAAAGAATTGAATTGTCCAAGGCACAAATTGAATTCTAAAGAATTTTTACGTTAAATTATTCTTTTCATTTTAAGTTTATAATCAAGTTCGATATAACTTCAATATTATATTACGAATATATATTTTTTCGAAGATTGTTTTTTACAAACTTGTTGAAACAAATATTCATTAATATGTGTTGCAATATATATATTGTGAAACATTACCCCTTCTTATTCTCGGCGGCATCGTCGCCTGGGGCAGCAGAGGGACGCCCTCTGTAAGGGCTTATTTTTGGCTCAAGATTCTCTCGTCATGAGTTTACTGTGCCTTCATCTAAGACTATCGTTTCAGTGTCGCTTTTATCAAAAGCATGATTTGTTGCTAGCTATTTTCTGATTGTACTCTCAGCTTGCGTCTATAAATTCCAATAATTGGTTCTGGCCCTGTTGGGATTTGTTCTAAAAATTGTCTGGTTGGAGCATCTGCTATATTATTACCGTCTATTCATTTATGCCCAGGGACCCATCTAACTGATACAGTCTTGTTAACTGCTGAGTCTGTAAGGTTCTGTAAACAGTGCCAATTTAGAGCTTACTTTATTAGATCCTAAGCTTTTATGACAGCTTCACTATCGGTAAAGATGTACACTGATGCTTGATTGAGGCTTCTTTTAAAATTTTCTAGATTACAAGTGTTGGTTATAAATAATTCTGCATGGAAGACTAAGGTATGTTTAAATAAAGAATTCGACATTTTTTAGTGTGGAAGTCCATACACATCTCCACCTAACCCACTGTCCACTATGAACCTAACAGTGAACCATTCAACGCGTTGTCGACGTATAGAAAAGCAACTTTATCATAATCGCAATTTAGAAAGGCTGGTTTGTTGTCAGAGTAAAGTGCTGTCAAAGTGTTAGAGGGCATATTCAATCAGGAGTGCGAATTATATAATAATTTCTGACTGACCTGGAAATAAACTAAATTTCCAGTTACCTGAAATTCTTTGCCTGTAAGGTGAGAGTTAGTTGCCCTAAACTCGAGAGGTGGAAGCCCTTTAGCATTACTTCTACAAACCATGTAGGACTAGTTCTCAGGATCCTAGTAATTATAGTCAAGCTACCTGTTGAACAAAATTTAATTGTTTTACAGCTGTGACCTGGTTCCTTTGTGGCCACCATAATAGAAAGCAGTATGTAATTAGTTACCTGTTTGTACCTGTCTTCTTATAAGGTTATTAGATTTCGCAACCTCTGGTAACTTCTTTATCAGCTTCTTCAGCAACAATGCCATAATGTTTCTCCCTAAAAATAAATTCCTATTCCAAGTTAGAGGCTGTGTCTTCAACGTTTCGATTCTTAAGATATCTTATTATAGTTCTGTGAAGTGCTGTCAAATACTCATTTAATGTCTAGAAAAGCACACTCAGCGCATCCTTTGTTAGCGAAAGTTGTTTAAATTTTGTTAAAATATTCCAGTTTGATGATCTGCCTCCGTAGCCGTGGTCGTTTAGTACTGGACTTCGGCACCGGAGTCCGGGGTTCACAGCCCGGGCTATGCTCTCAGTTTATTATGAATAGAATTTGTTCTAAAAATAACTTTCGGCCACTTTAGCTTCACTTTGAGCATAGTAGATGTGACCACCCGAGGTGGTTCCCGCAGGGCGAATACCCTGAAGGGCCGAAAGGCCCTAAAACGGGCATTATATTATTATTATTATTATTATTTTATTATTCCAGTTTGATAGGGGAATTAATATTTGTTAAGAGGACTAATCGCAAGAGATTTTCCTCGAATGTGTCTGTCAATAATCTTTTCCGAGGAAGTTTTAAGAATGGATGATACTTATATAGATGAATAAGGTTTTGCTTCTATGTAGGATGAATGTCCAAGGTTTATGATGTACATGACAAATTAATTAAAGCACGAAGTCTGTAATAAAATAAAAGACACTTAAATTGACCAAAGCTAACCATAATAAAGTAAGAGCCCTCCCTCTTGGCAACCCCGCGGCCTCGGGGCTGGGAGCCGCTTTGCAGCCCCCGCGCTCTCTGAGGCTCTTTGCGGCTCTTTGTTGTTCTACATCAACATCGTCGAATAACTAGTTTATATAAGTAGCATATTGCCACGATTTAAGCGAACTTTCAAATGTATTAGTCAAAAACTTGGTTTCAATTATGTATATATGGCAATCATTAACACCAGGACTAATACTGATAGTAAAATGTAGCTTCTTATTTTTGTTAACCATTCATACTAGTACACGTGTAAAAATTGTAGCGCGATCTAAAAACTTTATTATGATTTGTAATTTTTTAAAATGTTTGCGGGGTCATTTAGGCGGGATTAATGACACACATATTTTATAAACAATAGGGTTCGGGTCATATGTTCTATATGACTGAATATAGAACATCGTTTATTTTTTACCTAAAAAACACAACTTGTCTATGATAACCTTATTTTTAACTAATTTTTAGAGCCCTTTTAAAGTTTCACCCTTCCAACATCAAACATCAAGATAGTAATTATATTGGCCATAAAATCGAAATAATGTAGAAAAAGTATGGGAACTAATTTGAAGTAAGGTGTAATGCGCTTAGATGTTTTTAAACATTTGATCTAAAAAACTGATATGAGATATGAGACGCTAAAAATAGATGTTTGTGTAGGAAGGGCAATAAGAGTAAAGTAAAGTAAAATGATAAAGATAACAGTAGCGACAAAATAAGGAAAATAAAATAAGGCAAAAAAATTATCGTTTATTTTTAAATAATACAAAAATTAAGACTAATAATTAAAATTACCGCACTTATATTTTTTAATGATGAGATAAAAAATGAAATAATTGTTTAAAAAGTTAAAATAATCAGTACTTATGTTTTAAAATCAATAATTTATTGCAAATTTTGTTAATAGAGGAGTTATTAAAAATAATAAAGGGCTTTGGGCCCCTAGTACAGCATCGTGGCCTGAATGCCTTCCGGAAACCCCCATAGAGAAATAATGCTAAAGTATTAGAAATAAACAGGCTTAGAGCACCTTAGACGTTTGGACTATTCGCTTCGAAAAATAACCAATTCACAAAAATAAACATAAATTAGTAATTAAAATCAAACATAACACACACACATACATACATACATAAATACACACACACACACACACACACACACACACACACATATATATATATATATATATATATATATATATATATAATATATATATATATATATATATATATATATATATAATGGCCCAAAGGGAATCGATTCAGACAGACTTATTATATAATGAGGAGTGGGGGGGGGGGGTCATTCAACACCTAAAACAGATAACTAAGTTCCAACCTTGATCTTGGTCTAAGGGAAGAGTAAAAATAATTATTTTGATGTATAAAATACCAGTATATGTGAGTTCTCTCACACAGCGACAAAAGTTAATTAAAGGTTCACACTGGCAAAACATACAATATTGATACGAATCCTTATATAATTGAAACAAAAGCAATTATTTTTACAAAATTGATATATCATCTTCATCAAGTTGATGATTTTTATGTTTTTATTTTTATTTAATGGTTATTATAGAAAGAGTTGTATTACAATATCAATTTTTTCGCCTGCCTCAAGTTTATAAATGATATTATGCTAAAAATTAAACTAATGCTGATAATAAGATGAAACTTGGCACTTATGTTCGTCTTTACATGGCTACCTGCGTGCCAAATCTCAATCTGATCGCAACGTTTTTCCAAGTTTAATATTTTTCTAAAACTTTGCTGAGACATTATTTTAGGTTAATGATGTTATACAAAAATATTTCCCGTATAGCACAACTATACCTATAGACTAATTCTCGAACAGTTTCAACTCTCACTAATAAAATCACAAGGAATTTTGATGATTACAGACACACACACACACACATACAAACAGAAAACTTTGCGAAAAACACTCAGGAGGCCTTAAAAACACTTGAAATGAATAAATCAGGTGACACTCCAGTTTTGGATTTTTTTAAAACGCTATACTTTTCCTTTCCTTACCTTAGTTAAAGTTAAAAGTCAGAAATAATCAAATTGAGCTGACAATTTGTACTAGAGTATCCTAAATGTATGACAGATATGACAAATATCCACTATAGCTAGCAATCTACGGTGTTTGTTGGATCAGTAATGTTAAGCATTATAGAGGGAGGTCATTCCTCAGATGGATGACCCCAAGAAAATTACCTTTTTTTGAGGTAGTACGTAATTGAGCACTTTATTGGACCGTTTTAGGATGAGAAGCCAATCATTATTGTTATAGGAGGTTATTTAGTACTTTCCACCTCCGAGGACAATAATGAATGTAAAAAACTCCTAGGACGTAAAGTAATTCATATGTTGCCGCCATTATTGTAATGTAGCGTGTTCAAAAAACAATCTGTGTTAAACCTTCATGAGTTTTCTTTAAAAACGTTCATTTTGTTTCTGTTTTTGTTCATAGACTAATTTTTTTTCGTTTTTAAAAGGTGTTCTAATTGACAATTTTTGTGTGTTTATTTGTAAAGCTTTTACATTTTTGAGTAAAACTGTGAAGCTATGGATGAATTTAATGACGACGATAATATGGAGTTAATTGGACGTTTGTTTTTTTTTTTCAATTAAGTATATAGCGCAGTTTAATGAGTGCTATTTTTTGATTTTTTTAATGAGTGCTTTATTTAATGAGTGCTACCTCAAAAAAAAAAAATAGTGTATGCCATCCGGCTGAGAATGTCTTTATGTCTTGGCAATTTTTCCCGACTCGCTTCGCTCGTCGGTAAATCTAATTGCCGTGACATAAAAGACACACTTCTCAGCCTTATTGCATACATAACTATTTACTGTCTGACGACGAGCGAAGCGAATGCGAAGTTGTAAGGATGGTATTAGGAAATCCAATGTAGCGTGGAAAAGTTCCGAGTTACTTTGTACCAGATTTTTTGTAATTTATCAAGAAAACAGAAAGTTTATTCGCTTGATTTGGAAATGTTAAGCCTCAGTGCACATTTAGGGATTTGTCGATATATCACAGGGATCTGTCGTCCCTTGTGGTCAAACCAACTTTTTCTCTTATGAAATCTTTTACAAACACTAAAATACACTAGAGTACAATATAACTAAACCTTAATAGCTAAACATGCAAGTAGAAAACTTTCATTTCTTTTATTTTTCTATTTGTCTCACTATATTTTTTCTTATTTTTTTAAGGTGAAATTTGGCATAAAATAAAATCCAGTCTAGTTACAGCGGGAATTCGTACTTGGAGTGAAATAAATAAGTAATGTTATCTTAAAAATTATTTAAGATTTTAGATAGAAACGTAAAAAGGTCTAAGTTGCTTATAAATATTTGAAGGGATATTAAAAGAAAAATCGTGAAAATAAAAGGGTTGAGGGTTGGAATGAAAAGGAAAATCCTGCTTTTAAATCTATCATGCGTTTTTTTATTGAGCAAAGACGTCTTCTTGAAAAGCATTACTTTAGACAGAGTTAAAACAGTAATTTATAATTTAATTTTTGGATGTAGACAGAGATATAGAAGTAAATAGAGATGGCATAGTCTATAAAATACCATAGGACAGACTAATGTAGTACTAGAGAAGTACAAGTAGCCCTAATAGGACAAATTTTACCTAGACATGCTACTATGATACTATTAAAAATACTAGATGCTTAGTTAGAAAAGCAAGGCGATAAGTCACATAAATGTCCTTTATGACATTACAAGAATATATATATCGAATCTTTTTAAAGGAGACATTCGGAAACATATCATCAAATCGGAACCTTTTATCTAAAACACAGGTCGTTTAAATAAATGAAGTCCTTATTAAAAACACACATGTTCTTCCTAGGAATTGAATATTACACTTTTATATTTGTTTTTCTCAGTAGAGAGGTTGATAGTGTAGGAATGTATAAGGAAACCAAGAGCTTTTCCAAGTATAGATTTTGGCAAGGGATCTCTTTATATAACATGTCTTACTATATGTACAGTTTGTAACGTTCAAATTACATGAAATATGTTTACTATTTCCTTTACTTCATTTCTCTACCTGATACAGGCATTGAGATATGACTTAAACAATGCTACATGTGCAGCTGATACACACTTCGCTCTTTAAGCATAATTTCAAAAGAATAGATAATACATGATAGACCTACCTACCTCTACATTAACATGATAGAGGTGGACAAATAAGTATTTATATACTTATTCAAATTAATTGTATATGGTACATAAACTGATTTCCTCTTCTTCTAGTATATGCTGTACACACGTTGTATAGATGTACTACTTAACAATTTAGAGTCACAGTAAATATAAATCATGACACCCCATTCGACCCTTCTTGCGAAAATCGAATTCCTAAAACACTTATTTCATGTGTCTAATATCTATCTAAACATATGAAATTAGTCATTTAGGCTAGTTCTGTTGAGCTAAATCTGGCTAGTTGCTGAGCCATCTAAATTTTTAAAAACTAAAATTAAAAGAGTCAATTTTCCAAAACATTTTTGCCAGAAAAAAAAACATATAATCAGAAGTAGTTTAACAAAAGGTCCCACTAAAACATAAAATTTAGCATAATCTGAGCTTTAAATAAATGCGAGTATTGCCTTGCAGTGGCGTATTTGAAATTATGAGAATAGCTTTGTATAATCAGTGCAATACAGTTCCTTTGATATATTCTGAAAAAATATGTAACACGTAGTAATGCTACAGTTTAGGCTAAAATGCTTAAACCGAAAAATTAAGCAAAAAATGGATTGTTAAGCATTGCAGGAAATTCGTCCGGCTTGCAGAATTCCGCATCAGAATTCTTCTTTTACAGTGCATAAATATAATTTCTATTATACCGAATACTTCTTAAATATATTTACTTATTTATTTGATGAAATTTGTCTTTTAAAATAAAATAAACGCTTTTAAAAGAGCGGAGTTTTTAGATTTAATTTAAATCTGTTTTCTAAGACTGACATGTTTACACAATATCAAGTTAAGGAAACAACTTTAAGGGACAAAAGAAATTCACTTTGCAACACTTTTCTGGATTAAGTCCAATTATGTATTTTTTTTACTATTTTTAAATAGAAACCTTGTTAAATAAAATTAACTGTAAATTTATTTCTACTTTTTTGTTTCGCGATGATTGTATTAAAAAATTAGTGTTTATCTTTATATGTTTTATATTTAGGTATCTAAAGTCCCTGGTTATATGGTTTTGTAAGATTTGATTTGCGCAGTGTTTGATCTGTCAGTTGTGAAATTGTCTCTCCATAGCCGTCCTTAATTATTATTTCTGAAAGAATGGAGTAAAGAATGCTTTTATAAGGCGCGGTCGAATATCCACGGCCTTCTAGAACATTGGATCACCAACAAACTTTTTTTATAACTTTTTTTTTCTAAATGTTCAGTAATTAGCCGGATTTGTGATAAATGAAGCCTATTTCCGTAAAAAGTATTTACATTCACTCAACGATTTATTTTTAATCTAACTTGGTACATACTAACTACTGTTAGATCTCAATGTCAACAAATATGACATGTCAAAATATAACACAAATCAGGTAGATAACATTGACGCCTAACAGTAGTATGTATGTACCAAGTTAGATTAAAAATAAATCGTTGAGTGAATGTAAATACTCTTTGAGATTAACCAAAAGAGCGTGCAGATTACGGAAATAGGCTTCATTTATCACAAATCTGGCTAATTACTGAAAAATTTAAAAAAAAAGTTATAAAAAAAGTTTGTTGGTGATCCAATGTTCTAGAAGGCCGTGGATATTCGACCGTGCCTCATTCCTCGGAGCAGTATTTAATATAAGATTTATTAATAATTACAATGCATAAAATGTACCACAGGACCACCATACATTTTACAATACATTAAATGTAAAATAAGAAATCTATTTATCAAAGTCTTATTTGTTAGGTATATAATAGACCAAAAGCCCAGGGGTGTTTTGTTAATAATAAGTGTAATGGCTGGAACCGGTCTCAATTTTTCGTAAATACCTTCCAGCCATTACACTGTTTGTTAACTTGGGTGGTAAATTTGACCTGTAAAGTGCGTTCTGCCTGGGACGCTCATCCGATACGAGTCGGCAGAATTGCAGATCCTTGTTCAGGAAGGTATTTACGAAAAATTAAACCCGTGTCCAGCCATTACACTTTTTATTAACAAAACACCCCTGGGCTCTTGGTCTATAATTAATAACAACTTTATACATAGGTCAGTCCATATTAAATAAATACATCGGGTACGGGGCACCTCGGATCTTTTCCACATCACATCGGATTTGCTTCGATCATCCTCCCTACTTCGGACTCGCTTCGCTCTTCCTTAGAATATAAGCATCACCAAATTTACACTACAACACGTTTTCGGATAGTTAATAAACTTGTTTCATTACCAGCGGTCACCTAGTAGGCACTGGCTACGGGGCAATGCTGCTTAACTTTTATAATCCAACAAAAACTGTGGATGTACTTGTAGTATTAAAGAAAACTTAGTTCACTTTATTATTACGTTTAGGTAATAATAAAGGTGCTTGTAATAATAATTAATTTAGTAAGGTACTTAACACAAATATAAAGGTACGTATATAATGGTATGTAAAGGTACTTTAAAGTACCTTAAAAGTACCTACTTTAAAGTAGGTATGTTAAGTAATCAATTGGATTACTTTCCGATTTATTATATTTAAAAAAAAATAACTAATAAAAATTAAAACTATAAAAATTAACTGATAAAAATTGAACTAATGCTGACAATGAGATAAAACTTGGCACTAATCAAACTGATCAAAAATATTTTTTGCGTTTATGAAAGTTTTGAAAATTTCCTTACTGAATTATAGAAGTTATTTTCTGAATAGCACAATTAAACCTAGGCATTGATTTGTGTACTGTTTCAACTCTCTTGCTTAAATACGCTAGGAGCTACGATGATAACTGACAGACACGCACACTCAAAGGCATACCCTCATAACCCTCTGCCATAGAGACAGACAGCTCTAAAAAACCACTGAAACGGTCTTAAAAACACCTGAAACTGATAATTCAGTTGACATCCCAGTTTCGGATTTTTTCGGAAACACAAAACTTTTCCTACTTACTTACTTTTCAGGAAAAGTAAAAAAGTACATTCTTGGACTTAATTTTAATATAATTTTGCTGATATGTAGGTAACATCAAATAAAAGAAAAATTTGCTAAAAAATCGATGTTTGGCTCATTCACTGCAGCCATATTGCCGCAGTGACGTGGTGAATTTTCCAAAATTTGTTACTTTTTAACAAATATTCCACAACAAAAAGGCTCCATTTAAAATTCTACTAAGGGTAACATTTTTATCTTGGCAGCATTTAAAAGCTTGAAATTGGTGCTTTCAAATAGATGGAAAAGGATGATGTAACGGATGGGAAAGTACCTGATATTAATTTTGATATTAAATAATGAAATATACTATATTAAATAACCTAGATGAAGCTGTGGTTCCCTAACTAGGTGAGCTAGCATAAATATCGAAACGCAAAATAATATGTCTTTAGTGAAGTCGTTAGCTGAGGGTACTTAGCTGTACTTAAGATGATGAGTTCTAAGTCCCTGATGGCTCCCTAAACGTAGCACGAAGTTTATACCGTCTTGCCGGCTACGTAGGATGTTAAATAACTGAATATGGTGATGTGAGGCCTCAAGATGATGTTAAATAACTTAATAAAACTTAGGACGTCCACACTTAACTTGTTGGCTTATCACACACACAAAATCTGCAGATTTGGAACTTTAACTCCCCTTTTGACAGTGTTACCAACTGTAGAGTAAACGTAGAGCACTCAGGGTCCTATATAAGGGGTAAAATATTTGTAAAACTGCTGAGGGCGAAGTTTATGCTACCAGATGAATTCTTGTGAGACATCATACCTTTGACTTGGAAGTAATCAGAAAGATGCAGCATTTGAATCGAAGATTGGAAGTTGAGCGTAGTAAATCAAGATACTAACAATCAATACTCAAATGTAGCGCGGGTCTAAAACTAACTAATTCGTTTAAGGCGCGATTCATATAAAACCTAAATAACGCTAATAGGGGTGCATAATATTAATTAAGGTGAGGCATTACTATAACATAAAGAAATATGTGCAGGCCACAATAAGGCCGAATCAGCTTACATTCCCATATTCTCAATGTCAGAACCTTTGAATTTAGTTATTAATCAACGTGTGCCTTTGCCGTTATTAACAAAGAATTCAAATTCAAATGACTGAATATTTCATTTAGTTGGATGCAGTGTTAAAATTAAAGTTTGAGAAATACTACGAAACCTCTTCAAAAGAGCTCAAAGATTTTATTTGTATAAGTTATTCAACTTTGACTTTACACCTTTATATCAGGCTTCTTTAGTTATACATGACAGTGAATAGTTAATTAAGTATTTTAATTGTGTTTATAAACTTAATACAATCAGTACAAAATTACCAAAGAGACGTTTATAAAAATGAAAAAATGTATCCTAAATTTAATATTACTGAAGAAAAAGTAATTAAATGTTTTAACAAAAAAAAACATTTTTGTTAAAATAAAATGAAGCTGAAAGATTAATAAAGTTAAATAAAATTCTTTTAATACTGTTGGGCTTTCAGGTTTATATTGGTGTAAATTTAACTTGAGGTGCGTTTTAGCTAGTTTATGTGTCGTATTTTCGGTTTTAAATTCAGGATATTCTATTTAATGTTAATTATACTCAGCTAAAAGTTGTATGGACTTGTTGAATATTATTAGAATATAATTTTATTAGCATATATTTTCAATAGTTAGTATATATGTTTAGTATTTATTAGTATATATTTTATTAGAAAATGATAAACCACCTCAAAATGACCTGGGTTATAAGCTATAACTGCTTGTTTAGGTTGTCCAATGTTACGGCTTAGTTTTGTTAGTTTTCAATATTTCATTTACTTCCAATATTTCATTTACAACCGAATATCACATTTTTGGTTCCTTACAATTTTAACACATCTTGCAGTTTTTCAAAAAGGATCAAATGTCTTTAAAACATTGCTATTCGTTTTGGTTTTATTCAAAGCATGAATGTGTCGCAAGTGAAGCATCACAAAGTTGTATTAGAAACAACTTTGTAGAGTGTGTAAAGTCAAAAACAACCAACTAGTATGTAGTAAGTATTTGTATGGCGAATCCAGCAGTATTGCTTAAATGTAGTTTGCTTTTATAAAAGAAAGTACACAATAGTGACGAAGGGTCCTCTCTCTAGTGTATAACCCTTGCCCTCGTACTGATTTAGTATTCTTGTCTACAGACATCTAGTCTTTTATTCTGGACTTGGGTCCTGGTGAAAAGGCTGGCGTGAGCCTTTTTTTTGGTAAATAGCTTTGTGTCAGTACATTGCCAATAAAACCCAAGAATTCTAAATCAATGTAAAGCCTAAACTTTGTTTGTTTGAACAATGTTTTTATATTATTAAGAAAATGATACTTTAACACTATATTATTCTGTGAGGACTTTTAAACCATTTTTTAGCGATTTTCTAAAGTGAAAATTAGCGTTTGAGATGATCTGATTGTGGTTATGAAGAAAGATATGTATTTATATATTTATGTTTTGTCTCTTTGACATAGGTTAATATTTATGAAGTTAAAGGTTATGAAGGGGGAGTTGGATCTCCATATTTGTTTTTTCTTTCATTGAAATACCTTGATTAAATACATTTATATTATATTGATGTATATCATTATTTCTATGATCTGCCTCCGTAGCCGCGGTAGTATAGTACTGGACTTCGGCACTGGAGGTCCGGCGTTCACACCCCGGGCTATGCTCTAAGTTTTCATGAATAGAATTTGATGTAAAAATATTTCGCCAACTTTAGCTTTACTTTGAGCATAGTAGATGTGACCCACCCGAGGTGGTTCCCGCAGGGCGAATACCCCGAAGTCCGCAAGGCCCTAAAACGGGCATAATTATTATTATATTATTAATTTACATTTCTATATTTATCTTCTATAAGATATCTATCTTGTCTATTTTACAAATATCTTATGTATCAGAATTAAACACAAATATCTTATGTATCACAATTAAATACAAATATATTGTATATTATTTTTGCATTTATTATAAGTAAAAGTTTTGTTTTCACCCTAAAAACCCGAAATCGTGGTGTCACCATAATTATCTGATGGGCATTTTCATGATGTACTCAATGGTTTTTATCATATTGTCTGTCTGTATGTGTGTGTGTGTGTGGGACTGTGTCATAACTCCTAAATTGTTAAAACAAGAGAGTTGAAATTTTAATTTATATGGAGTTATAATTTGAAACTATGGCCGGACTACAACAAAAATGAGATCTTTTAGCTCATGATAACTTTCGAGCGTTTTCGAATCTTCTTAATAGAGAATACAACGTTGTTAATGTTGTGAACCCTTTTTTATGAAATATGTGTGACGTCATTAACCATAATAATGACTCAGCAAACATTTCAAAAAATCACACGTCTTTAAAACGAAAGATATTTTACGCATGTACAACTTAGTGTGGTTAACAAAAATACGAAGTTATATTATATTATCATGGTATTAGTTCCGGTGTTATTGATTGACATGTATAACATACTGTCAAAAATACGTTTTCTGACTAATACATTTGAAAATTTGCTTATATATATCGTGGCAATATGCCACTTATATATACAATTAATATGACGAACTGATATAGCACAACCACCACGTGGCCACGAAACAACCTTATGTAAGAGGGTACAAAAAACTTCTTTTTACAGTAGGTACAAATTTTGCATTTTACGTTTCGTTCAACAGGGAATAAACAGAATACAGATAGTAGGGAATAAAGGGAAGCTTAACTTAAGTTCGCTGTAAAAACAATATTTTTTATCATTTTCCTTTAAAAATTGTCTGAAAGGCATAAAAAAAACAATTTTATGATTTTGATTATTACACACTTGTAATTTAACAGAAATCCTATACAAAAATTACATATATTTTATATCAAATTCGTGATCAGGAAACGTAAGAATGTATTATTAAACTTCTAATAACCGGCGACTTAAAAAATAGAAATTCAATCTGAGTTTTTATTAGAAATAGTTTTGAGTTTGTGGTCTGGGAAACATTGCTAACCGACTGTATCCAATAAGTGGGAGCTTTGTGTGCGAGTAAAACTTTTAAAACAAGAAATACCTCGCTCTTTTATTCTTTTCAATTTTTTACATTAATTTAGAACGATTCTATTTGCCGAGTTTAACTATAGCGAGAGTAATTTGTGCTTAGTGAGTGTAAGAGTTCAAATAGCTAGAATGCATTTAATTCGATTTAGAACTTTTAAATAATATTGTACGAAGAGAAAAAACCCTCAAAGGAATGAAACGTGATTAAATATAGCTTCTGAAAAATGGAAATAAAAATGTGTTATAATAATTACCGGTTTGTTTCCCTATCTACTTGAACATTGGAGCTATTAATTAAGAACAATATCGACCTCGTTCATCAATTTATATTCCTTAGCACCTAACAATCACAGAAATCAAAAAAAGTTATTTTGATAACAAGACAACGTAGGAAGAACAAAAAAATATTAATAAATAAATTTAGTAATACCCTTCTCACTACTCCTTACCGGAAAGTATTGTGTTTGTTTTGAAAATCTAAAACTATGGTTTTACTATAATTATCCGTCTCAGTTATTCTTTCTGGGTTCTGGGTAGGTTAGACCATGCTGTCTTAGTGTGTGAGGGTTGTAAATACTCTACCTTCTAAAGAGTTAGAGTATTTAATCTCGTAGCAAATATTTCAAAACCCTTTTCTACTTGTTTATTAATTTAAGTCACACGATTCTTATCTTAAGTTAATTATTTATTGTAATATTAAATAACACCAACAACCACGTTTCTCCACTAAACATTATCTAATAAATTGACAGAGCCGGCTTTCGGCAAATAGCCATCAACAGTGCCTAAAACAAGCGAAGATCATAAACGTAAAAGTATACAAAATAAAGGTTACAGAATAAAAACTAAAATTCGCATACAAAAAATTAATAGTAAAAATTAACAAAATAAAAAGAATGAAGTCGAAAAAATGAAACCAAAAAATTATCGGTGAGTTGTAGAAGGAAGGATCTCGTTCAGTGACTGGTAGCGGACTGGTTGAGGGCGGGTAAAAGTGATCAGGGCTTGGATAATCACTGATCCCCCACCGTCAGTTTTATCATTAAGGCAATCCTCACCGTCTTCTTTGAGGGCTCTTCTAATTTTTAAATTCTCTAACGAGTTAAGTTTGGCACCTTTATTCTCAAAATGAAGGAAACCAATCTTGTTGTGTCCCTCTTTTCCGGTGTTTTCTTTAGCTGTATGAGTATAGAAATTAGAGGGGCACGTAAATGCTCACGGAAACGAGTCGCTAAATCGCCACCTGTTTGGCCTAAATAATGCGTATTATGTATTGTTATTTTAAAACAAACAGGTCGCTTGTTTTAGGCACTGTTGATGGCTATTTGCCGAAAGTCGGCTCGCTCTGTCAATTTATTTATTTTAATAGATACTATTTTGAGAAAGTTGGTGTTATTTATTGTAAAGTACTCCACGGCGCTTTTAGAAGTCATTTTGTAATACATATTATTTTTTTCTGTAAACGATAAAAAGTAAACATAACATTTTAAAGAATAATATTCTTTTGTTTATTTTTTAGCCGTAAGTAGATAAAACAGTTTATGTTACTATGCAGCTCCGTGTTCCTATTGCCGACTCGTGTCAGCAATGACCTGCATCGGCTCCGCCTCTGCAGGCTAAGGCCATTTGCCTTACATTGCTTCGCCTCGTCAGTCAAATGGGTTAATTACCAGCCTCGGCAGGAAATTTTCATAGCTTAGCCTAACCTTGGGGTCTGGGGATAATTTAATAAATTCTCCTGCAAAATTTCATTTTGCTGCCTAGTAGAATAATATACTATTAGACTATTACCCATTTTGCCGAATCATCAATTTAAAAAAAATCACTTAAAATCAAGAATTTGATTGATTAAGTTAAAATTTGACAAAAAGTCGATTAGGGGCGATACGATACAGCCAATTTCATTTTGATGTTATTGAATTTTCAATCTTTGAGAGTTGAAATTCGAGACAAATGTACATCTATAAGTAGTTAATCGATCCACAATATTTCATTTTTATACTGGTCGCCAATTAGAAAAATATTGACTTTAACATATTGAAATTTCAATGCTCTATAAATTTTAATATTTTAACGGTTTTTTTGATTTGACGAGCATACATATTTTTAGGTGTAAAATCTAAAATTATATGAAAAAGTTTGTTTATCTATTATCCATCGAAATCATAATGTTTTACCGCATAAAATTTAAATTAATAAATCCTATGATACATTGATAACATATAGTGCTGTAAAGTACAATTTTAGTAAAAAACTAGGCTGCCAATAATGATCGCAGGTCTTTTACAGGAATTTGCAAATGCAGTATTACTCGTATTATTTAATGAAATGCCTCCTATGCACCGTATTACTAATTAAATTTAAATAAGTTTAAATTAAGTAGTAAGTAATTAAATTAAGTAAGTAAATTAAAGTTTTAATTTACCTAAGGATATAAAACCTTAGATATTTAGATACCTCACAATATTGAGGTTGAGCGAAGCGAGCGCGAAGTAATTAATACTACCTTAAACTTTGAGTAATCATGAAATCCTGATGTCGAGGGTAGCGGAGTTCCCTCGGCAGCAAGTTCCAAGTTTTGAGGAAAAGTACCGAGGTACCCTGTACCCGGTAAGTTTAATGTACTCCTGTTTAATGGTTTATTAATTTTCTACCTTAGTGAAGATAATGTTGGTCGTTAAATCTAAATTGGCGCTGCCTTCATTTTATTAACTTTAATTTTTGGTTTATTATTTTATAGTTTATACATTTTTTAGCATAAGATATTTTTTTAAAGACCTGTACTTTTATAGGTAAATCTCTCGTAAAAAAATATAAATTTTTGCTCCTGAAACCCATGGGTGAGGGAACCATGTATATTAAATATCGAGACATGCCGTTTATTGGTTCCCGATGCATAGTCGAAGCATTCATGAAGTTAACTCACAATATATATATATATATATAATATATATATATATATATATATATACATATATATATATATATATATATATATATATATATAATATATATATATATATATATTATATATATATATATATATGTGGTGTATATATATATATATATATATGTATTCGTACATAGAAAGAATAATTTTAAAATTAACGCAACGGTGTAGATATGTGCTGAAGTAATTCTAAATTTGTGTATTTTGCCATGAATGGTTCAATTCATGGCCTACTTTGTTAAGAATACTATTGTATTTTCATTAAAAGTCAATTAATAATAATAATATAATAAAATTGTTTATTTCCACCAAAATAAATACAAATACAAATTACATAATATTATTTTACAATATTTGATTATTTAAAAACATATTGTACAAATATATTTGTGTTTAGTTAATAATTTGGCGAGGGCCCTCAGTAGGAGTTAAAACTCCTAGAGCGAGGTTGTAAAATATCATTATTAAATTATTATTTATGTTAGTTTCATTTTGATAATTAATTTAAAAACAGGTCTTTCATTGTTTAGTATCTCAAATTTTTCTTAATATGCGATGCTTTAGATACTTTCATTAAAATATTGGTCAAGAAGGTATTGATTAACAAGTTTCTTAAATATGTCTATGGTTTGACTTTGTTGTATTTTGATTGGTAGTTGATTAAAGTATAATGGTCCAAGATATGATGCATGTCTCTGTTTTCTTTCAGTTTTACATAGTGGTGTTGTTAGTCAAGTTAGTCAGTTATATATTTTTAATATATCTTTGTTGTCAAGTTGATAGTATTTTATTAGAACTGCTTTCTTAACTAATAATTCAACAGGAAGGACTGTAAAATCACTAAATTTGTTTGGACGAATACCTTTTTGGTTTTTTAAGAGCTATTTTGAGAATTGCTTTTTTTCGACTAAGTTGAGGTAAGTGCTTGGTGCACTTCCCCACACTAAATATACAGTAATTAATTAGCGATTCAGTTAAAGCATGGTACATAGTTTTAATACTGCTTTGCTTGCAAAATCTCTGGTTCTTATAAAAGCGTACATAGTTTTTCTTATTCTTTTAATTATAACTTTTATATGTTCCTTCCAGCTAAAATGTTGATCTACAATTACTCCCAAGTACTTAATTTTGCCGACTCGTTGTATTTCATTTACAGTTTAAGTTAAGTATGTTAGAATCAACTAAGGTACAAAGTGGATCATGAAGTTTTAATTTTAAATGTTGGGGTGGTTGTCCGCGTTTGTCCAGGGAAAAAGTCATGTATTTTGTTTTTTCAAGATTCATAGTTAAACTGTTTTCATCGAACCACGTTTTCACCTGTGCCATACCACTTGTTGCCTTAATAAATACTTGGTTCCAATTGAAACCTCTGAAATAAAGTAGAGTATCGTCACAAAGGATATGACTTGCATGTAGTTATTGTTTAGATTAAGTAAACTATTTATATAGATAAGAAATAACCAAGGCGAAATTACTGTTCCTTGTGGAGTTCCACAAGTTATCGTTTCTTTTTGACTTAAAATCCCTTCAAGCTTAGTTTGTTGTTGTTGTTCTAAAATAACTTTTAAACATTTGATAACACTTGCCCATTATTCCCACTGATTTTAACGCATTTAACAATTTCTCATGAGAAACAGTATCAAATGCTTTTTTGACGTCTATGAAAATAGCCATTGATTTCATGCCTTTATCTAGGTCATTGATTATTTCTTCAGATAACTTATACACAGCATCTGCTGTACTTTTATTTTTCATATAACCGAATTGGTTGTTTGAGATGATGTTATTTGATTCTAAATGCTCGACTAATCTATACTTAATACATTTCTCAATAATTTTTGATATATTTGACAACAGGGAAATAGGGCGGTAATTTGAAGGATCTGATTTATCTCCTTGCTTAAGCAATGGGATAACTATAGCTTGTTTTAGTAAATCTGGAAAAACTCCTTGGTTAAGACAAAGATTACTTATATAAGTTAAAGGTTTAACTAAATTGTCTATTGCCTGTTTTAGATATTGGGATTTAATATTATCGATACCAGGAGCTGTGTCAGAATTCAGACTGTTTATATGATTTTGTATTTTCTTTTTCTGTTACTGGTTTGAATGTAGAAAGTGGTACTAAAAACTCAAACTTATCTATATTTTTGTTTGTTTTTTGGTGACTTTGATATTTTTAGCTAAATTTACTCCTACATTTATAATGATTAACTTATCAGCTATTTCTTTGCAATCTGTAAAGGTATTATTATTATAATTAAGTTCAGTTATATTCGTTACTTTTTTTCCTGTTTAAGCATTCATTTATAACTTTCCAAGTCTGCTGAGTCTGAGTTATTTTTTAATCTACTTTTAAAATAGTCTGCTTTAGTCTTTCGAATTAATTTAGTCAAATAATTTTTGTATTTTATATACTTTTCTTTTAATTGAGAGTTAAAAGGTTGTTTATCCAGGGTCTTCCTCATCTTGTCTCTAATTCTTTTTGATGTTAGTAAACTTGTAATCCATGGTTTTAGTCGTTTTTTTAAGTAATTTTAACTTGTTTCGTTTCTGTACAGTTGTTTATATGTTGTTGCAAAATTTGTATAAATGATTGTGTGGCTTCCTGCTCTAATTATTGTGTATAAATGACTCCAGTCTATCTGTTTAAGTCTTTGCTCCAGTGTTCAGTATTTACTTTAGTATAAGAGAAGTATTTCTTTGATTCTACTCCGTTATTGGTATTTTTTATGTCTACAGAGATTCCTATAGATAATGATCCGACACCTTGTTATGTAATATGAAAGGAAAGTATTTAAATTTTTCATTGCGCTTGAGGAAAATATGATCTATGCAAGAAGAAGTGTTATTTTCTTTTCTTGTGACACTATTAATACAACTAATAAAAGCTTGAGAGTTAAGTAAATTCAAGTAGTGTTTTTAGAGTTAGAGTCTTCTAAAAGATTTAAGTTCATATCTCCGGCTAAAATATGATTCGTATATTTGTGCTGGTTGAGAAACGTTTCTAGGTTAACAAGAAAATTGTCTAATGTAATTTCTGATGACCTATAAATAGATGTGACATGAAACTCTTCATTATTTATTTTTAATTTAAGTAATAGACTGTTACATTCTAAAATAGGTCTGTTAACTATTTTTGTGACTTCGATTTACTTTTACAGTAAACTATGATTCCTTCAGCTCTATTATTTCCCAGATCAAAGTAAGCATTGTATCCATCTAAATTATAATAGCTGTCATAATCTTTCAGCCAGGCTTCTGTTAATATAATAACATCCATGTTTCTGTTTAAGTTATTTAGTAGCAATAGTAAACTATCATAATTTTTGTTTATTGATAATATTTGTTGAAAAATTTGTACTCTCTTTCTTAATACAACCTAAGTCATAATTTGTAATTATTGAGGTGTTCGGATCATTTCTATAGGAATCTAAATTATCTAAAAACTTAGAGTTCATGGCATTACTTACTAGCTGATTTATACAGTTATATAAGTATGAATTTATTTATATTTAATTCTAATGTTTTTGTTATATTGGAAACCACATTTTGGAACGTAATAGATAGAAGTGTTATGTCAATAAAACCTAAACTGAGTAAGTTTGACCCAACTTGACTAAAAATACTTTTATTTGGCCTAATTTTTTAATTTTTACAGTTAAAAAAATTCTATAATAATAAAAACTATTTGATTGAGATACTGAGGCTGCTTATCCTATAATAAACTTAATTCCGAAATTGATTTAATATATATAGGGGTGGTTCCGTCGTCTTTTCTCATAAGTATTTTTCCATTGGTGTACCAGACGTATTTATAATGTTTTTCTTTACCTGCTAATTTAGCTTTAGACAGAAGGTCTTTTTTTCGTTGAGAAAGGTGTTCTGAGATGAATACTCCCATCCTTGAAATTGGCGCTAACTTTTTTCAAGTCTAAGCCTGGTTTTGATGACTTATCTGGAGAAGCGTTTTTCCTTTCCTCGGTACAACTCTTCCTATAAGCTTTTACCCACCGTTCCTTCTGCCATCTCCTTAAGAATTTAACCACAATTGGTTTAGGAACATCTTGGCGGAATGATCGCATTCTATGAGCAAAGCTTATATCTTCCTCTTTAAACTGTACATCTAAAGCTTTCGCCACTGCATCCAGTATAGCAGGCACTTCTTCTTTCGGAGTTTCTGGTATTCCGTTTTAAATTATGTTGTCCATTCGGTGATACTGATTTTGTTCCTCTATCTCTTCTTTTAACATTTTATTTTTTCTGATAGTGATTTAATAGTGCTTAGAACGTCCTCGTATTTATCGTTAATGAACTTCATTGATAAGGATAACTCTTCAACAAAATTCTTTAAGGTTTCCTGCATAGTATTCTTGTAGTCTTCTAACATAAGCCGTAATTCAGAGGAAATGTTATCTGGTAAGTTAAGTCGAGGCATGGGAGGATGAGGGAACGCTTTTGTTGCACAAGATGTGCATTTCCAGATTTTCTTTGCCTCCTTCCTCATAATGCTAAACTTTTCCTCTGATATATTGGCACAGTGGTAGTCATATTCATTTCCACACTGAGAACATGTTAGAAAATTTCCTGTGCTCCTTTATGTTCACAGGCTTTAC
Organism: Microvelia longipes; assembly: GCA_018340805.1. Lineage (NCBI taxonomy): Eukaryota > Metazoa > Arthropoda > Insecta > Hemiptera > Veliidae > Microvelia > Microvelia longipes. The sequence continues at coordinate 3,861,689 of JACMZG010001911.1, read as the reverse complement.
ATTGACGAACCATTTTTTAATTAAGAAAGATATAAAATTGAAAAAAAAAAAATATTTTGAATTATATAGAGTATTAAGTAAAACAAATTTATTATTTGATTAAAAGAAATTATGAAATTGTTGCAAATCTATCAGAGTTTAATTTTGATGATGTTAACAAAAAAACAAAACTATTTTTAAGAAACTATTATTGTAAATATTTAATGCTGATTGTTAAATCATTTATTTTTAACACTGTTTGAAATATTTAATTAATAATTACACGATGTGCACTGTAAGGGATCTTGAGACGAACAATTCAAACTATTTCAGAATTCCATTTTTGATCGTTAACAAGGAACTTACCAAGCAATCATAAAGCAAAGCTTGAGAATCGCCAGATTGACAAAAACATCTTAAACAAAGAATTTTCTTGCTGTTATAGCTGTTAACAACTTTTATTTTTTGTAGTAAAAGAATAATTAAACATTTTTCGTTTGATTTGCCGTGGAAAGCTTTTGCACGGCATTAACTCGTCGAAAATTCCATAAACATACAAAACTTCACAAAGTGGATTGATTAGGCTGAACGGTAATAAACATGTACTACTTAGTATAACAAACACATGTACAAAGTTAAAAAATATATTATCAGGATTAGTTATTTTTTTATCGATTGACATATAAAATTAATCTCAGTAAATCACGTTTTTTGACTAATACATTTGAAAATTCGCACACATCGTGTCAGTATGCCACTTATATAAGCCAGTAATATGAAAAACTGATACAGGACAACAATCATGTGGTCACTACCCCCCCCCCCGCTTTTATTTATTTGAATTGTTTAAAATGTTACAAAACTTAAAAAAGTCCTTTAAATTAACTTGACCACATTAGGGCTTGGGGGGGGGGGCTTGAGCCTGTCACTTCCCCTTCCCGTGGGTAAGTAGGGTTTACTTATAATGTTTAATACAAGTCATTGGTAAAAGTATTTTTATAAAGTTAAATATCAGTTCTGAGGGATTCTTGTGGTTACTGTGGTTTTTAGATATCTAAATCAAAATGAGTAAAAAAAATGTATTTTATTTAATTAAAATGTTTGATATTATTTAAATAAATCTGTTTGATAAACTTCTTTTAAATATTATTTATTTAGTTATTTCCATTGTTTTCAGAAACCTTTTCATTCATTTTACTTAATTAACAATACTTGATATTTTTTTAAAAATTTTGTTATTAAAAATACAGGTAAGAAAAAAGTTTGGGTTTATTAAAAGAAAAAAAAACGGTGGTGAACAAGGCGCATAGGGTCTAAACCCTTTCTCAATTAAGTTAGGGTGAGGCTCTGAATTTTATAAAACCCATTTAACCAAAAAAAAAACGAACAACTATATATACTAGCGAACAAAATAACAAAATATTAAAAGTTAAAAAGGATTAGAAATTTTTTCAAAAATATATTTTTTATGAAAATTTACAAGCGTTTTCTCTAGTTTTATTCATTAAAAAAAATCAACTTTTTTAATTTTTCACTTAATTTATGCTTTGTAAGGTTTGAAAATAATGAATATTTTTCCATACTTTAACTCGTTACTTTATATAATATTTAACTTTTTTGAATAAAAAGTTTCTATTATGTATTTTGAAATCTAACTAACAAATTAGCGATTTTCAAAATTGAATTATAGAGTTACAAACTAAAATAATGAGAAAGAGTAATGAGAAACTATGAGAAACTAAGTAATGAGAAATATTTTTTAGAGTTACTTTTGCAATCAATAAATTACAAAAACTAATTATTAAACTAATATTATTAATCTTCTAGAATGAGCATGAATGGAGTTCATCGTAATATAACGAAAGAATAAAAAGTCTCTCCACAGTTATAGATTTTATTAAAGCAGTGCGCTTTCGACCTAACAAGAGTACAAGAGTACATCATCAGTGCGTATTAAGAAATAGGCACTGCTGATGACCTCTTCATCAGTGAAAGCTGATGAAGAGAGAGCGCTCAGAAAGCGCTCTGCTTTACTTTTAATAATACCTTTAACTGTGGAGAACCTGTTTATTCTTTCGTTCTTCTAAAGTATAATTAATGGTTTTGAGGTGCTATAGGTTTAAAATGATAAATAATTCTAATTTTGATGAGCTTTCGAAGTAATGACGTCGAAGCTTCAAGATCGAACTTCGCAATGTGATGACAAAGTACGATAATAAAACACACACACACACAACTAGAAACTACGTTATTTGTAACTAAAACTTTGTAACAACCAATCAGGAGGTCTTGAAACATCTGAAACAGATCATTCAGGTGAAACCTCTGATTTCGGGATCTTAGCGCTAACACAATATTTTTCCTATATACCTGCGTTATAAATGAGAAGAAGTAATAACTTAAGCTAACTATTACTTTTTTCATTAGGACCAGGTCTCATAAAAAGCAGTTGATGTTAAATTTTATGTAGCTTTTTATGAACATTTTTACTACTTATTTTGCATAAATATAACTAAAATTATAATTCTTATTTTTATTAACCTCTATTTTGGTAAAATATAACATCATCCTATCTTACGTTACATTGCAACAATATAATTTTTAATTTAATGCCACATTAAAAGTTTTAATTTTTAATTTCATATCAGAATTAATTGTTTCATATTAATTGTACTTTCACTTTTATTTGAATATTTTATCTTTGTCAAAATTTGTTTTAGGTAGAATTTATTCTTTTCATTTTATATTGTAACTTTTATTTTTATAACTTTTAATTAATATATTTTTATTGCATATTTTACTTTTCCTCATCTAAAACTGGATGATTATTGGAAAAATATTGCGTTCACCTAGATATCTGTTTGAGGCAGATGTATCACATATTAAGTGATTTGTATCATGGTATCAGTCAGTATGTGTGCTGTTGTGTTTGCATCACGCAAAACACTTGCTGTGTTTGCAGCACGCACAATACCTGCTGTGTTTGCAGCACGCACAATACTGCTGTGTTTGCATCACGCAAAACACTTACTGTGTTTGCAACACGCACAATACCTGCTGTGTTTGCATCACGCAAAACAGCACGCACAATACCTGCTGTGTTTGCACACGCACAAACCTGCTGTGTTTGCATCACGCAAAACACTTACTGTGTTTGCAACACGCACAATACCTGCTGTGTTTGCATCACGCAAAACACTTGATTTGCAACTCGCACAATACCTGTGTTTGCAGCACGCACAATACCTGATGTGTTTGCATTACGTAAAACACCTGCTGTGTTTGCATAACGCACAAATGCAGATGCCTGCTGTTTTTTGCATTTTACCAACATTTAAAAACAGTACGGGAAATTTACTTGGTAATACTCTACTGCTTAGGAAGTTATGGTACTTTTATTAATGGTAAAAAAGTCAAAACACCTAAAGAGGAGCAATGATGCAGTTGAGGTTATTATGTTGCAGGTTATTGAGTTCATTTCGGGTTTTTGGGCTGGTAAAATGATCATTGTTTGTAAAAATATTTTCTATAGAATATTACTTAAAATACAATATATTATTAAGGGTTAAACATTTTTATAAAATTATACCCCAACTAGCTGAAATCAAAGGCTTATCAGAAGAGAGGACTCAAAACACATAAACATATTTTAACAGAAAACATAATATTTAATTAATGATCAGAAAGTATACAATTTTTCTTGTCATGCAAACTATAATTTTTTTTAAGCATAATTTTTCTTCTTATAACAAAATATTTGGACCACCAAGTCCAGTGTTTTCACAGCCAAAGCAAGGTAAAAACCCTGCTTTAGTCACAATAATAGAGTTTAAAACAAGGGGGGGGGGCTGGGGTCGACTTTGACCATAAGCCGAGCCCAAACACACCCGAGTCTGAAAGGAGGTGTCTCAATTTTGGTATGAGTAGATGTGCGCGAACGCAGATACTTAATTTTGTTTTGTGCGTAAACGCAAGTGTGTATTTTATAAACAGATAAGTTTTGGTGGGGTCTGACCCTGCTTAAGCTTATACTTATTAAAGTGATAGTACAGTACCGCTCTAGGCTAGTTTTTTACAATGGTTAGGGCGCCAGCTGGGCAATTTGTTAGCACCAGCATAGATATTGCAATTTTTATAACATACACTTCTAACATACATACAAATATATAATATTTAATAATGTAAATATTATGTAATAAATATATAATATTTATTACAATTAGATAAAATGGAGGTAACCGGACTTAAACATAGACGACCACTCGAAGAAAACCTGACAGTAACTGGACTTAATTAAACAGCAATCTTGACGCTAATTCATTGAAATTATATCCTGACGGCAACAGAACTTGAAAGTTGACTATACATTTGATGTTCCTGACGGCAACCAAACAGCTCGTACGTCTCACACAAGAGTAGTGACGGGCATAAACTATATTTCTTCATCTAAAATATCATATTAATGCTTCAAAACTAATACTCCCCCGGGACTCGACTAATAGATAGGATATGCTCCTAAACGTAGTAATTAAAATTTACCGAATTATGCGTATACTTTTCATAATTACGAAAAGTATACGTATAATTCGGCAAGAACGCATGGCGAAGAATGAATGCGTAGGCTTCCTATTCTTCCTTTTTCTCTTCGGGGAAGATGCTCAGAGCGTATGCGCCAAGGACGTAACCGCGACATCGGTACAAAATACCTAATGAATGCAATTTTACATAAAATATTGGCAATAATGAACAATGAAAACTAATTTTGTTATAAAGTATAAAGAATTTGAATATACTCAAAAAATTATAATAGGAATATTGTTAGTATTGACGAATTACAAGACAAACTCTACCTGATATTGTGAAATAACATTAAAGAAATATTTACTGCCTCTAAAATCTCGCAGCAATTATTTAAAACCCCTTTTCTACTTGTTTATTTATTTCAGTTATAAGTTTTTTATCTTAATTTAATAAGTTATCGTTATCTTAATTTTTATACTGTAACCCATAAAAATTAATATTCTTATTTTTAATCCTAAAGTAGATAAAATAGTAAATGCTACTATGTAGCAAATCCCCTGCAGGCAAATCGCCTTTTGCCTGACTCGGCTTTGCCTCGTGAGTGAAATGGTTTAATAACCAGCCTCGGCTAAAAATTTCCATAGCCCGCTCTCACCTTTGGCTCGGGGGCTAATTTACAAAACTCGTCTGCAAAATTCCATTTTGCTCCCTAGTAGCATAATAAACTTTTAATTAATAAATCATTTTTAATAAAAGACCTTAAAATCTATAATTAATTTGGATAGCTGAGGATTCTGTTAAATTTAATATTCTTTTGAAAATGTAATTTTGTGGGACGTTTAGTTGTTAATATGAGTGTTATTTAAACGCCTGCCTGGAGGCAAGCTTACGTGTCTCACACTTCAAATATTCCTGAAACAAATATAGAAACACTTAATTTAATCGAGCACCGCGTTAGCCAACGTTGAAGTCTTTTCGCAGAACTGATTTTTCAAAAATTTAAATCCTGAATTCTACTAAAATAAATTTTGTCGTTCTATTTTAGAATACAATATTGGATTTTTCCGAGAAATCTTGTTTGTTCTTTTTTCTTCCTGAAAAAAAAAAATTTGAAAGACTTGGTGTTTTAGCTATTTCTTTAAAATTGGTTAAGCTTATTTTCCTGTTGTCTAAAAGTGTTAGCTCGAAAATTTAAAGGCACTTAGCTTATTATCATTGCTTTGTGTGCTTCTTTAATAAGTACCTATATTAAAAATAATCTCAATGCAGTGTGAGGAATTCAAAAATTATAATAAAAAGACAGAAAACGCTTTTTTGTATCAAGTTGCACATTAAACTCGAACTAGCCTGTCTGTTTTGAAAATTTCATTTAATTTAAGTTAATGAGGGCGCTTTTAAAAGTGAAGTTTAGAAAATACCTCTTTGAAATCTTAAATTTATACCAAGTACGGCTTTATTACTATTTTTTATTGTTTGTATTATTATCATTGGTTGCTTCAGGAGTCTGTGTTGAACGCCATTTGAAGTCAGATTAGAAGCTTCATTTCAAAGCATTGTCATTTTATATTACGTTTTGTGATACTTGAGAATCATTCTACAAATATTTTGGGAAAGTTAGTCTTTATTTATTTTCTTGAAATTGAATAAAGGTAAAATTACTGAAATGGTTTATATTAAAATATGCCTGCATCCATAGGTTTAAAAAATCAAAAAAATAATGATTTATTTGAAATCAATCTAGAAAAGTTTGAATTTAATTTTGATTGTAGAATAGCCGAGATTTCTTTCTATATAGCAGAACAGCAAAACTCATATATACACACTCCTTAAAAAGTTTACTATTTTTCGTCAAAACTCGTTTGGCTGACAGGTTGAACCTTATTCAAAACTATAGCTTTTTAGCGAATTTCCTTTGAAAATTCGCCTAATGGGATAGGCGTCATGGCGGAATTCGAACCTCGGACCACGACACAAATCCGTTTCAGAGGTCCCTTATGACGAAAAAAAACTTTTTGAAACTTATATATATTATATATATATATATATATATATATATATATATGTATTTCTAGACACTTTCTTGTAAACACTCTATCTTCGAACGGATTAATATTTTTTAACCAAACTTGGTACAAAAATCAACCTTCGGGAGGACACGAACCCTATTGAAAACCAGGTTTTTGTGACGTCATTAACCCGGTTTGCTGAGTCAGCGAAATTTTCAAAAATCGGCAAAATTCAGGGTTAATATTTTTTGCCGCAAAAAAGGTCAATATTTATGTTTTTTGAGACGCTGAATCGAATGAAACCGGTCCGAAGTCGATACGACCACTATAAGTGACCTAAAAATCGAAAAACCATTCTAAATTACCGAAAAACCAAAATTTTGGTCGATAAAAAAAACATTTCGAGTAGGGTGTCGTTTTCAATGTAATTTTGGGTGCTGAATCGAATGAAACCGGTCCGAAGTCGATACGACCACTTTAAGTTACCAAAAAGTCGAAAAAACCACAAAAATTATAGAAAACCAAAATTACGGTCGTTGAAAATTAAATTTCGAGTAGGGTGTCGTTTCCAATGTTTTTTGGGCCTCTGAGATGAATGCCTGTGGTCCGGAGTCAATACAACCACTCAAACTCAGGGTACCTGGGTTCACATCCTGGAAGGGTCGATCATTTTTTATCGTTTTTTCACCTAATATAAGTTTACAACTAGGAAATAATTCTGGCGCGGTGGTCCGCATGTCGGGCGAATTTCCTTTGATGCGCGTTTCCGTGCTTTTTATATAAGTTTACAACCTACTAAATAAATAATTCCGGCGCGGTGGTCCGCTGTCGGGCGAATTTCATTTAGATGCGTGTTTCCGTGCTAAAAACCATTTCTTGCTTATGCAAGAACCATGCCCATTGCGTGGTTCCGGTTCATGCTTTAGAACCTAAGCAGTTACTCAATTGTCAAGCACTGCTCGTAACTCATTTTGTCTGTATTTTCCAAAGGAAATGCGCATAACTATCCAGTTGGTTGCACAAAACTATGCCTCTAAAATTAGAAGTACGCTCTATTATTTGCACTAGTTTAAAGCTTAGTTACTTATTTAAGCTTAGTCAGTTATCTTTAAAGGTTTTAGCGCATTTCCTTTGGAAAATACAGACAAATGAGTTACGAGCAGTGCTTGACAATTGAGTAACTGCTTAGGTTCTAAAGCATGAACCGGAACCACGCAATGGGCATGTTCTTGCATAAGCAAGAAAATGGTTGTTTAGCACGGAAACACGCATTCTAAATGAAATTCGCCCGACAGCGGACCACCGCGCCGGAATTATTTATTTAGTAGTTGTAAACTTATATAAAAAGCACGGAAACGCGCATCAAAGGAAATTCGCCCGACATGCGGACCACCGCGCCAGAATTTTTATTGGCTTCGTTATACCTGGTGTTTTATTAGTTTTCTATTGTACTTTAGCTTGGTTAGTGATAAATATAAAGGAATTAAACAACTGATTTTTTTTTCTTTCTCTGCCTGTAACAGCTTCTTTTAAGATAAAAAAGAATGAAGAATAAGAAATGTTTTGGTTCTTTTAAGATTTTAATCTCTCATGTTTTCACATACCATCCTGGGTTGGTTTTAAATTTTCAATCCCAAGATAACTTTCTTTATTTTTTCTAATTGTTATTAAGGAGATGAAGCCGATACTAGGACATAGCCGATACTAGGGTATAGTTACAGTTACGCCGTCTTAAATTATGGTCTCTTAGTAGGAGTATAACTACTGTAACAACGTGGAATAGTCTTCAATAATAGATTGTTATACGGATATAAACTACACTAGCGCCGTTGAATAGTCTTTAATTATGGGTTGTTATACGAATATTAACTAAACTAGCACCGTGGAATAGTCTTTAATTATGGGTTGTTATACGGATATAACTACACTAGCGCCGTCAATAGTCTTTAATTATGGGTTGTTATACGGATATAAACTACACTAGCACCGTGAATAGTCTTTAATTATGGTTTGTTATACGGATATAAACTACACTAGCGCCGTGGAATAGTCTTTAATTATGGTTTGTAAACCGGATATAAACTACACTAGCACCGTTGAATAGTCTTTAATTATGGTTTGTTATACGGATATAAACTACACTAGCGCCGTGGAGTCTTTAATTATCGGACTAGAATAGTCTTCAATTAGGATCTGTTATAGGGGTATTAGAGAGTAAAAGCACTGCAGTGGATGATAACACTATATATTACCGAAATTATTAGCATGTAACAATATTACAATATTTCTTAAAACATTTGTTAAACATTTTGTGACATAAGACATTGACAAACTGTCATAATCCAATACGCCCTCTCAAGGTCTTATGTTACATTTAGTGTTACGTTTCATAACTTTTATAGAATTTAAGTTTAATTATTTTATAGTTTAAAAAGTTTCATGAACAAAATATTTAAATTGTTTAAATTTGTAAATAAACAAAATACGTTAAATTTTGATTAATTAAATTACAAAGAATAAAATCTGACTTTTCAAATCAACCCTAATTTAGATGAATGTCTACCAAGTTTAATTCTATCTAAACTTTTAGTTAGGACATCCGCAACCATATTATTGGTATCTAAATAATTGATTTGAATTGTCCCATCCTCTACCAATTTTCGGATGTAATGAAACTTAACATCAATATGTTTAGTCCTTTTGTGATGAACAGGGTTTTTTGCAAGTTGTTGCGCCCCCTGGTTATCACAAAGTATATTAATAGGTTTTTGTGAATATTTTTTCATATTAAGGTCATCAAGGATTCTATGTAAACACAATGCCTCATCCGATGCATGAGTTAGTGCAACATACTCAGATTCTGTGCTAGACAGAGCAATAACGTTTTGTTTTTTAGAATCCCATGATATTGCGCCCCCTCCTAATATGAAACAATATCCGCTGCGGGAATTCCTGTTGTCCAAGTCTCCAGCCCAATCTGCATCGCAGTATCCAGTCAATGGTTTTCCAGATTTCTTGAATTTTAACTTGTAGTTTGAGGTGGTTTTAAGATATCGCAATACTCTTTTTGCAGCATTCATGTGTTGTAATTTAGGATTTACTGAAAACTGGGCTAAATAGTTGATACTATATGTTATGTCTGGTCTTGTACAGACACTTAAATACATAAAATTCCCTATAAGCGTTTGATAATCTTTTTGATTAACAGGTTGTTTCATTTTTTCGTTTTCAGGATCTGATTTAAATTTTTCGTTAGGATCTAGTGGTGTAGAAACTCCTCTGCAATTTTCCATACCATAATTTTGCAATAATTTGTTGATATAGTTAATTTGATCTATTGTTAAATATTCCTTATTTTGTTCAATTCGAATTCCTAAAAAGTTTGTTAATTTTCCCATATCTTTCATTTTAAATAGGATATAATTTGTTTTTTATTCGATTCATAATTTCTTGAGATGTAGCAGCTAGAATTAAATCATCTACATACACTGCCAAAATAATATATTCTTCTCCATCATTGAATTTATATAAGCATTCTTCAGTGGGTAATTGTTTAAAACCAATTTTTTGTACCTCATTATTAAATTTTTTATTCCACTCTCTTCCGGATTGTTTCAAGCCATATAGTGACTTTTTTAACTTACAAACCTTATTTTCTTGATGTTTTACTACGAAACCTTCAGGTTGTTGCATATAAATTTCTTCTGTCAGTTCCCCATTTAAATACGCTGTAGTTACATCCATCTGTTCTAGTATAAGATCTTCTTCTACTGCCAAAGCAAATAACAGTCTTAATGAACTTTGTCTAACTACAGGTGAATATGTTTCGTTGTAATCCAAACCATATTCTTGAGTAAAACCTCTAGCAACTAATCTTGCCTTATAGCGGTCAACTTTACCTTCAAGTGTCAATTTTTTCTTATATACCCATCTGCAACTTATCGCTTCTCTGTTATTGGGTAGATCGACCAGTTGCCATGTTCCATTTTCTATGAGGGAATTGTATTCTTCTGCCATAGCATTTTGCCATTCTACAGTTTCATTTCCGGATAAAGCTTCTTTATATGTTTGTGGATCTGGATTATCCAAACTAATAAACATTGCTTTATTTTTTCTGTTTTCAATCTCTTTATTACTTTCAATTTGATTCACTATTTCATGTTTATCATCAAATTTATTGTTATTAGTATTTTCCAAAATATCTTGAAAATCAATATAATTACTCGTATCAATATTTTTAGTTTCTTCTAAATTATTTTCAATCCTAAATAGATTAGTGTCAGTATTAGTATTAATTTTGTTTTTGTTAATTTTTTCTAATATCTTAACATCACGGCTTTTGATAACTTCATTTGTTTTTGGATTTAAAAGTTTATACGCTTTTGATTCTTCGGAGTAACCAATAAGTATAAATTTTTCCCCTCTTGGTGCAAATTTAGATTTTCCAGATTTTTTATTCAATACAATAGCATCACTTCCAATAACTCGAAAGTGTGCTACAGTTGGTTTCCTGCCAGACCAAATTTCCTCAGGGGTTTTATTTAATATTTTTGTTGGACATCTATTTCTGATGTATGTGGCAGTTGTTATCATCTCTGCCCATAATCTTGGATGTAAATTTGATTGTATTAAAAGACATCTAGCCATGTCGGCTAATGTTCTATTTGCTCTTTCACTAACTGAGTTTTGCTCAGGTGTATATTCACAAGAAAATTGTCTTAGAATGCCGTGTTTTTCACAATATTCATTGAATTCTTTACTTTTGTATTCTAAGGCATTATCTGATCTTAGAATTTTTATTTTCTTACCTATTTGGTTTTCAGCCATATTTTTAAATTTTTGAAATGCTGTAAATGCTTCACTTCTTTTTGTAAGAAAATATACAAATATTTTTCTTGAAAAGTCATCAATAAATGTGATAAAATACTTTTTGTGTGATACTGATGGAATATTGATGGGTCCACAAATATCAGAGTGTATAAGTTCTAATAAACTTTTTGTTTTACTTTCTGAAGTTTTTGGAAAAGGCAATTTTGTCATTTTTCCCTCCAAACATACTTCACATGATTTCAAATTTTTATTTTTAAAATTTAGGTTTATACCATGAACAAAATCTTCATTCTTCATCCGTTTCATGTAATCAAAATTTAAATGGCCGAGTCTTGAGTGCCATAGAGTAACGTCATCATTATTTTCATCTATAGAATTGAAACATTTTTTGTTATTATTATTTTGTTGGTTTATTTCGTATAAATTATTTTTTGTTTTGACACCAGTTAAAATTATTTCATCTTTGTGTTTTATTTCTGCAATTTCTTTATTAAATATAACTTTAATATCTGGATTTGATGTTATTTTACTTATTGAGAGCAGATTATTGGTTAAGTTTGGTACAAATAGAGTATTTGTAATATCAATAGTTCTGTCATTTTCATTTATTATTTGTACAATACCTTTACCTTTAACCTTAATTTTTCTTCCGTCTGCTACTTGTATTTCATCGTGTATAGGAGTAAATTTTACAAACCTCTTTCTTGAATTGCACATACTTGAACTTGCTCCGCTGTCAAGATAAAATTTATCATTTTTAATGTTATTATAGGATGTTAGTGCAAAATTAGTTGAATCAACTTTTTTAATTTCGGTACTCGCTAATTTTGATGAATTTTTATTTTTATTAAAATAGCAATCAACGGTTTTATGATTTCGTTTTTTACAGATTTGACAAGAATCTCTATTTTTGTAATTTTTATGTTTAAATTTTACATACTGTTTATTCCTGGACATTAAAGCTTCAGATTGGTCATTACTTTCAATATTTTTAAATTTTCTATTGTCATCTTCTAACATTTTAATTTTTAAAGATTCCAATTTCGGTAATTCATCCCTTGCTTCGATTGCGCATCGAAAATTTTCATAATTTTCATCTAAGTACATAGTAGTATAACAGTAAGAAAATCTTCAGGTGGAGCACTGTCGATTTGGGTTAATTTATCTACTATTGAGAAAAATTTATCTAAATGATCTTGCATTTTTATATTTGGATTTTTCTTTAAGTTAATTAGTTCTTTCATTAGTGTCACTTTTCTGCCTGGGGATTTAGGTTGGTGAACTTCAGCTAACTTATTCCATGTTTCTGAAGATGTTGAACAGTTTTTTATGTGAATTAATTCAGGAGTACTTACTCCTAAGACAATTGTTGCTTTCGCCTTTTTGTCCTTTTTAATCCATTCACTAATAAGATGTTCATTTTCTGCGGGTTTTTTTATTGTGCCATCTACATAATCAAATAGATCGATATGTATGAGGACACTTTCCATTTGGATTTTCCATGATTCATAATTTTCCCGATTTAGTTTTTCAATATTACTAATTCCGATTCCCGACATTATAATTATTTATTTATTTTGAAAGAACTTACGATTTTTATATTTTAATGCTTACTTCAAAATTGTTTGGCCTCTTCTGGGCCCATAACCTATTAGAGAGTAAAAGCACTGCAGTGGATGATAACACTATATATTACCGAAATTATTAGCATGTAACAATATTACAATATTTCTTAAAACATTTGTTAAACATTTTGTGACATAAGACATTGACAAACTGTCATAATCCAATAAGGGGTATACCTACATTGTGCGCTCTGTAAAAGTCTACATTTATAGTTTGCTTTACAAGTATATCTACAATAGTGTAGTTGAATAGTCTATGATTTGAGTTTGTTATGCTGGTATAACTATAGCATGCGCCGTGGAATTGTCTGCAATTATGGTATACTATAGTGTTGTTGTGTGCAATCCCGGAAAACTGATTTAAAGGTTTCATAATAATTTTTAGCTTTCCTTGTTACAGCCATTAAATTGAATGTATATAGATTATAGAAAAAAAATATGATCAGGTTTATTTGTTAACAACTCCGTCAAATATATTTTATTTTAATGTCTATATCTAAGAATAAATTGACTGTTTGATTCCAACGAAATACATTCCATAATAATGAACTGATATTTACAAGAAAATTTCGAGTTTTGTTAACAAGAGGAAAATCTAAAAAAAAGTTAAAAATCACTGAATCGTGCACAAAAGAGTATCAGCTTGTTAGAAGATCTTTGCGTTTGTGTTGGAAAAATGTAAAATACATTTTTCCCTGGATTCGTTATTTCTTTGACGCTACTAACAATATTATTCAATATCGAGTTGAAAACGAATCAAGTTTTGTTTTGATTTTCTTTTGATCAGCAAATCAAATAATGGAAATCTACAAAGAGATTTATATTTTCTATGGAGAATCTTTAGAAGAAAATGATGTTAGCAATTTTTTATAAAATAAAAATCGTAAAATTTATATTTATTGATGACACAAAACTTATGAGTTTTGAAAAGTATGCGACTGAACCATACTTGTATGTTTCTTAGTAACTGAGCGGCAGGTTTCAGGTAGAGGGAATTGAGGCTTTTTAGAGAATCTAATGACTGGATCACATTTTGCTTTCTGCACTGTTTGGAGAAAGCAAGTTTAGCTTCCAATTCTGTATGGCTTCCCGACAATCTGAAAAGTTTGACAGTCGCCACCTGTTATTATTTGATTTTTAGAGAGACCTCATTATTGTATTTAGGATCATTCTATGTCAAATAATTCAATTTTACAGCAAATATCGATGGAGCGATCGTGTTATGGATTTTGCCGATTTTATCCTGTAAAAGTGCAATATAGAGAAAAATTAAAGTAATTACATTACATATGCTTTGTGAAAATTGATCCTAGAGAAACCCATACATTTATCGGCTAACTACTTTTCCGGAGCTTTGACTTTTCTCTGTAAAAGTATGTTCACTCTGTTAAAACAATAATGACACGTCAGATATTAATCTTTATTACCTTTGCCTCGGCAGTCAAACTGCCGACAACAAACAAAATTACCTGTCTCGGCTTCGCCTCAAAAAGTAGTTTTTATGGCATTCCCTCGCTTTCTGTTCGATGTCTAAATTTACCACAACCAGTAAAATTTCATTTTCCTTTCTTGTTACATAAATAACAATTTTTCACATTATTTACGAGTTTATGAAAATTTATAATCACAAAACACCTACACATTTAAGCGGCGTGACAAAAATGCTATATCAGAATAATTTTCCATGAAAATTCTTTTATAAGTATGTATTATAAAAAAAAAAGTATAAAACATACTCTGAATATAAAATAGACAAAAACCAGAAAAATATCATAAATAAAACCAAGAGGGACTTAAGTGGAAAAACAGAATGGTATGGTAAGAGAATTAACTCGTTTAGGAGGCAAATCTAGTTAAATAGTTCTGGTTGTTAGGCCATGGTACGGAAGAGCCAAAATTGTGGTCTATCTACCCAGTCGGGTTTCCACCACTCGAAATATTTGAATACTGACCGCGTCATAAGTTATTTCGGTGCTTTTTTTCTGAATGAATATGAAGCAGGATATATTTCAGTGGAACATATTCCGTGCTGAATTAATTTAAAATATATGTATATACAAATACATGTATAATACATAAATATATTTTTAAAGCTTTTATTTTTCTAGACTGGAGTAAACTTCTGTTGAAACTTATGATACATTTAGTCCGACGGATTTTCCAGACAAAGTTACCTTTTTTATAAACATCCTTTAAGCTTATATATATTATGCTAACTGAGTCGGAAAGCATTTTGACGTTGAAAAAACTGTTATGAAAGTAGACAAAATAAAAAAAATAAATAAATAAAAGAGTAAAAAATAAAAAAAAAGGGTGTGATGGAAATAGTCAAGTAGAATATTAGGTTTCTTTTTGCAGAGGGGGGGGGGGGACAGTGTTGCTTCTTTACAACCATTTTCCACTTCCCCTGACTCTTTATAATATTTTTATAAAATATAATGAGCAAATCCAGAGTTGAGATTTTCAGACTTGAAAAATAGGTTAAACCTTAAAAACATATTATTCATAAATAATTTTCTTTATTTAATAATATTTTTGCCATATCTTTTAAGCATGTTTAAGAAAATATAAATTTAACTAAAAAAACATTAAAACGGTATTACAGAGAATTAATTATAATTGTTTGAAAATCTACTCGTCATGGTTTTAATTAAGAAAAACGTTTCTATTGTAAAACATTCACATTTCTCTAATTATAAATATTTTTAATATTTTCCAGTATTTTATTATATTTTTCTGATATTTTATATCATTTCGAGTAATTTATACGATAAAAAATAAATAGTAAATCACATTAATTAATGAAATAATAAAGTCACAAATATTTTTATTAATTAAAATTAATATCACTGATTTAAACATTAGAGTAGATTTTATGGTTTAATTTTTACAGTCTAATGAATTTTATTTGAAACCGGATTCTTTTGAGGTTTAAAATGCATGACGCTGCAATTTTTTATCATTATCTTACCTCCTATTATAAGTATATCTCTAATTATACAGAGTGGACCAAGAGTCCTCCCCACCTCTTATATTTTGTACCAAGCACATTTCGGGTACTTTTTTCTGTAAAGGGAACTTCATTTTTGGTGGAGTAGTTAATTCGGTTAAGGATCACCTCAGAAATTGTCTTAATCATATCGGATTCGCTACGCTCATTCTCACTACTTCGAAATCGCTTCAAGTGTCTGTATTATTCTAATTTATAATTTCTCTTCGTTTATAACTCAATTGATAAGGTTTTTTTATTTTTTATCTGTTTTTTAAAGTATTATCTTTGTGACAATTCTTGTCATTAATTGTCATGTCTATGTATTTTTTGTTAAATTTATTATAGTGATTTAATTTGTCTAAGTGTCGTCTGCATTTTAGTCTAATCTTTTACAATCTTATACTTAATAAGATAGCAGGTACCAGAAAAAAACCTATATCTAGGAGTGCAGAGTACCTGACCAAATATTCCGTTTTCCTCACACTGAAAGATAAAGAATCAATGTGTTGTTTTTTGCTCAATCACTTTTAAAAAGGGTGCATTAAACAAACGATTTTTGAATAAAATTATAATAAAACTTAATTATCTGTTTGGTTGAATGCATTTTAATTTCAAATTATTAGTGCATTGTCTGATAGCGACCAATTTTCTTCTCTATCCATTGTCGTATTAGGGCAACGGTTTTGGTTTGCAACGAGTTTATTTGGGTTAAAATTCGGCTATAAAGTTATCGGGTTTACGAGTTCTAAGTTTATTTTTATCTTTACAAGTCAAGTTTGGAATTTAAATAGGGTTAAGTTATTTGAAAAGAAGGGGAAAAGTTCATCGGAAAAAAGGAGTTTTTTATGAAAATGGTTTCTGAGTAAAGAATATTATAATAAATACAATGGTTATGTTTTATACTTACGGCCGGTTGTTTGGTAAGAAGAGGTTTTTAGTTTAGTCAAGGAAAAGCATTTCCCTCCCTTTAATATTCAGAGTTCGTTGAGTGCTTTTCGTCGAGTTGATACCACGTGAGATGAATATCAAAATATCTCGTGTTGCCTTGTTTTATATCAGAGCAAAATACACCCCTAACTCTGCAAAAAATCACCAACGATTTTCTCGTATTTTTTTTATCAGGGGAATATTTAGGGAAATGATCACTTCAACATTTTTAAAAGTGATTAAAAACCACTAATGGATCCATTAAAAACGTTAAATTAAATATTTCAACTTGTTTTAAATTAATAAAATTAACTCGATGAAAGATATTTTTCATTATGATTTCCATGGAAAGTCCTAATAAGATTGCTTTCCTTAGCATCCCAGGCGTCTTCGTTAAAATCTTCCTGGAAATAATGGACTTTTATCCCGTTTTAACTTTTTTTCCTCTCTTGGCTCCTCTAAACATTTGGGCGTTTTAATTGATCTAAATACGAAAATCCAATAAAGGAACCTTTTTCTTTCTTGGTGACTAGTTTAAGTAAAAGTTTATATTGAATGCCCGTATAATTACTCGGACGATTTCATGACTTTCCACCGTCTAAACTTTCTCTTTCCGTCAACTTTGAATGAGAGTGGATTAGACTGGATTTTGAGTTTCTTGTTCTTTTGTCCCTTTCATAATAAAACTTTGGGAATTTCAATATAAAGAAAATGTAGTATGCAATAAAATATTATTAGAAACTTCTACATTAGTTTTGAATTAGTTAACGCTATAAAGAATTTGGAAATACTAATTTGTAAAATTTTTGACTAGTAGCTTAAAAATAGCGACAGAAATTGACCAAATCTATATGATTAATTATCTAGTATAATGAACTAGACAACAATAAGGACTATATAACTATATAAAATTTAAATAGTCATTGGCTCTTAACAATATGCTTAAATTATACAGTTACGGTTTAAACAATGTAGTGTTACACTGTTCTATTAGATAAAGCTATTTATTTTTCGTTAAAAATAGGAAAACTATATATGGTGCTTTTATGGGTAGTTGAGTGAGAGTTCTTTTAGAAGGAATTTAAAAGGGGTTAAAGTTTAGAAAATATGAATTAATCATTTTTAGCGTATTTTTTTCTTGTTCTGTTTCAACTAAAGAATTTACAAAAAAATCTTAATCGAATTACAGACGAAAAGTTCTATGATTTAGCCTATTTTTTTTAAAGTATTATGATTACAAACTTAAAGGCTTTTATCAGAATTAAGAATTAAGGGAATTAAGGTGCATATTCAGTCCCCAAAATCTATACACTCGCACCGCTACCGGAGTATTGTGAATGTACCAATAGAATCTGTTCTTGATTTTAATAAAAGCGTAACCAAGAACCTAAAAAATCAAATTTCATTAGGAAAAGTCCAAGAAATATCATCATTTGAAGACAAGTGTACCGTTTTCATTTCGCCGATAAAATAGTTTTATGACGTGAGAAAATTATGTTTACTTTTTATTACGAAAATTGAAACATAACAATTTTTATGTCAAGACTATTTTCTTCCATAAAACTAGACTTAGGTAATAAAACTGAGACATAAACATACCTAAGATAACATGTTACATACGTTATGTTACATCGGTTAGTTTATGTAGCAGTTATGACTCGGAATGAAAGAACATTTTATACGGTGTAAAAAATCAACCTATAAATCACCAAGCCATTGTTAACAATAATACGTAGAAACACTATTATTTAAACCGTTTATTATAGCAAATTACGACCTAGTCTATTATAAAGGAGTGTTTATAGCTTTGACTTGGAGGAAGAAGCGACAAAGTAAGTATTCTTGTTGTCAGAATTGTTTCAAATATAAGTTCTACGGGACTTTTATTTCTTATTGAATTCAACATTAATTTTTAAACAAAACAACCTCAAGGAATTTATTGATCTTTATATCTAAATAAGTTGCCTTGTTTAGATATAAATAAATGTCATATATAAATATAAATAAATGTCTTACCTGTTCTATTCATTCTACCCGCTTATATGTCTTAATTAAATAAATACCTTCATTTTCTTTCATTTGACCTTGATAGAGAACTTAAACAACATAGCTTAAAGGTTGTAATTTTATAACTTTAAGCTGCGGGATATTTATAAAATAAATAGTGCTACAAAAGAGAAATCGCTGAAATATATTACTGGTTATGAACATGATCTCACTCCTTAATATCATTTCGTTCTTAGAGAACCAAAATTTGTTTTAAACAATCAGTTAAGTTCAATTCATTCTCTCCTCTGTAACGGTAAACAATTAGTGATTATGTCTGTTATAATTTGTACCACAGAATGAGCATAGTATTTTAGAGTCTTAGATCAGAACAGATCAGTACATCAGTATCAAATGTAATCAACAGAAGGATCCTAACACTAATTAGAAAAGGACAAGGGATGTTAGACCATTGCCGGAGGCAAATGATCTTATCTTACCTACGACCATGAGTGGTATATATACGACTAGTATACGACTAGGCTGTGAAATGAATATTTTTTACCGAAGTGACTATGTTTACTGGCGAGCAAAGCAAGTCAGTAAAATCACTTTTATACATTGTAATTAATACTCTACTAAATAAGTACATACGTGTAATTAATTTAATTCTGATTGTAAAAAAAACAAAAAATAGGTAACAGAAAGAAAGATACACTGTTGAAACAGTGTTGCCATCTAGCGTAGCTATATCTACCATACGGAACTAGCTAGACCAAATTCTTGAACTATAACAAGAATATCTTATGCGCTCCTCGCGGCCTATAGATAAACTCCCAGCTGTTCAAAAAATGTTTTCTGACAAAATAAAAAATAAAATGCCCGTTTTAGGGCCTTTCGGCCCATCATGGTATTCACCCTGCGGGAATCACCTCAGGTAGCTTGCATCTACTACACTTTAAGAATTAATTAAAGTTGGCGAAATCATTTTAATACAAATACTATTCATAAAATCTTAGAGCATAGCCCGGGCTGCGAACCTCGGACCTCCGGTGCCGAAATCGAACGCCTTTACGATCACGGCCACGGAGGCAGACCATGTTTTCTGTACGCCTTACAAAAAAAACACTTCTTTTTGTATTAAATACAAATTTACCATTTCAAGTTCTGTACTTCAGACAATAGATGCTTGATATTTATAGATAATATGGAATGAATATGTAAGTATCCCCTCTTTGATCTGATGGCTGTGGGATCAGCTGTCACATCACCATCTCCGTTAACTAACCTCATAAACATGAAGGCTTAACCTGTAAATTTGGACAAAGCTTTGAACAATCACTCTATAATGATTTTTTGACAAATTTCTCGAAAATAAATAATACAAGGGTAAGAGGAAATATTCGCCTCTATATTCCTGATTCTCCCCTAATCCCATATTTTCCTTTAAATTTATTTTAAACTACAGTTAATCTATTCAGTGACAAAATGTTGCAGTTTGGTCAACAAATAATTAAATAAAACACTTTAATATTTAATTAAAAGCTTTTACTAACCGAGGACAAGCCAATTTATTATGTTAAATAAATAAATAACCATTTATTGCATAAAATAATTACATACCTTTTATAATTATTACTAAATAATAATTATTCAATTTAATGCAAATCGGCCTTAGCCGTGGTGCCTTTGAGGCTAAGGCCTTAGCTTAGTAAAATAGTACTTAATAAAATTAAAACTAAAGTTTAAGTTAAAGTTTATTATACATGATAATGAAACTATTATTCAGACATATACAACTTTCCTTCTTAATATTAGCTCATAGATAAAATAAATATTCAATTATATTTCATGATTGTTGAGGTCAGGTGTAGCGAGACCCTAGTAATATTTTCTAAGACATTGAAGAACCATGAATTGCATTCTGTGGGCGAGCGAAGCAAGTTTTGAGTTTCTAAGGAAAGTCTAGATGTACCCTGTATCCTAATGTTTGGTTTAAGATGGTTTAGTTTTAAAATGTTGCCTCTTTAGACACGGGAAAAAATTAATTATAATTATTCAAATAATCAATAAACTAAAGCGTTGCTTTTTTAATTCTTGACATTTTGTATATTATCTAATGAATATAAATTCATACTTATTTGTATTGCATACAAACTCCTATGCATTAGCTAAACCCAATGAAACTCTGAATAACTCCTGAATAATAAATTAATTATAATTATAAAATTATCTTTAATAAAACATTCATTACTTAATCTAATTTTTTAAAAAGAAAACAATATAAATATATTTTGCATAACAAGTTCATGGTAATTTAATATTTTTTATTTAACTTTTTATGTTTAAATTTGCATATAACCGTATATTTCGTATAAAACAAAAGTTTGTTCTTTCAACTATTCTTAATAATTTATTTAGACCTTTCCCTGATTACTGTGTTTGAAGCTTTTCATAAATATATTGAACTCTGTTCATGGCAAATAAATGTTGCATTTTGTAATCATTTGTTTCTTGCTTATTGTTATATAAAAGGATATTATATATAATATTTATATAATGTGATGTACTTGCACTGATATACATATATCAGTGCAAGAGGCCTCCTCAGCAGCAATTTGTTTTTATCTAATTCACTCTATTCTTATTAGATGATTTTTTATTAGATTTCAAATGTAAAAGTTTTATAATGCATTAGTTATTATAAAATAATAGTAAAAAAAGTTATGAGGTTTTGGTCATGATAAATAAACAACTTTTAAGCTTTCGACCGTATGATTAGGTCTTCATCAGAAAGTGTTTAATAACAAACTAAAGCCGCTAACAGAAAGAAACAGATAAGGTATCTAAACATAGCTAGCTGTGTATACTATTGTTACTTTCTGTTAACGGCTTTAGTTTGTTATTAAACACTTTCTGATGAAGACCTAATCATACGGTCGAAAGCTTAAATGTTGTTTTATTTATCATGACCAAAACCTCATAACTTCTTACTATTTTTTTATACGTATGGTCAATAAGTGCTATTTGTTATTATTTATTATAAAATTATAATTCGGTATGTTTTTCCTCGTTTTTACCGCAAGTTTATAGGAAAAGTATTGTTTGCTGTAAAATTCTGAAACCGGTATTTCAACTGAATTACCCAGTTGTTTTTAAAACCTTCAGAGTGGTTCTTACTAAGTTTTCTGTCCACATGTTTGAGTATGATTCTATTTACTATAATTTACTCTAATTTATTAAACTCGGAAAAACTATTAGACAGATATGAATTTTAGCTCACTTGTAGCAACAAATATATGTCTAACAAATGTGCTAAGTTTTATTTAATTATTAGTAGTAGTTAAAATGGTATATCATATCATCAAGTTCTGCTTGAGAAATTTAACCAAATCAGGTTAAAATCTAACATTCTACACATAATAAACACTGTCTTTCTCTAGATAAACCTGGTGATGGAAGAACCTGCTCCTGAAACGCCGTTAACTGTAAATAACATTGAAAATGGATTACGTTCAACTAATTTTACTCACGAACGGGTTTTATCGGATCAATTTTGTTAAGAAGCAGCGAGCGTGGTCTGTAGACGGACTGATGGCCGATGGGCTAAATACTGATCTTTCTTGACTGAGGGTAAGCAAAACAAGACTGAAGATGCACTAAATAAAAAATTAGAATTTTAATATTCTGAGGAAGAATAATTTTATTAGATTTCAAATGTAAATGTTTTAACATGCACACATGCATAATAAAATGCATGTGTGCATGTTTTATACTATTCATACGAAGGGTAAGTTTAACACATTAATAGTTTGGGTACACAAAAATTACGAGGAACCCTGTACGCATTTTTTTCATTTTACATGTATGCATTTAATATTTTTCTTGTTCTATCTTTAATACGAAAAATATTCGTTTTCATAAATAATATCATTGACATAATTCGTACATTTGAATTTCAACAAGCTGAAAATATCTTAAGAAAATTATTTGGTAATGTTTTTCTAAAAATGTTTGTTAGAGGGAATAATATAATTTTGTATGTCGTTTACGTTATTTTCTTTTTGATGTTATTATTATATAAAATAATCTTGTTTTCCTCTAGATTTCTCCGTATAAAATATATATTTTTTTCTCTCCAGCTCCTCTCACGGTTGTTTAAGAGATAAAATCTTTTATTTTCTCGGTTTTTCGGTCGAAGTGAGAAAATATTGCGATGTTGAAACTGGCAAAATTTATTTTAAAAAAGATTATATCTGGTATTTAAAACGAAAAGTATTTTATTTTTAATTTTTACTTTTCTTTATCTACTACCGTGGGTATATAGAAAAGGTATTGTGTTAACCCTTAAAATCCAAAATTAAAATTTTATCATAATCAATAATTATCCTTAAAGGAGTTTTGTAACGTTTTAAGTGGTTTCTGCCACGTACACTGCTATGTTCACGCTTTAGAGATCCTTGGCACAAATTTCGGGTTTAATGTCTAATTTAACAGATTTAATGCTCTGCTGGCCGAAAGATAATATTTGTTTATCTCGCTAACCTATTCGGCTGTTATCAAAAATTAAAAATTCTGATATTTTTATTTTATTCGAAAAATTATATATTTTACTAATCGAATTCAATTTTACAAAAATGTGCTTCTGGTGATAGTAACAGTAATTAAGGAGAGGTGATAGATCACCAGCAATTAGGCCACGTTGCTAGCAAGAGGGTCTTAAATTTTGCCTAAACCCAGGTTCATTTAGGGTTATAGTTATTTTACGAGACCTGCCGTTGCAAAGGCTCAGTACCACCGGCTTAATCTCCCTTTCGAAGGTTAGCACATGCAAGAATTTCCACGCCTCACATGAAATCCTAGAAGCCCCGACCGGGATCGAACCCGGTTGGGGCTTCTAGTCTTCATTATTTATTGAAGACTGGAGCCCTTATTTAAAATTATATTTATGGAAGGCTGGAGCCCATATAAAAAATATTTAACATTTACAAACTAAACGCTTCGCAGAGTAAAACTCTGCATCCTCAGTAGTAGAATAATCTAACTATTCTAACACCAAATTCACAACAATTTTTTGTTTTATTATTTTTTAATTAATTTTTACTATTATTTATTTAATTTTTTTAATGCAAAATATTTTTTTGTTTCTGGTGCTGGAATAGTTATTTTACTAGTTGAAGAGTTTCTCTCTGCCATACGTTTAGTTAGTAAATGTTTTAGATAATATTTTTATTAAAGACTTTATCTTCAATAAATTGTTTATAAATATAACATTTAAGGATTTGACTAATTTTTCTCGTACAAAATATCGTCAAAGAACGGAACTCATGAAGAACTAGAAGTAAAATATATCCTTAAACAAAATAGCTATCTTCGACCAAAGATTACTTTTAGTAAAGAAGAATCACCCCTTATAGCTAGTATCAAACATTTAATATTTAGAGTACCGGTAATGCTTAGTGGTTCTTTCCATAAATAAGTAACATTTTGTCTTGTTCATTTTATGTTTCGAACACTATATAATTTGTGTCAACTATTCATGTTTTGCAAAACTCGGTAGTATCAAATGATTTATGTTTTGAAGTTAAAACAAATCGAAAAACAGAAAATAATAAAGACGAGATAAGAAAAAAATAGAAAACCTTAAAATGATTGTTATCAAAACGAGTGCGACTGATACCGTCCTGATCTGAACTCAGAGCCTGACGTGAGAAGGAAATTCTGCTTAAGTTGTAATCCCTTAAGACGTAGCAACGTGAAAACATGGCTATTTTATAGTTATTAATAAAAATAGAATTTAACAGTCTATTGCTTAGTTATTCCTGCTCCAGCAGCGTTTTCTTTTTCTTTGCTCAAATAATTATAAGACAAGTTTGACTAACTTTAAATTGATTTCGTTCAAGTTCAATTAAGAAGAAAGAAAAAAAATTATAGAAATAACGAAAGAGATAAAACATTTCTCAGAGAAAAGTCTTAACTTTTATAGAAATTTTTATTGAAAGATAACTTGAAACTTGTAAAGTTCTTGTTCTTTGGATATAACATTGAATTAACTTTAAGAACTACTAAAATACTTTTACTTTGAGATTAAAAAATAAATTATTTTTAAGATGAAAAGGCAGAAAAAAAACTTTTAATCTTGATTTTTGTTTTGTTCAGTCTTTTTTTAAGAGGATACAATAAATTGTAAATCACTTGGCGATGGTTTATTATTTTATTTTGTTTTTATTTACCTTATTTATATTTTACACTATCTTTATTTTTAGCGATTTTGTATCTGAAAAATACGAGTTTTTATTAGAAATACGTGTTGTTTTTTATCAGTAAGTGCGAGTTGTTTTTATCAGAAATACGAGTTGTTTTTATCAGATATACGAGTTGTTTTTTATTAAAAATACGAGTTGTTTTTTATCAGAAAATACGTGTTGTTTTTTATCAGTAAGTACGAGTTGTTTTTAATCAGAAATATGTGTTGTATTTTATTAGAAATATGTGTTGTTTTTTTATTAGAAATACGCGTTGATTTTTATCAGAAATACGAGTTGTTTTTTATTAAAAATACGAGTTGTTTTTTATCAGAAAATACGAGTTGTTTTTACTAATAATACGTGTTGTTTTTTGTTAGAAATACGAGTTGTTTTTATCATACATACGAGTTGTATTTTATCAGAAAATACTTGTTAAAATTATGAGATTGTTAGGATGACGAAAGTGCTCTGTGGAATGAGAAGTGCTATAGGGGGGGGGGTTAGAGGGGATCCTGGATAAAATGTTCCCCGGGGTACATTTATACATTTGTATATTACATACATTTATATTATATTATATCATATACATATTTTTGACAAAATATGTCTTTCCTTATCTTTTGTAATGTAAGAGGGAAGCGTTGTTATAAGATCCACTTCAGGTGGTTTTCGCATTCCAAATTGTGGTGCAAATAAATTTACTTATATCTCACAACTTAAAAAACTTACTTTTTAAACAAGCTTTTTATTGGCAAAAATATTTTGTTTAAACCGGAGCCATATTTTATTAAATGATTTGGGGTAATTTGTGCCTCTTTATTTATTTTTTTGGTATGCATATTGGTGATTTTTGGGGTGTAAAGAGGTTTGTTTGGGTAAAGAATAATTTCATATTTTCTGGTTGGAGCATTTTTTGTTTTGAAAAAATCATCAGAAAGATATTTTTTTGTGGTGCTTTGAATAGACTTATATTGTAAAGGTAGTTGGCAGGTGTGGCAAAGATGGTTCCCTATACAGTCTGTAGACTGACTTCTGATGAATCAACCTAGCATTTGCCTGTAAAATTGAGGGAAACCAGAAACATTTGCTTAGTATGTACATTTTATCCTGGGGCATTGTATGCGGGGTACATTTCATCTGCGAGTGCATTATATCCAGTTACCGGGTCAATGGACATTCATGGCTACTTTGTCTATCCATGATTTGTTCCTGTCGCAGTAGAACCCATAAAATTTGTTTTATCACCCCAAATACCATACACAATACTTATGTCTTATAATAATAAAAAGTTTAAAAAGCCCTTTTTTGTAGTGAATGGATTTCCTGACAAAACTATCCAATACTCAAACACTTTCCATTGCAAAATAGCTACAAATAGGTTATGAAAGGTTAAACTGTTTGTTTTTGATGGTCATGGTCATCTAAATGGTCCCAGATCCATGTTTGTCTATTCTCCTCCGGTAAATAATAGATCACATTTTCCAACGGCATAGGATAAAAATCTATTCTCAACAATAGACATGTATCGCACGTATCATTGTCTTCACAGTATGTCTAACCTTATTTCACTTTCATTCCTTCTCTTTCATCTTCTCAAAGAGAATCGCAAATTTTCTAAGAAACATGTCTTCTTTAATCCTTGTTGATAATTCCATAATGAAATTACCCTTGTTGTATTTTCTTGAAAATATGGTAATTTGAAGAACATTGTGGGAATAATAAATTAATCTTTCTTAGAAATTATTACTGCTCTGACTCGAGCTTCTCCATATACCTCACCACTACCCAGAAATAAAAAAAATTCTAAAGAATATAATAGAATATACTGTATGAATAAAGTCATTTAGACAGGGAAAACTGGAGGAGGAGGTTATACTTAAAGAATAGAGAATTTTTATCAGAACCCAAAGGTGAAAATAAATAAAGAAAGGTTAAATTTTGCTTATGAGGTTATCTCAAAGATTACTTTTCTTTTGTTGTCCATTTTCTCCTGGTAAATAATAAATCACTGCTCTTCTTTCATTTTTCTCTTTTATCCAAATATCATTATTCTTGATCTTAAGAAATTATATATAAATATAAATTTTATGAATTAATACAATTCATAAAATAGTAGGTTCTTTTACTTGGCGGTAAAGTGACATTTTATTACTGCGGAAATTTTTTAATTATTAAAAAATCGGTAAATTGACGAGTAATAGTAAGTCTATAAGTCATTTCCTCAGCAAGATTATCACTTTACCGCCAAGTAAGATGCACTATATTTTTAAGAACGCAATAAACCTACTAATTTTTAATTAAACAAATTAAAGAAAAACAATTTGTTGTTAGAAAAATGAATTTGAAGATGTAAGACATTGAATTGTTTTATTATAATAACATATGAATGGTGTCTAAATACTTTTAATCAAACAAGTTACAACTTTAATTCTTCTTTAAATTCTTAGATTTTGATTAAACTTAATATGTCGGACTGTAATTACTAACCAGTAAACAATTTACTGCCTTTGCAATAAAACTGAATTTTACTGACTTTTTTAACTGACAGTAAACCACCGCTTTAAGAAAATAATATTTTTTAAGTAATAAAATAACATTTATTTTGTTAAAAATCGAAATCATTCATTATTCCAAAAGTTAAGGATATTTTCCCTTAAGAAATTAAGATGGAATGAAGGAAAAGGTCAAACCAATGCTAGACTTATTTATAGCAACAATTTCCCACCCAGGAGGAAAATAACATCCGATCCGTAGGAATTACATATGGCAGGTGTAGAATGTTTCAAAATAATTGCTTACTAAAATAATCGTAATATCGTTTGTTAATAAAATAACGTTAAAATGTTAAAGTAAATATTATTTATATTAAAATGTTAAAGTAAATATATGTATTAAAATTTGTTAAAAGTAAATATTATGTATGTTAAATGTTAAAATAAATATAATGTATATTAAAATTTTGAAGTAACTATTATGTATGTTAAAATGTTAAAGTAAATATTATGTTTGTTAAAATGTTTAAGTATAATAACTTACGTTTTTTTTATAAGTATAGTAAGTATTTTATAAATGGAAACAAATATCAAAATTAAAAATTGTGGTTCCATTACCCACCTATTAATGTACATCTGTGCCAAGTTTCAACTCCATTGGCCTAATGTTCGTTTTTAAGGAGTTTTATAAATTGTTGATAACTCAGGTTATTTGTTTATTGAAATAGGTTATCGTAGACTAAATAATATCCGGGCAACGCAACGTCTCATTTGTCTGCTAAGTATCAACTCACTTGCATAAACACAGAATAGACACACACAGACAGACAGCATGATAAAAACCTCTCAGAATGTTAGGAAAATGCCTAAAGCGGATATTTAAGTTACATACTTATTTACATACCTGTAGTATGTAAATAAGTAAAGTAAAACATATTAAAATGTGTGACTATTCAAAACTATAAACTTCATCTAAATGCACGCCCCGGGGGGCAGTCGCCAACACCGCGTTGTGGCAAAGAGACCGAAGGCCTTTGCTTCATTTAATTATCTGAAGTGTGTCATTTCACTAATTAGTTTTAAAACGGTTCCTTTTTTTCAAGTCCGTCTTAATAATTTTTACAGGTTCGTCCTTAATAAATTCTATTTTATGATTTCACTCTTAAAAGTTTATAATAAGAAGGATAAATTAAATAAAAGTCTAATAAAAATCTACATTTATACTGAGCTTAAAATGAGTCGAACAAAAAGAGATGCGGTAGTGCACTAGTGCTAAGCAAGGACTGGTGCAATATCTTTGCAAAGTACTAAAGATCCTTTCAGCTTTTTCTCTTCATGGTGAAAAAGCTGTAATTGTTTGTGGGTTTATGTTACCCCATCTATGACAAATCTATGACTTAGCATTCTTTTTTCTATTCATAATCAATAATTCTTATTCTAAATTAAATTCAGTTTTTAAGTCTTCTTTTAAATTTTATTGGTCCTATCCAAGTCTCTTGTACTTTAAAACTCAAGGTTTTTATTACCGTTTGAAATAAAAAAATCCGACTAAAGAATAAATAAATAAGAAAAAAATGTTATAATGTTCCTTAAACCTTTCTTCCTTTACTAGATATCAGATAAAGAAAGGAATAAGAGGCAAGAAGCAATAATGTTTTGTAAGAGAAGAAGAAGAAGGTGGTTTGGAAATTTGATGCAGAGCTTCTGATGCTTCATCTAGCTACTTACTTACATACCTGTAGGGTACCTAAGGCTCTTCGGCTATACCAACAGCCCAAGTGGTACTGAGCTGAAACCGGTCTGATTGAGGTTTTCCCCTTCCTTATTAAGTTGAATTACTATCAATTTCGATGAAGTCATTAGCATAAATAAATTACGTTTTTTAATATCAACAGGTAATATAGTAGGTATCTTATCCTTTCTTGATTTAAGAATGCCTTCGAGAGTTATTATGAGCAAGACAATAGGACTTTGGGCTCTTAGCCAACAGCTGCCTGGGGATTGTTGTCCTATATCTGGTAGTCATATTAATTGTTTGTATAGGAGACATATTGCCTCAAAATTAGCGAATTTCTAAATGAATTATTTGATAAACGTGATTTGTTTACACATAGATTTATGTACTAAATGATAAAAATAGAACTAACGCTGTTATAGTGTATCACACGGCTAAAATCAGTTGACAGCGTGGGAAAATAATGCCAGGGAGCCAATGAGGTTATTCCTGGATGTTAAATCACGCCCATCTTTTCAAATTGGATCAACCTCATTGGTTCCTCAACAATATTTTCCCACGCTATCAACTGATTTTAGCCGTGAGTTAAACTATAATAAAATTTAACTTCATTTTTTTTTCGCATTGTCCCTCATTAGCCATACAGTCGTTTTAGAATTCATTCAAAAGATTTAGAATTCATAAATTAATTATAAATTTTAGTGCGACCATACAATTTGTTTAGGTTTTCTAAATTTGTGGATTTTTCGGATATTAAATGACAGTAAAGATCCATTCTATTCTACTGAATGGACCCTTTCACCCACCACACTCGATTACAAGTCAGAGTATATAAATTATTACAGTCTGCAGCTTAGAATTTTTCATAGTCATTAACTTCTCCGCCTACTAATACTTATTGGAAGCTGATCATCGTGTATTGTCCAATTTTTCATATGTATTTTTGTATATCTTTACAAAGTTTATATATATTATTATATATATTATATATATATATATATATATATATATATATATGTATGTATGTTTTTATAATTTATATGCCGTTGGTGTCATGAACAATATTTCTAATCTTTCTAAGAAAATAAAAGAAGGTAAATGATTAAAAGGTTTTTACAAATCGTGGATTAGTTTTAAACTATACAGGCTAAAGGGTTTTATAGGTCAAAGAGTGTAAGCATCGTACGAAATTACTGTCCCAGTTTAGCCAATTTTACAACACTTGCTTTCAATTATTACTTCCGCCTTTCGCTATTACGCGTGGAAATAGAGAGAAAATAGAATAGGAAAAAAATATAATAAGAATAAAGAACCCTTAGAAGATATCAAATCTGGATCCATTCCATTATTTTATCTCTTAATACTACCCCCTCCCCCTTCACCATCTCTAGAACTGAAGAGGAAACAAAAAAGGAAAAAATCTTATTTACCCTCCTTAGGGTTCCTGAAAAATACTTACCATTTTTTAAGACGAGGCTGCTGGTTAGGGTTACAAAAAGGTTGGTAATTGTTTTAAAAGCAACCTTAGCTCCTTTTTTGAACGAAATAGTAGATATCTCCTTGAAGTAAGAAGCAATAAATTAAAGTTTGCCCGTGTTGCAGTTTAATTTTAAATCTCCTTTGCCTTTACTTAATGAATTCACAAATTATAAATACAATATTGCGGTAGGACCATGTTTCATGCGAGGTCCTTCCAAAGGAACATACATTTGGTATTTAGGAAACCGTAAGCGTTCTGTCCTTTAAAATAGACATTGTGTTAATAGTTAGGAAACATTAAGCGCGCTGTCTTTTAAAAAGGACATTGTGTTGGTAGTTAGGAAACATTAAGCGCGCTGTCTTTTAAAAAGGACATTATGTTGATAGTTAGGAAACATTAAGCGCGATGTCCTTTAAGAGGGACATTAATTTGGAATTAAGAAAACATTAAGCGCGTGAAATAATTAAAGTTTCCCATGTTGCAGTTTAGTTTTAAAGCTCCCTTCCTTTACTTAATGAATTTACAACCTATAAATACAAACGTGCCGTAGGGCTATGTTTCAGTCGAGAGTTAGAAACATTAATGCACAGTCCTTTAAAAGAAACATTAATTTGGTATTTGGGCAACCTTAAGCACGCAGTCCTCCAAAAGGAATATAAATTTGGTATCTAGGAACATTTTGGAACATTTTGTTGGTAATTAGGAAAGCTTATACGCGCTTTCCTTTCAAAGGGACATTAAATTAGCATAGTTCAATTACAGATAATGTAACTCATGTGTCTAAATATATCTATTGCTGATCGAACCTGGTTTTAAGATAAACTTAGGACGCTTAATTGTTACTATATCAAAATAAAAATATCTATGTGTTGATTTATGGTTTCAAGGCTATGGGACGTTTAATATAAAGCAAGGCTCGCGTTGATTCCAGTTAGCTCCCACAACACATTCGTCATTTAGCGACGCGAATTGCAATTGCTGAAGTAACAAATCTACTCTTACGTAGATAAAACCCGAAATACGCCCACTTCTTGTCTTAAGAAATTAGTACATTATCTTTTATGTTAGAAAGAAAGTAAGATAGCTAAGCTAAGCTAAGATAGTGGACGGATCCGACAACTCAACTTCCTGACCAGGTGATCAATCACTCCTCCCTCGTCTCTATAACTGATGAAAATTGCTAAAATCGGCGTTTACTCTTATTTCAACCTTATTCTCTTTTACCTATTTATCTGATTATTTGTAATTTATCTAAGAAAACTGAAAGTTCCGGCCTTAAAACAATAGAAGTCCTGTATGTCTAGGGCGTGTTCAAAGGGTACTAACATAAAATACGTATAAAATTATCTCGGGTTACTAAAGAATCAGCAATATTCTTGTAAAACTGTTTTTTGCTTTTTTCATCTACTATTCGTACGTGTACGTGTACAGGCAAAGTATTGTCGTAGCACAAAAAATCCGTTCCGAACATTCATAATAATAATTATCCGTTCTTGACATTTTTATGACGTTATTTGTTAAAAATCGAGAAATTACCGATCCATTAGAATTTGATGCAAATGTATAACCGTTTGTTGTTGCTTTTTTGTGTGTATTTCTTTGTGCTTATGTATGTGTAATCTATAAGTTCACTAAATTTAATTTTGGTACTTGATGCTCTTTTGAGAATACCGACTCTTGGATTCTTAAACTTTGATGGCCTGTAGCATTTAATTTTCTCATTCATTTTTTTTTTTCTTTTCTTCTTTCTCATTTTTTATTTTTTTCATTTATCGCCTATTAGCGTAAAATATTAGTGTAAAATCTATTGTGCATCCCATATTAATTTATGAAGTTATTGGTAAAAATTTATATCTATTGGTGCCATACTTAAAATTGTGTAAACCGGTTTGCATCTGTCGAAAATAACACATCTTTGCGCAAAAAATAAAAATAAATTCACAAATCATAGGCTAAATTTTAAAAATATATTGCTAGCATTCTTATAAAGATTTAAACCTAATAAACATCTAGGCTGCCTAGTATAACCACAGGGTTTTAATCCATTTGTGAAAATATGAAAGTATTAAATGGCTAAATAGCTATATCATTTTTATACACTTACTTACTTTTGTGTGTATTAAAATTTTAAAATAGATTTTCTGATTCATCTGGTTTATGGGTATGAGTGTGTTTTACAGAATTGTCTGTCTGTATGAGTATGTGAGTGATGTGTATGCATCAGTGTGTATGTGAGAAAGAAAGATTATGCGTCAGTGTGTGTGTGAGTATGTGTAAAATTCCGTAAGACTCCTCGATCTAATTACACGCTTACTTATATAAGATTAAGTTAAGGACAATTAGATAGTCAGATAGGACCGGTAGAACGATTGCCTTACGATCTGGAGAATGAAGGTTTAAATCCAGCCGGGTGAGGTCTGTATATAAAGTTATTCTTTGTACCGTTCTCATATAACCTTAAGGTATAGCAACCCGGAAATTAGGTTACTTAATAATTATAATGTCGAGCGAAGATATATCGAAGTAATACCAATGTACGCTTTGGTAAACATAACAATTTTAGAACGACCGAAGCAAGTCCGAAGTTGTGTACTGTGCTGAGGTACCCCACACCCGATTTCAATCTACTCTCTTCCATCACATCCTAGGACCCTGCTACTAGGAATTATTTCAACATTTATTTTCATCTTACTTAATTAATTATTTAAAACTGCTTTGCATAGTTTAGTTAATTTGTTTTCTCAGGAAATATTACATCTCTTTTCTCTCTTCAATGTAATTTCAAGGAAATAGTTTAAAAAAGTGCTTTAGAAGAATACTGTTAAAAGTATTAATTGCTTTCAGTCCAAGGTTTTAATTAAATTATAACATTTTATATTTTTCATGATAAGTTTTTTTTATTATCTTAAAAAAAATGTTATTAGTTGTTATCTGTTGTATTACAAGTGACGCTGAAAGCTAGCTATAAGATCAAGCTATGGCTCTGTTTTAGTATTTTTACCTTTCCTTATCAAGTATCGTAGATATCATGGAAAAGTATTGTGTTCGCTTTGGAAATTCGAAACCGAGATATGTTAATTTTCATCCATTTTAGGCGACAATACCCTGGACCTTTGAATACTATTCTATAGTACGACATACGGCTAAAATTCGCTGACTGCGCGGGAAAATAGTCGGTTCAGGAACCAATAAGGTTGGACTGATTTGAAATTGAGGGCGTGGTTTAACGTCCAGAAATAACCTCATTGGCTCCCTCGCATTATTTTCCACGCTGTCAACTGATTTAGCCGTGTGTCGTATTATAGTCTGAGCAGAAGAATAGAAGCAGAATAGTCTAGAAGCATTACTATCTTAAGTTTTGGATAATCTTAACATTTTGAGGAGAATTCAAGAGAGTTCAAATTTGTAAGGGAAATACGATGGTCTCACCTAGCAAAGTTTTTGATTTTGATTAAATATATATTTTTATTCCACCTCTCAGTAACCTAACTCTACAAACAGTTATTGTTTCAAAAGATTCGCCTAATATTACAGGCAGCTTTATGTTGCACTTTACATGAAGATAAACTCATTAAACAATTGGTTCTTATTACTCCTTTAACCCGTAGGACCTGTAGATGTAAACGTGAAACGTTGATAAGAGAAGTAAGAGACGCGTTCCTTGCTATCACGATGCTTCCCTCTCCTATTAAAGAAGATAAATTTATTTATTTATTTATTACATACTTGAGGTTACTTTATTACAAAGTTTCTTAATTGTCAAAATTTTACAAACAAATGAAAAGAACAAAAACAGAAAACAAATAGATTATAAATTATTAAATAGACTGCATAAACATAGGCGGCATAACTTGAAAAACAAACTTGATTAAAAAACATAACATTACATGAGAAACACTAAACATTTAAGGTGGGAATACTTAATTATCAGCTAAAAATTCGTTAACATTATAGTAGGCTTTCTCAAGCAACAATGTTTTAATGCTGAAGAAACGAGTATTTCCAGAATTTAGTTTAAAAATTATTTTTTAGATACTTTAGGACCTTAACAATAGTTTCTATTTACATGTTAATCTACTCAAAAAAGCATATTTAGTGGTCTTTTGAAATTTTTGTATTTTTTTTGTGGAATTTTTCACAATTTGTTAAATTTTCAAAAAGAAAATTGCAGGGTATAGGATTTCGCTTCGTCACAACCACATTCATCCTAAGTAAATTCGATAGCCTATGTATTTGATCAATTTAGTCGCGTATATTTATATTAAGCCAACTCAGAGATTTTATACGAGTATATGAATACGTATAGAGCATATGCTAATTCTTGTATTCATTATTGGATTTTTATGCATGTTTCTTAAATGAGTTTTTGTATTTTTGTTTCAGGTACTTTATTTTGTTACAGATTGTAATTAAGTATTACTTATTAAGCTGCGTAGTAAGTATTTTTTAATAATGTGATTCAAAAGTTTGTGTTGTAAAATGTATTGGTATATTGAAATTTTCTATAGACTTAAATACATTAGACTTATATTGACTTAAATACACCCGTTTGAATATTATTGCCATTGTTACAATAATTTGCCTTAGTTTAAATAAAAAGTTTCACTGGAAGGAAATTTATTTTTATTCTTATCTGAAAACATAGGATGAATGTTTTAGTTAAGTCAATAATGTTAAGTCAAATACACCACATAGGGTAGTGCATTTGACTTTACATTATAGTCCGCGATTCTAATTCTTTCAACCCGCGAATATTACTTATAGATCAGAGACATTTATTTTAAAAAAGTGATTTCAATGTCTTTATGAAAATCTTAAAAAACAATATTTGTAAATATAAATATAAATACAAATACATATTTATATTTATGTATTTACATTTATATTTATGTATATTACATAAATATAAATATGTATTTATATATAAAATACAGTTTGTCCCCCAGATGGGGTTGCCTATACGTTTAAATGACAAAAAATTTCATAATAAAACTGCGTAGGCTTCCGCGGTTGTTGTCAGTTCAGTTTTGTAGAGCATTGCGTTTCTATCCATGATTTCCTACATCCCTGAAGATGCCTCCACAGTGGAAGCGAAACGTCGGATTCTTCATCTACATTGACGCGGTCACCACCGGAAGACCTAAATCTTCAAAAATTTCATGTTTTAAAAAAAGACATTCTTGATAAAAGCTCCTGCAGGTTTTTAAACTAAGATTTTTCATACTGTTTTTTTTTTTAACGGTAGACTCAAAAACTGCAATTTTTGAAAAATGGACGAATAGTAAAGTAGGCTTAATTTTGACTTATCGAAAAAAGTATTCTTCATAAAATTGTTTAATTGTTCTCCTGAGACAATTTTCCATAAAAAAATTAATATAAAATTTTTCAAAATTAAAACAGATCAGGGGGAATTAATTTTTCAGGGTGACAATTAAGTATATTAATTAATTACCTTTTTTACCGATTTTTCATTGACTTTGTACTCTCTATTACTCTACGCTGAACGTAGAACGTTCAATCGAAAGGAAGTCGAGAAATGTATTTCAATGTTTCGCGAAAAGTATTTTTTCGTGGTTTGGAACCTCTAAAACAGATTTCGGACACAATCCTGGGCGGCCCCTTATCACACAAGCCATCTCATTAGCGATTTTTTTTTCAAAAAAAAAATAAGAGGGGAAAATAATAAATAACTGCGTGAAAGATAGCTTTTGACTTAAAATTAACGGCGTGGCTCTTAAATATAGAGATTAATATAGCTATAAAATCTCTTTTTACCATTAATTAAATGAAATAATTAGAAAATAGAAATTATGGAAAAGCAATATTCTATACCCATGCCGCAATCCCTATAAATATTTGAAAATTATAGCTAATATCTGAGAAAACTAGTCTAATTAGTGAGGCAAAAAGGTATTTAGGGAAATTCCTGTTTTTAAATATATAATAGGAATAGAATTGGCATTTCCATGTGGCATCCGTCCTCTAATGCCTCTTTCTTTTTCTAAACCAAAAATTCCTTTTTTTCTCTCCCCAAAGAAGAACTGGAAAACGATTAATTGAAACGGAAAATTAATTCTATTTTAATGACTTCGGTACTTTAACGTCGAGGGAACGGATTTTCTTCTCTTTGGAATGAGGTTTTGCTAAAGACTGATAAAAAATATTATCTTCCGAAATATTGATGGTTAAAAAACGATTTTTTTATCAATTTTAAAATATATTTTACAGAATAATAAATCTTAAATTAATTTACATTTAATACGTTTTTTCAGCTAGTTACTATTGTTCATTTTTTAGAAACAAATTGCTAAATTAAAAAAGTAAACCATAATTTTTAATAAAAAATATTATCTAAAAATAAAGATAATGGTTTTTTTTAAATTTAACTAAATGTTGAACTATGAAGATGCTTTTTTGCCGAGTTTTATTAATCTATATTAACTGTTCAGAGTTTTTGCTTCAGTTATGCTTTAGTTAGGCCTTAAAGTTTCTACTTTTTTGCCAAGGCAATGTATTTGCACTTGCAAAGTTATTATGAGACAGTGAAGCGAGAACTTTACTGTCTCTATTTCACGATGCATGCTATCTAAGTGCCGCGATGCATATTCTATCTAAGTGCTGCGATGCATATTCTATCTAAGTACCGCGATGCATATTCTATCTAAGTGCGCGATGCATATTCTATCTAAGAGCTGCGATGTATATTCTATCTAAGTGCCGCGATGCATATTCTATCTAAGTGCCGCGATGTATATTCTATCTAATACCGCGATGCATATCTATCTAAGTTGCAATTCTATAAGTGCCGCGATGCATATTCTATCTAAGTGCCGCGATGCATATTCTATCTAAGTGCGCGATGACGAAGTGCCGCGATGAAGCCTATCTAAATGCTTCTATCTGTACCGCGCTACCGCGATGCATATTCTATCTAAGATGCATATTCTATTAAGAGCTGCGATGTATATTCTATCTAAGTGCCGCGATGCATATTCTATCTAAGTGCCTGCGATGCATATTCTATCTAAGTGCTGCGATGCATATTCTATCTAAAGTGCTGCGATATTCTATCTAAGTGCATATTCTAATCTAAGTACCGCGATGCATATTCTATCTAAGTGCTGCGATGCATTTCTATCTAAGTGTGCGATGCATATTCTATCTAAGTGCTGCGATGCATATCTATCTAAAGTGCCGCGATGCATATTCTATCTAAGTGCTGCGATGCATATTCATCTAAGTTGCCGCGATGCATATTCTATCTAAGTGCTGCGTGCATATTCTATCTAAGTGCTGCGATGTCTATCTAAGCGCGATGCATTCTAATCTAAGTGCCGCGATGTAAGTGCGATGCATATTCTATCTAAGTGGTGCATGCATATTCTATCTGCTTGAGACCGTTTTCAATAAAATAAAACTTCTTTTATCCATAGTATATCGAGCATGATATATATTAATTGAAAGGAAAATATTCTATCTCAATACATAGAAAGACTTAACCTTTTTGATCCTCTAAGTGGCTCTGTGTAACCCTATTATAACCTTAAAGAGTCTCTAAAGGTTTTAATATATCAATCGTGTACACTTTTCGAACATTGTTTATGTTCTTATTTTTACTATAAACGTTTTATAATATATGAGTAACTGTAATTTGTTCTCTTTACCTGATTGTAGTAACAGTTGAAGGTTCAGTTTACTGTTTGATGTTTCGAAATTACTCTAATAGGGTCCCTTTAGTAACAACCTCTCTCCATACTTTGATTAACAATTTTTTACTTTTCCTTATTTATACTGTAGTTTATCGAAAATGTATTGCAAAAAAAAAAAAAAAAAAAAATGTACGTATGTATGTATTTGAAATGTATTGTTTTGTATGTATTGTTGTATGTTTTGTATTTTTTATGTTTTTTTTGTTAGAAAAAATATCCGAAACAGGGATTTTACTTATATAAACATTCCAGGTGTTTTTAAGACCGCATTAGTTGTTTTCAAGTTGTCTGTCTGTATGTATTGGTATGTGTGTGTGGGTACTATCATCGTAGCTCCCAGATTTATGCTTGAGAGTTGAAACTTGGTTCTAAAATCAATCTTCAAGTCTAGTTGTCTTACTTTTCTTCAGTAGTAGATAATGCAAAATTTATTATGGTGGGAAATCGTAAAAGCTCGAATAATCGAAACCACAGTGGAAAGATATTATGTGATACAATATTGCGAGAGATATTATCTAAAACTTTCTTTCCCTGTCAAAAAGCGTAAATTCTTCTGGAAATTGGCAGTACTTAAATGATTCTAACAGAAAAATATTTCATGTGTAACTATTTGTATGACAAAACACAACTTTCTCCTTTAAAATATTTTTTTAATGGCATTTGCCAAAAGGTTTTCCCAAACGACAGAAAAGGATTTTCCTCAAACGACAAGAAGTAAAGGATTTCCTCAAACGACAAGAAAGTAAAGGATTTCCTCAGGCGACTAGAAAGTAATGGATTTTCCTCAAACGACAAGAAAGTAAAGGATTTTCCTCAACGACAAGAAAAGTAAAGGAATTTTCCTTAGACGACAAGAAAGTAATGGATTTCCTCAGCGACTAGAAGTAATGGATTTTCCTCAAACGACAAGAAAAGGACTTAGACGACAAGAAAGTAATGGATTTTCCTCAGACGACAAGAAAGTAATGGATTTTCCTCAAACGACGATTTCCTCAAACGACAAGAAAGTGAAGGATTTTTCAAACGACGAAAGTAATGATTTTCCTGAACGACAAGAAAGTAAAGGATTTTCCTCAGACGACAAGAAAGTAATGGATTTTCCTCAAACGACAAGAAAGTAAAGAATTTCCTACTACAAGAAAGTAATAGATTTTCCTCAAACGACAAGAAAGTAAAGATGTACACATTTCGTTTTGACAGTTATGTATCATATATCTATGTATGTGTGTTTTATTTACGCATTTGGGTGTTTATAAATATCTGCATTTTTCCCATCGAATGTCATGAGCATGGAAAAACTTTAAAATTAAAAAAATTAAACTTTGAAATATTTGTTTTTACTTTTCCCCTCCAGCTTCCGTTAGTATACAGGAAAATTATTTTGTTGACCCTAAAAATATACAACAATGCTCCATAATAATTATCCGTCTCCATTAATAATTTTGCGCAGTTTTTACGACGTTTTTGAGTTCCATCTGTCTGTCTCTTTGTTTTTATGTGTGTGAATGTTTTTGCACACATAACTTCTGCTGCGTTTATTTAGAGAGTTAAAATATGGCACAAGAATCCACACATAAGTCCTAATTGTGCTGAAAGATATTGTTTTAAACTATATTAACGCTATCATACACTTTTTAAAAAAATCGACAAAACAAATATTTGCCTGAAGCGTAAGTAAATTTCACCTTTTTTACCTGCGTTGCAAATAAAATTAAATGTTTAAAACTCTTTTATCAAGTAAGTTTAATAAGTAAATACTTGATTTAATGAAGTAATTAAATTAAGTTTCCTTACTTGATTTATATATTATTATAGCTGCCGCAAGTTTTAATTTAAACTGCTTGTTTGCTGATCCTCTTTGAATGAATAAATCTAAATAAAGCATTATTATTATCAATAAATCTAAACGTCTATTTATTCAGAGTTACAGAACGATGTATTAACGCATACATCGGAACAACTCAGTTCTTTTGTTACATAAAACACTAAAAGCATAGGTGGAAATTCTAAATAAAAACATCTTTTGTAAAGAATGGGTTTGCGTGATGCAGTGATAGAGTGACTGTTCGTAAACACTAGTCAGACTCTCTCCTAGAATATGCTCGGCTATTGAAATGCATATCTTTCATTCAGATAATGAGAAATAAACTTAGCTGCTTAGGTACAATACGCTGGGGGGTGTACCAGAGTAATTAGGTCCTAATCAAGTTCCAATCAGGTCCTAAGTATCCGGTCTCATCGTTAAGGTGTTCGTGTCTTGCTACCATAAGAAGTTGAATGGGTAAACAAGTGACTCTTATATACCTGTAATTCATGTTAAGAATTCTGCTCGCACAATGACGTTTTCCTAAACTTTTCCTTAACGAAGCTGCTTCTTTCGCTAGCGCTTTAAACACAAATATCCCGCTGCCAAAATAACGTTTTTAACTCGAAAGTTATACCTTAGGTTTGTGTCATTAATCAATTTTCAAGAGGTATTTAAAGTGCACAATAGGACTTACAATATCATCCAACAGACACAAATTAGTAAACAAAATAAATAATTATAAATTATTAAATATATGAATATTATATAATATATATATATATATATTATAGTATTATAATATATATATATATAATATATATTATATATATATAATTATATATATATACTATATATATTTTATATTATACAGGGTGGAACAATTCACTTAAACCAAACATTAACCATTAAAATCATGGTGAACACATGGTCCTAAGACTAACGAAAATCTCTACCCTAGTAGTCGACCCCCCTGAGTTCAAATTCACCCAAAATTTTTTGGTAATTATTACCCAAATGTGAATTTAATTAGCACTTTTTCGTTTTTTATTGGTAACTAAAAAGTCAAATTGGACCATACCATGATATAGACTAATTTAGAAACTACATTATACCTAAGAAACTTAATACCAATATCACAAAATTCCGGGTAATTTTTTAAACGAGCTATCGATCGACATACAAGCAAATAACCCTATCATTGTGATGTACTATCACAATGATACCGACAGCTCGGTAAAGAAATTACCGGAATTTTGTGATATTGGTATCAAATTTCCTTAGGATATAATGTAGTTTTTAATTAAGTCTATATCATGTATGATCCATTCGACTTTTAAAGTTTACCAATAAAAAACGAATAGTGCTAATTAATTACACATTTGGGTAATAATACTAAAAATTTTGGTGAATTTGAACTCAGGGGGGTCGACTTACTAGGGGTAGAGACCATTTTCGTAGTCTAGGACCATTCTTTAACCATTTTTAGGTTGCGCATTTTGTTGTTCCAAAAATGCCGGTAATATTTATGTCTTGTATGTCGATCGATAGCTCAATAAAAAATTACCGGAATTTTGTGATATTGGTATCAAGTTTCTTAGGATATAATGTAGTTTCTAAATTAGTCTATATCATGTATAATCCAATTTGACTTTTTTAAACTTACCAATAAAAACGAAAAAGTGCTAATTAAATTACCACATTCGGGTAATAATTACCAAAAAAAATTTTGGTGAATTTGAACTCGGGTGGTCGACTACTAGGGGTAGAGACCATTTTCGTTAGTCTAGGACCATGCTTAACCATTTTTTTAGGTTGGCGCATTTTGTTGTTCCAAAAATGCCGGTATAATTTATGTCTTGTATGTCCTATTGAAAGCTCGTTAAAAAATTACCGGAATTTTGTGATATTGGTGTCAAGTTTCTTAGGATATTATGTAGTTTCCTAAATTAGTCTATATCATGGTATGGTCCAATTTGACTTTTAAAGTTACCAATAAAAACGAAAGTGCTAATTAAATTACACATTTGGGGTAATAATTACCAAAAATTTTGGTGAAATTGAACTCAGGGGGGTCGACTTACTAGGGGGTAGAGCCCATTTTCGTTAGTCTAGGACCATTCTTTAACCATTTTTAGCGAATTTCATAATGAAAATGACGCTTATGAGGTTGTTCGGATGACGGAGTTGAGGGTGGGAGTGAGTGGAATCGGTTCCTATTGGCTTCCTGATACAAAAATATAATGTCCGAAAAAGTTTATATTATATGTATATATATATATATATATTTATGTAATATATATATATAATGTATGTAAGAGTTTCTACCCTTTCGTATGGCGAACGATAACTCTCGAAGGCGTTCTCAATTGAAACGAAACTTTGCAAATCGCGAGATGTTGAGGAGGTTACGAGCCTATTGTTTATAAAACATTATGACGTCATCACCAAAGTTATGACGTCATGAAAAAAAAAATTTTTGAAACTTGAAATGGCTTTAAAAACAAGGTATTTTGTGTTTAGGTAGACGGCTAGCTGAATCGATTAAGACCAATTTCAGCTCAATCGAACCATCACAAATGGCGCAAACAGTATACATAATATATATAACTTTGTATATAGTATACGTCAGGTCAAAGACTTGTACGATATCTGTTGGGTTTAGTAGTGTTAGGATGGGGACATAACATAAAGATGGACTCTACCTCTTGCTCCATCCTGGTAAGCCTGCTGTCCCAGAGAGACAGGACAAAAATGGCTTCCACTAAACCACGCCGAGCAAAGTAGGCCCTAAAGCGGAAGAACTCGAAGTAGTCTTAATATGGTCGAAGTCATTCTAAAACGATTGCGACCGGTTTCAGCTCAATCAGACATCCTAAGATAGATGGTTCACTCCCGAGTGTAGTAGGAACACTCAATTGACAAGTTTGTGTTTATGATTTAAGTTGGGGGCCTCATCACTAGAGTCTTGAATAGCGCTAGTAGTAAAAATATATTTGCTCTATTCTCTACTAGATTGTGCTGTAGTATTTTTTAAAAAACAAACAGTTGCCAATCGTTTAGTAAAATAAAATAAAAGTAAACAAAGATCTATGGTATGCTGTAGTATTCGCGATGTATTTTTGTTTTATAAAACTTGGGGGCCTCATCACGCGAAGCAGCACCATCGTTTTCT
The DNA here is from genome assembly GCA_018340805.1 of Microvelia longipes. NCBI lineage: Eukaryota > Metazoa > Arthropoda > Insecta > Hemiptera > Veliidae > Microvelia > Microvelia longipes. The sequence continues at coordinate 3,818,180 of JACMZG010001911.1, read as the reverse complement.
TAAAAAAATAACAATAATTCATTCTTAGTTTTTTAGACTTAACATTTAAATTTGCTATCTGAGTATAACATCTCGGGTTGGCGCAAACGGATAAGTAAGAAAACAAACAAAAACTGAAACTGACATTAGAGGTTCAAATTCAAGGGGGGACGACAGTATGGGGAAGTAAGAGTGAGAAATTAATTTTTTTTTCACTTTTACCAATTTATACGATATTCTATAGAGCTTTCTTGGGATCACTCATCCATCTCGTTCCCTCATTCTGGCGCTGAAAAGCGGATGGAAAGACTTGATTACCCTCAACAGCTCGTTGTTTGGTTGAATAAAAAATAAATTAATAAAAATGTCGAAATAAATATGTGACAGTTTCACGCTGTCACCACTAGACTGTACTACATGAGCCTCCTGCATCCCATCAAATATTTTTAAATCTTTGAGTGAGCCATCTATGTTAATTTTGTTTATCTATGATCCTAAGTGACGGAACGGTAATTTTATTTAAAAACAAAATCATGGAATTATTTTTGTTTATAATGCTTGTTAGTTTTAATATTATAGCATACTATTATAATAAAGTATTAATAAAATCTTAATTAGTAAAATCAAATTTGTGAGAAAAGCCTCTCAGGCCCGCGAAGCGGGGCGTGTGGAAGGCTGTGAAAATCGCTAGGTACATGGCAAAATCCATGTAACAGAACAATATATGACAACACATCATACAAAACAACAACAATGTGGCCGCAAAGCGGCACAGCGAGGCCCCCGGGCCGCGAAGCGGCCGGTGGGCCGACGCCCGCGGAGCGACGAGGCGCGAAGCGCCGAGGCCGCGTAGCGGCTACGGGCCGAGGCCCGTATTTTAGGTTGGCGCATTTTGTTGTTCCAAAAATGCCGGTAATAATTTATGTCTTGTATGTCGATCGATAGCGCGGTAAAATTACCGAATTTTGTGATATTGGTATCAAAATTCTCATGATAATGTAGTTTATAATTATTCTATATCATGGTATGGTCCAATTTGACTTTTTAAAGTTACCAATAAAAAACGAAAAGTGCTAATTAAATTACCACAATTTTGGTGAATTTGAACTCAGGGTGGTCGACTGACTAGGGGTAGAGAACATTTTCGTTAGTCTAGGACCATGTGTTCACCATGATTTTAATGTTTTGTTGGTTTAAGTGAATTGGTCCACCCTGTATATTCAATTTTTTCATGTTAGCTGAATGATTGTATTGCTCAATAATTTTATTTATTGTAATTTTTTTTTTTGTATGTTTTAAGTTGTATTCATGAATTGACTATTGTGAGGCCTTAGAATGTAAGGCAACCACAAGCTTATAATAAATAAATAATAAATAAAATTGTTTTGCAATGAAAAAAAGTGTTAATTAAAATATATGATGATATGGATTCTTAAATATAATGTAGTGGTTGTTGAAACATGCATTTTAATAGAAAAATAAACTAAGCACATCTTGACTATAACAATAATATAATAATAAAGATATAACATGGAGAGAATATTTGAGGTATTTGTTATATTATAACATTGTACGAGTGTAGTGGTGCATGTTTTGGTAAAATGTTAACCACTTTAATATTTTCTCTCTTAAAAAAACTCGGTAAAACGTGAGAGCTATTTATTGAAGAGCAAAGCCTTTAGTGTTGGGGGCTTTAAAAATGTTGTGTGCTTGAAACCTCTTGATGCATTATTTTTCACTGTATTCTCTCTTTTTATCCCGGGTGTAACAAATCGAAACGGATTTATTTTGTTAAAAGATAGGAGTTTTTTTCCTGTGCGATACTTACCTGGCAGATCCAGCTATCAAATACTGTATTCGTTTTAAACCTGCGTGCTATTGATATTCAAGATAATTTGAGAAAAAATACTCACTGTAATGATGAAGTGCTTCTGGGCTAAAGGTGTGCTAACAAGTACTGCAAACAAAATTCTATACAATTCTACAAAGCTTTTATATCAACCTCGGCAATTATATTTACTGTCGAGCGTACCGGCACAGTAAACATTGCTTAGGTACTACTTTATTAGCTACAAACTGCATATTGATATTTATACTATACTAATATAAATATCAATAACTATATTGATTTTTTTTTATAAATTACAGATTTTTTAAATGTTTTAACGTTGTTTATCATGATTACAGCGCTGAAATCGAATGTGTTTATGTTGATTACAGCGCTGAAATCGGAAGTGTTTATGTTTGATTTAGGTGTGATGTCGTTCCGTCGACAAATACAATTCCGTCGACAAATCATTCCGTCGAATCACTCCGGACCAGTGACGGAAAAATTTGTCGACGGAACGAACGGAGTTGTGCGTCGACAAATCATTCCGCGACAAATCACTCCGTCGACAAATAACTTGTCGATGCATGATTGTCGACGACGTGATTTGTCGACGGAGTATGATGGTGTCGATCGCAATAACTCGTTTTCGTTCGTCGACAACATTCCATCGACAAACTCATTTCGTCGACAAATAATTGTCGATGCAATGATTTGTCGACGCAACAACCCGGTTCGTTCCGTCGACAAATCTGTACACCTTCAGTGTTTAGATGTATTGTTATTGCATACCTTTGAAATGTAAGGCAAGGGAGAAGTGGACAAGCAAATAGGATTTTTTGCTCCCCTTATTACTAAAAAGGAAATTCATTTCATTTTTAGTAATAAGCAAATCAAATAGTAATGCTACTTTCAGCCAACATCCAACACGACCGCAATGTTAAACGTAAAAGCGCAGTTACGATTAACAGATATATTTAATTATTACAAATATAAAACGTATTTAAGAAGTTAATTCTTGATTTATATATTATCAAATAAAGTATGGATTCAACATTATTAAATAGATTTTGGTAGCAATCTCTATAAAAATAGGTTTTTTTATCACCATGTCCTAATTAAGTAATTATTATTTGTATCTTATATTATTATATACTGACATGTTATGTATATATATAATCATAAGAAATTTATATCCTTTTTCACAAATAATATTATGTTGTCCTATCGCAGTTCTTAAAAAATTTAAACGCCTGAATAAGGCAAGTAGCAATTGAACATACAGGCTGGAATTGCAAAATAGTATCTCAAAATATTTGTCGACGGAACGATTTGTCGACGCAGTGATCTGTCGATGGATTGATTTGTCACGCAACAACCCGATTCGTTCCGTCGAAATCATTGCATCGACAGATTATTTGTCGACGGAACGTTTGTCGACGCAATGTTTGTCACGGAATGATTGTCGACGGAACGAACCGGGTTGTGCGTGACATCTCCTCGCAGACACAGCGTCGCAAATCGTTCCGTCGACAAAATACTTGTCGATGGTAGATTTGTCGACGCAACAACCGTCGTTCCGTCGACAAATCATTCCGTCGACCACTCAAATTATTGTCGATGAACGATATTGTCGACGCAATGATTTGTCGACACTATGATTTGTCGATGGAATGATTTGTCGACGAAGTGATTTGTCGACGGAACGATACGGAGCGTTGAGTACAGTGGCTCAATCGAAAGTGTTTTGATTTTGTGGTCTTTTGTCTACTGACTATTCATGTGTTACCCACGGCCTTAAAAAACATTGGATCCACCAACAACTTTTTTGATAATTTTTTTTCAAAATTTTCATAATTAGCCGATTTGTGATAAATGAAGCCTATTTCCGTAATCTGCACTCTTTTGGTTAATCTCAAAGAGTATTTACATTCACTCAACGCTTTATTTTTAATCTAACTTGGTACATACATAACTACTGTTAGACGTCAATGTTATCTACCTGATTTGTGTTATATTTTGACATGTCATATTTGATAACATTGACGTCTAACAGTAGTTAGTATGTACCAAGTAAGATTAAAATAAATCGTTGAGTGAATGTAAATACTCTTTGGATTACCAAAAGAGCGTGCAGATTACGGAAATAGGCTTCATTATCACAATCCGGCTAATTACTGAACTTTGAAAAAAAGTTATAAAAAGTTGTTGGTGATCCAATGTTCTAGAGGCCGTGGAATTCGACCGCGCCTTATAAATTTATTCGTAGTGTTATTTTATCACCCTAAGATGTAAACAAATCTTTTGCATCATATGAGGTAAAATATTTTCTTCAATACAGTGTCGGTGTAATGAGTCTACTTTTCGAGTCCTCGTCATGAAACAATGTTAGCGATGTTTTTTAGGTTCTTAAGTTACATTTATTTAGATTCGACAGATTAAGTAGTGACAATTAAAATCTAATTAATATTTTGTAATCAAATATGACAGCTTTCTATTTTAATAAAAACTGAATAACTAAGCCATATAAGCGCACTTCAATTCTATCACTGGATGCTTGACCTCTTTCTATTTAATTAAACTGATACCTTTATTTTATTTCCTTTTACCACTTTATACTTCGTTTTGCCCTTGACCATCATTGCTATATGTTATATATTAGCTTTCGTTCAATATGTATTATGCATCAGCGTGGAAGCAAATCATTTTTTTTTATTTAACACTTCATGCTTAAGATTATATTTGAATAAAAGAGATGGGTCAGACAGAATGTTCTCAAATTCTGAATATTGTTGGAAATAAACCTCTATGGTATCAAAATGTTATTCGTTCTGGGACTGGCATTTATATAAAAATAAATTTTAGGGCTTGGTCAAATATAGACGTGACGTAAGTGCGGTATTGTCGCCTTGTACCTGTAGTCAGTTTTTATAGAATAGAACCTTGCTATCTTTTCTCTCTGCTTGTCATGTTCGTTTATATTTATTTTTATATTTATTTGAAAGATTTGTCAAAAAAATATAAAGAAAATTTACAAAACAATAAACTACTGGTCACATGACCTACGTAATGATTGCGCTGTAAACAGGAACAGCGTGAACAAGGGAGTGCAGCGCTGGTTGGTCACCAGGGCAACCTGCCCTATAATCCAGCTTTCTTCAAACTGAACACCTTTTTCTATTAAATTTAATACATATTTTTAGATTTATTTTTTTTTTTAATTTTGAAAATAAGTTTTTACTTTTTCTCTTTATAATGTAGGTATACAGGCAAAGTATTGTGCTCACAAAATAAATCCAGGACCGGCATATTGCTTGAATTATCAGTTTCATGTGTTTTTAGACCTCCTCGGCGGTTTTCACGAAGTTACAACCACTGTCTGTGTGTGTTATTAATTAATAAATAAATTTTATTTGCATTAAGTACAATTTTAAGTACAATGGCAACATACAATATTAAATAATAATAATTACAATAATACTAGCGTTTTATTATTCTATGATTCTAGTGTTATCTATTCTATTGTGTAGAGTTTATATCTATTCTATTGTGAGAGTTTTATCTATTCTATTGTGTAGAGTTATCTATTCTATTGTAGAGTTATATCTATTCTATGTGTAGAGTTTTATCTATCAGCGTAATTATGCTATAGAGTTTGAAGATTGGTACAAAAATCAATCTTTAGGTCTAGTTGTGCTATCCAAAACAAATGTTTATATGACATCATTACCCGAAATACGGACTGAGCAAAAATATCGAAAATTTATTTATTGCGAGATAATGTTTGGATCAATTTTGTTTGGCAAGTGTGTAGTCATACATAAGACCCAACATATCTACCCGATTTTTTATTTATAACAAAACACCTGTTTTCTCTACTGAAATTTTCTCCTAAGTCTCTTCACAAAAAATATATTTCTTTATAGCTAATCGCTTTCATCCTACCAAGAGGTCATTATCAGTGCTAGCTGTTGAACAAAGAAGAGGGCGATAGATAAGTCTTACAGATCAGTTATTTAAGATAGACGATGAGTCACTTAGCGCTGTGGTCAGTCTTACATGATGACCACCCTCTCTTTTAAAGTCCGACTTACAGCAGGCTTTGTGAGCACTGGCTCAATTTAGAATTGTATGACACGCACATCTTCCATAAATGCAAATCTATCATAAATTATTTGATTGATCAATTTTTGCTTCAAATCTCTGAAACTTTTTAATGTGATAATTAAAAGTTATAATTTCAACAGATTTATAAAAATTATAAAAATAAAAAATAATTTATCGATGACCTTTGAAAACTTCTGCGAATGTAAATTGAGCTTATATCTATTTTTTTATGTAAACATTTTTTTCTTGTAAAAATTGTTTTTTTTAAAAAAAGACTTTATACTTCCTTTTAGTCAGTGGAATTCGTAATGAGGCTTTTTCTTGTTTGGTGCTTTTTAAAGCATTTTTTCTTTAGAGTATCTCTTAAATAGAAGTATAAGTAGATATCAGTACACGGAAAAGTTTTAAGTGTGTGGTCTAATTTTCAAAGATAAAAAGAGGGAGAATATATGGTGGTCTAGTCTATGAAGGTATACGGGGGTTTAATTGAAGATACTATAAGCCACCTGGGGTCCAGTGAAAGAGAATCCCATCGTTTTGGATTAGAGTTTCCAACCCCCTTAAGGGAGGGGTAAGATGCTAAGAACATTTCCACTTTCACTTCATTTTGATTAAATATCACTCTAGGGAGACAAAAGCTATAGAAAAATGGATCCTATCTTCAATTTCACATTTATACCTTTTTAAGGAGTTTAAATGAACCGAACCGTCTATAAATCAATAAATACGGTATTAGGGATAGATTTTATCCTATGGACTTAATCTTTTATACTTCGGGTTTTACGAGAAAGTAAAACTCTATATAATTAAGTAAGTCTTAAACTCAAGTTGGTCTTTGCACCTCCTATTAAAACTCCGTTTACATAAAATTAATACTCATTTTTTCAAAACGTCAGCTCTTAGTTTTGTTAAAGCTATTTTTTAGAATAATCTACTGAAATTCCAAAATTGGTCAACTTGGAAGGTTATAGCCTTGATGTTTTACCAACTCTAATTACGTAAAAAGTGTTTGCAAGCAAAATGTATTATCATTTACACATAGTATACTCTCATACACTAGTATTACAGGGAAGTGGGGCGCGTTGATCAAATCTAACTTCAACCGACAGTTGACACCGGACAGTTCTTTCACATTTATTTATTTGATTTGTTTATTTCTTCTATTTTATTTCATTGTTTATTACTTTATTTATCTGTTTACTTAATTTATTTCATACATTAATTATTTTTTTCTCTTAAATTTTGTTTAAGATTTTCTTTATTTTTTACTTTATGTTAGGTTTGACTCTATAATTTTATTTCACATATTAACTGTTAGTTAAAGTTACTCTAGTTATAATATCTCTGTGATTAACTTAATTTTACTTCATATCATTTACAACAACAGCTAAAATAAGTTCCTCGTCTATTTGTATTATTTATTTAAAATAATAATATGTAATCAGGACTAAATTAATAATTAATGAACATCATTAGTTTGTATTGATTAATGAAATATTATTAATGCAGCATTTACTGCACGATGCCTCCTGTATAATTAATTTATGTATTTTATCCTTAATATAGCATTATAATAATAAACTTTATTATGAATAGTACAATGTAATATTACTAAATACATTAGATGCAGTATTGTTATATCATTTATATTGATATATTAAGTTTCATAAACAATCATTTAGAATATAACTATTTACCAGATAGGATTTATTTTATGTAGCTTTTTACTAGGTAAAGTTTATACGTGACATGCTAATAAACTTAAATTTCGTAATTCTTCGTTTTTTAAAGCAAATTTTCATAACATATTACGCTAATGAGGTAATTGGCATGGAAGCAGTAGAGAAGGAGTTGGAGATGGTCCACTCTGCTTAAACTATGCTTCAGTATGCATTTATAATTTAACTTTTTTAATTGTTTTCACTTCCTTTTGATTTGCTTTGTTTGGGTTTATTGGCACTGATGAAGATGATTAAGGTTTACAGTAATAATAAACTAACAATAAAATAAAACAAAATAAGTAGAACATATAAAAGTATTGAAAACGAAAAAAAGGCGGCAACAGGCAGTTGGAAGAAAAGGTTAAATTCACGTTATTAAGTTGGCTAAACTGCGTAAGGGAGAAAAAACAGCTGGGTAGCCTTATCAAAGTATCAAAACAAACAACAACAAGTCAAACAAAACAAGTTACAGGGAAAATATCAAGTGAAATTGCTAATATACGTGTGTAACGAAAGAAAAAATAATTTAAACTAAATTAAATAATTATAAACAAAAACAAAGGATAGTGAATAAAGTAAATATAAAACATAAAGGAAAATTAGGAAGGAGAGGGCTGGACGTAAGTACCTGAAAATTTATGTGAAATTTTTAGAGAAACTTAACAATATAAACAATGGCAAATGAAAGATACAATAATTGAAGAAAAAGATGAGCTATACTGATAGTTATTTAATTTACAAGATCAAGATCAATAGAGTTTAAGAAAACGTTGAAAAGGTGGATGAGATCTGAGTTGATTAAGGTTGAAAGAGGGGGAGGCCAGCTAACTCCTCTTGTCATAACTTCCTTCATCAATTTTACTCCCTGCTGCTCAAAGACTACGCAGTCAAAAACTAAATAATTCCAATCTTGTTCAGAAGATTAGAGAGAAGGCTTTGAAATCTAAAAGTGACTAATCAGGCCAGTAAGAAATAAGCTTTTGAGAAAAAAATCAAGAAATGTGAATTTGTCCTGCTATTGTTATCATTATCTATATTTTATGTAATCATTATGTAATTAGTTATGCATTAAAGTATTTAAGTATCTATTTAATATACATGTATCTTTTAATATTTTTATTCATAATATATATTATATATATATATATATATATATATATATTATATATATATATATATATAATATATATTAAATATATATATATTATTATATATTATATATATATTATATATTATTATTATATATATATATATATATATATATATATATATATATATATATATATTATATATATAATTATTATATATATATATATAATATATATATAAGATATATATATATATAATTATATATATATATATATAATTTATTATTGAATATTAATACACGTTTAACACATGAAATAGACCTAAAAAATGAATAGAACAAAAGCTGCAATTAAAACTTACTTTTAGGTTTAGGCTTCTAAAAAGTTTATTCTTTAAACTGACCCAACAGATGTAACGTTATAAAATTCAAATTATCCCGCACATAAACGTTTTTATTTTATTTTTAATGGTAAAATTAAAAGTTTAAGCAATTTTAAAAACTTACATAAAAGGGTAACACGTGCCTGGATAGGAAAATTTCCATGTTCTTGAAACAAAGCTCTTGTGCTTGGTTTTCTTTTTCTTTTTCCTTGACATTTTTAGTGGATAATTATTTGCTTTTTTCTAGACATAAAGTTTCTTGAATTGGCTTCTTTATTTTAATTATATTTTTATAATAATTAGTAAAGAGTTATGAGGTTTTGGTCAAGATAAATGGTTATGATAACCTAACTATTTTTTTATACGTTTGGTTAATAATTGCTATTTGTTATTATCACAATTGACTTGATAACTTCGATATTCTCATTTGATTTATTATTTGATTTAACTCACTGGTAGTGTGTTAATTAGAATAAATCCTGCAATTAAATCTTTCTTAAAACTTAACTAACTGGGGATAAGCGTAATTTTTTGAATTCTTGAATGCGAAAATGATTTTTTTAAAGAAGGCGGTAACTTGTCTGGGAGTTCGTACATTAGCTTTAACTTAACTTAAAAGTGTCTTAAAAAAGGCTTCCCAATCCATTTTTTGGCCAAATTATTCTTGAAGGACAAATGTTACCAAAAACAGAGACAAATGCATTTAGCATTTCTTCAGTCTGTTGCAGCGGTCTGTCAACAGTGTTGGACTCAGGGTCTGCCTCATACCACTAAAACTCACTCCGCGAAACCCTTGAACTAGCCTATTACTTCAGGCTAGGTCTTATCTTGAGCCTTCCTCTCCCTCCCATCTTACCCCCCCTCCCCATTCTCCTTTTGTCAAAGCTCTATAGTAGACCCAAACGTTTGAAAGAAAAAAGGAAACATGCAACGTTTCCTTGCATGTTTCCATTTGCCAAAAGAGAACCAACGCCAAAATTGACAAAAAAATAATATTAAATAAAAATAAAATTAAATTAAAAAGTAAAAATAAGTAAATGAGTAATAAAAATAAAAAAAAAAATAAATAAATAAAAAATTAATGCATAAAAGTATAAATAATAATTGTAGTAGTAATGTCCTGTTACATTATCTAGATCCATTTTTTTTGGTTTTAGATTAAAACTTTTCCGTCCTCGTCCTCAGAAAAAAAAAGTTGTTAAATTTATACTACAACCCGTCTTAGGACTCGCTTCGTTTGTCTGTTTATTCCCAGCGGTCACCCATCCAAGCCCTGATCATGCTAGTTCCTGCTTAACTTTATGATCCAATAAAAGTCATGGTTATACTTAAAATGAAACTTGGTGTACTTATTTATTACGTATATAAAGGTACAAAATTATACCAAATTTGAACTCAATTGAATTATTTAAAGATTTCTTTTACAATTTGAAAAAAAACGCTGTTATAATTTTTCAAAATTTTGGCTAAGTCATTATTGTGGGTTAATGACGTCATAAAAATTATTTTCCGGATGCACAACTACTCCTATATAGACTGATTTTTGTACAAAGTTTGAACTCTCTAGCACTAATACACAAGAAGCTACAATGATATCACAGATGACATACATACAGACAGATATCATTTTAACCACACTGATGATTTTAACCTGCAAGGATAACTTTGGTGACATCCCCGTTTCGGATGTCAACATAATTTTTTTCGTAAACACAATAATTTTCCTATATAACTACGGTATAAATGAGTTAAAGTACACAAACTGCTTTACCTATTATATACCTCAAAACTGTGCAGCCGCAGAGCTTCAAAACTTTGATGGATAGACTTTTTATCAAAATTATATTTGGTTATGATTTTTTAAAAAGTTAAAAATGGTGCCATTTTGATAGGCCGAGTTAGATAAACCTCGTAATCTAATCAGTTTTTAACTTAAACCATATTGATGTGAACAAAATTTTGTTGTCTCTAAGAAAATATTGTTGGTTTAATAAACTGCGTAGGCTTCCGCGGTTATTGTCATGAGATTTAGGTCTTCCGGTGGTGACCGCGTCAATGTAGATGAAGAATCCGACGTTTCGCTTCCACTGGTGGGAGGCATCTTCAGGATGTAGGACATCATGGATAGTAACCACAATGCTCTACAAAACTGAACCCGTCTTCATCTACATTGACGCGGTCACCACCGGAAGACCTAAATCTTCATTGTTGGTTTAATTGTTTTAATGAAAAGTTAAAAAGTAGTGTGGACAATTAAGTACAGAGTAGCTCAGTATAAGCTTGGTTTTGTGTTAATATTGAAATTAAAATTCTTTTTTATTAACTTACAAATAAAATTAAACTTTTAACTTGTATATTATCCAAGATACTTATTTTTATTTGGCGCTGAAGCAGAGTATTGACTGAACGATCATGTTTTCCTTGTCCTTAGTACCATCAATGAAATTTTATGAAGGTGTAAAGAGAGAAAGAAAAGTCTTTAGCAGGATCCTACCAGGAGCGTCACGTGTGTAAGATAGACCAAACTTTGCTCCGACATGCCGTCGTCTTGTTTTCTGACATTACTATAAAAAGGTTCAATAGGGCAACTGTAGGAGAAAAGAACATTAGATTTCATGTTTATTATATAGTTATTTTCTTTTGTCAAAAAGGATACAAAATAAGTACTTTATCTATGTTCGTAGTATGGATTTTCCTATTCTTGGGTAACTAAGTTTTTACTTTTCCTAATTCACTTTGGTATTTGTATTGTTGGGTAAGTATTGTGTAACCCTGACTCCTGACAGTTCCAAACTGGGACACTAAATACGGAATATGCCTCGTTTCATTGTCTACTACAACTTAAACGTAGGTTTCATGTCGATTTTTTTCAATTTTCCGGTGGAAATATTTCCAAGGTACTTATACCTCCGATGTGGGTCCATTGTACCTCTATATGTCGATACTATTTCTTAGTTAATTAGTTTATTAATTTCACAAACAAAATTGGGTACGAGGCCGAGGTACCCCGTACTCAATTGGGTACGCTTCTCTTCGGACTCGCTTCGCTCGTACAAAAACAACCTTCTTATTTTCAACGATCAACCATCCTGGCACAGCCCTTTCACGGTGCTGCTTAACAAAGTGTATCTACTTGCCGCATTGAAATGAAAATGAGTATAATTATTTACATAAAGTTATACACTGTAACAAATCAATAAGTATATAATCGTTTATTTATATATAGGCCCGTATTCAGAATGATCAAAAGTATTCAAAAATTTTTCTAGCTTCTTCCTAGCTTAGTGTCCATTTCATATCATTTTTAACCGTCCCTAGGGCTAGGAAGAGATCTCTCCTAAGTTTCTCCTAGCCTTTTCCTAACTAATCGTTTTTCGATTTTTCACAATTTTATAATTGATGTAAAGTTGATAATGAGATTAAACTTTGCTTATTTTGTTAAAACTTGGAAATTTTGTAAAAACTATTCAGGAGGTCTCGAAAACCCTAAACCGGATTTAATTTAGGTGAAATTCCGGTTTTTGATTTTTTTTCGCAAACACATTTCTTTTTTTCTGTGTTAATGAGGAAAGGTCTGCCTCCGTGGCTTGATCGTAAAGGCGTTCGATTTCGGCACCGGAGGTCGGGGTTCGCAGCCCGGGCTATGCTCTAAGAAAGATTCTCCAACTTTAATTAATTTAGAGTGTAGTAGATGCAACCACCTGAGGTGGTTCCCGCAGGGTGAATACCCTGATGGGCCGAAGGCCCTAAAACGGGCATTTCATTTTATTTTTTTATTTTTCATGAGGAAAAGTAAAAAATGTTGAACTTAAAATAGGATATTATTTCTAAATCAGGGAATAACACTGGCATGGTAGCGTCTAAACACGTGTATTATTAATCTGTGGGTTCGATGTCTCCGTGTATAACTTTATAGCCGATATGGTTTTGACACTTGTAGTTTATAACTCATAAATTATAAGTTAATTTCACCGCCTCATAGTGCAATGGATCATGCAACAGCTAGATTTATAGCGTATAATTGCACTAGTAGTTATTTATTATGGCTGAAAGAAAAGACCCTTCCCACATAGAGCTCGTCCTTTAGTTTGAAAATTTAAAAAAAATATCGCAGTTCCTCTTCAGACATTAAAGCATCTTAGCCCATAAGCCGGACCTTAATATATTACTCATTTTGTACTACTTCAACAATTTTTTTCTGAAAATATACCTTAAATTATTAAAATACATAGTCTGCCTATCCAGAGTGGAGTCCTTTATATGATTGCGCATGCTCAAAATCTTATAAAATCGCGCTGATTCCAATTATCTTAAAATAAGCGGTTCACTGTGGTTCGTGTGCAAAACAACGAAGTAAACATTTCTTTAAGGTCATAAAATGTTTCATAACATGAGTGTTTAATCATCGAAATCGGATGAATACGTCCAAATTTATGGCTCTTTTGAACACACCTAAAAAAGGTTAATTTATGCAAAGTCATCGAATTTTTCTTTTTTTTACAATTTAAAAAATTTCATAACTTTAAGTTCCGATTTTGACAAAAAAAAAACATTCTTTTTATAGGAAATTTGATCAGCTTTAAAAAAAAGTTCTCTTCATGTTTCGCACACGATCTAGAGGGAACCACTTATTACAAGAAAAGCTGGATTTTGTGCAATTTTCTAATATTTTGAGAGAGCGCATTCAAATTCATATGAGTTCCACAGGCAGACTACGCTTTTCCTTCATAATTTAAGGTATAATTTAAAAAAAAAATTTGGTTTGAGTAGTCATTCACAAAATGAGTCACTTTTGTTAGGCCTGGGCACTTGTACTACCTGTTTTATTCTCGGCTGTCACCCATCCAGGTAATGACTTCAATAAAAACCAATGAAATAATTTTAATGTGATTCAACTTAATATACCAATTTATTACACAATGGTATTTGTGGAATTTCAATTAGAATTGAAATGGAATTTCAACTCGATTAGATTATTTTTAGTTTTTTAACAATTTTATAGAAACGTATACAGATTATTCGATAGACTAATACTATGCTGATGATAGCATAAATCTCGGCACATTTTGTTACTCTTATATTTCACATCGATCAAATTTTCGATTTTTTTTCATTTTTTCATTTCATTTAAAATGTATTTTCTGGACACAAGACCTTAAGAATGTAAGTCGGTTTGCACATGTAAGTGTGTAAAGCCTCGAAAGATTTGCTCAGATTATTGAACATACATACGTACACACACACACATATATAAATATATATTAATAATAATATATATATTATATATATATATATATATATATATATATAATATATATTAAATCCAAATTAAGCGAAATTTGGATTTATGAGCAAGAAAGCGTGCATTTCAAAAAAAAATCTGGAATATTATTAAAGATTATGTTATTATGTTATCTATGACCTCTGTCTAATATTTACCAACAGTAGCAAACTGTTCGCTGAAAATTCAGGGTGGCTGAAATGTATTGTGATGAATAAAAATTTCTGTTAATAAATTTATAAACAAAAAGCTCCACATTGAACGCCTTTTTGGTAAAACTTAGTAAATAATGTCTTTAGTTGACTTCACGATTAACGTAAATGATATGAGTAGCGAGATCAGCTTAACAACTAACTTAGTAATTTTTACTATTGTAATCGATTTGTCTTATTTGATTTTTCAGATCAAGTAAAACATAATTACGGTTTATTAATATCATAACTATTATATATAAAAAACAGCGTTACGTGTCTTGAAGAAATAAAAATAAAGTTGAGTTTCACGATACAAAAAAAGCACAGTCAACAATGTTTTACTTTATTATCTTATTTCTTTGTTTTTTTCGGCTAAAATAATACCACAGTATAGACCTTATGTAAAGCTGCTTAATATAATAAAAACAAAGGATGTGTTTTTTATATTTTTGTTTCGTCTTCATATTTTTTTATAGAAAGTATTTATATGGAGTTATGATGGAGAAGGAACAACAAGCTATGTTGTCGTTTTTATATTTTTTTACGTTTTTCAAAAAAGGAAAAAAACTCTTTCTTATTTTCCAGTATATGTTTCCTCTTTGAAGAAAAAATACGTGTTTTTTTTCTTATAACATCCTTTGCAAAAAAATCTGAAATGAGAGATAAGAGGGACATGGCAAAAAGATCAACATAAAAGGAACTTGATTTTTTTTAATACGTTTGTTGTTCATCAAAAACCACGCACGAAACATTCTTGAGAAATATTCCATGGATTAAGCTCTTCCATGGAATATTCACTATTTTTTGTTTTATGTTTAAATAAATCTACTTAAAAATTGTAGTAAAAAATATCATTTAAGTTAAGAAATCGTTTTGTCATTTAGTTACAAAATAGTTTTTGTAATTTAAGTTGAGAAATAATTCTGTCATTGAGGTTTCGAACTTGCTTTTCAATCACGAGTACTTTTTTATTTTTTTTATAAATTAATATTTTATTGTCATAAATGTCTTGTCAGATCTTATTAATTTTTAGTTTATTGGTATAGTAAATAACTCGTCTATTATTTTCTTTAGAGAAAATTCTCTTCCTGATACTTAATAATTGCTAAAAGTGATACAACGGATAGGGAATGGGAAAGGAGTTACACTAATTTGTTTGAGAACAAAACTGCCATGATATTTGGACCAAAGAGGGTCCTAAATCTAATATTGAACTTCTGCTGTAGAATGACTTGTAGAATACAAGACCCCATTACTGTTCAATCAAAGATTGCAACTATCTCACCAAGTAAAATATCTTGGAGTAACTCTTGATAAGAAACTGACCTGGAAAAAGAGTGATTTACAAGTCAAAACTAATACTTATGTCATTAAGAAGACCATTTGGTAGAATATGTGGGTTAAAACCACGTTTACTTTACTGGTTATACTTATTGATGGTCAGACCCGTTATCGCATACTGCTCTCTTGTGTGGTGGCCAAAAACAAACCAGGCTAGCTTGCCTATCAATTACTGGATGCATGAGTTCTAGTCCTACAGCGTCTATAGAAGTAATGGAAGGGCTTCCACCTCTTGAGCTTGTAATCAAAAGTGAAGTTTGACTTTTAGCATACAGGGTACAAATTTTAGGTGGCTGGAAATCTAGTTTATTGCAAGGTCACTAAGAAATCGTCTCATTAATTCACAATCCATTATAGAACAGGTCCTCTGACTATATGATAGCACAATACTCTTACAACAAACCATTCTCACTGAAATGAGACTATGATGAAGATGCTTCTGCATCTGTCGACGATATTGTATGGGTCACAGATGGGTCCAAAATGGACTGCGGGTCATGTGGAGGTGTGTATGAATTTAACACTGAAAACATACTGTCCATACCTCTAGGTAAACATGCTTCAGTCTTCCAAGCAAAGTATTCTCAATCAACACTTGTATTCTTGAGAACCTTGAAAGAAATCTCATTCGAGCATCCGTGTACATCTATACCGATAGTCAGCTGCCAGTAAAGCATCATCTTTTAAAGTAAGCTCTAAAATATGAAATGTTTACGGAACCTTACCAAATTAGCTATTAATGACACTATCAGTTAGATGGGTTCCTGGGCATAAAGTAATAGATGGAAATGAGATGGCAACGATCTAGCCAGACTAGGTTCTGAACAAACACCAGCAGGACCAGAACCAGTAATTTGGAATATCAAATACTCAAGCCAAGAGTGCATCAAAGAATGGTTTGCAACCAATCGTCAGCTACACTGGAACAATTCTATAGGCTTAAGACACAGTAAACTCATGATGAGAGATCCACGAGCCAAGTTGACAGAAAGTCTTCTAAAATTAACAAGAAGAACCAAGTTTAGTTGTGCTTGTTAAATGGTTACTGTCACCAACACAAACATATGAATAACATAGGAAAATATTTAGAAGAGCCTGTCTGCAGACTTTGTGGACCATCCTCTGAATCAGCAACAACATCATATTTGAATGTGAGCCCTTGCATATAAGAGATTTATGTTATTTGGGAAGCTACCTAAAACAAAGTTGAAAGCCCTGATGAATATTTAGTAATTATTTTTTAATTATTCTCTTATGGATGTTTAAAAAACGAATTTTTTAATGTAATTAATAATGGGACCCTGTTGTATTATTAATCTTACATGCACCAATATAATCAGTGTCACTAACAACCATAAATAGAGAGTAAAATATTATCTCTACTTCAAAGTACTTCAAACTTTGTTTTTATAAAAATTACACCTTTTTGTATTTTTTCTTTCTTTTTAAAGATAAGACAGAGAATAAAAATAGTTATTTACATGAAAATAAAGAAGTAAGTTGAGTCTGCAGAGAGTTTAAAAGGTTGCTTACTTGAGACGATGATTACCCCCTCGGTGAGATGAGAATGCGGCAAATGCAGGGTCTCTTACACTCTCTTCCCTTGAGGATATTTCTCCCAATATAACCAAGACTTTGGAAAAAAACTCTTCCCTCCTGGGAATAACACTACATAAAAACTCCTCCACTAAAAGCTGCGGGGGGGCTTTACATCTAAGAGAAGTAGATAACAAGCTGGTGTAATGTGGCAATTATTTTAACTTTTTTTATAGATCTAATTTTGAATACTATATTAGAAAAAGTTTTGTTAGGAGTATATAAGTTTTAAAATTTGTCGTAAATCCCGAGATAATAAGGGAGTTGACGTTTCTAGAAGTAATAGAAACAAAAGAAAAGTGGTAATCACCTAGTAAACAAGATATGTTAGGCCTTTTTTTCCAACTTTTACTTAGCATAGTTACGGATAGACTTATAACTCAGAAAGCTTATTTTTAAGTATAAATGGATAAAGGTACTTATGTATGCCAAAAGAAACAGCTGTAACCTAAAGCCTATAATTGTTGGGTACGAATTGTTTTAGTCTGCTTCCTTTCGTCATTTAGATTTTTGATATGAGAACAAGACATTTTCATATTTTAAGACAAACCCTGCATCTTTAAAATCATAACATACCCTCTATAGTTTTATACATTTTGGCAAAACTGGGTTCCTCTAGAGTAAGGTATCTTAAGTGGAGTACCTGATATTCAGATTACGAGATTAATGTTGCTTTCAAAAAAACGAAGGACCTAAAAGATTATTTATAGACCGCTTGTGTATTATTATAATTATTTGTGCACAGAACAGTCAGTTTTAACCTGTTGGTACAGGTTAAGATGAAAGATAGTTAAGGTGATATGTATACCACTAAGAAGGTGGTATAGTTTACCATAAGAAGTGTATATGTATACACTAAGAAGGTGGTATAGGTATACCACTAAGAAGGTGGTATAGGTATACCACTAAGAAGTGTATATATACAAGAAGGTAGATATACACTAAGTGGTAATACCACTAAGAAGGTGGTATAAGTACCTCTTTTACTTACTTGGCTAGCACGGAAATAGGTTAATATGAGAACTGATACTTACCAGAGTCTGAGCTTATGGTTCTCTTACCCCCCTCCAAATTAGGGTAAGATTTTAGGTCGTGATCATTGATGATGGTTCCGACGTTTGTTTCCGCTGAATAAAGCGTTTTCAGGGTTATATTCCTGACAGTTACATTACGTAAAATAGAGTATTTGCATAATTTGTTTTATTGTTTTCTCTTTAAAACAACAAAAAAGTCATGTAAAAGAACATCCTGTATATTTTTAGTACGAAAAAATTATACTTTTGATGATACAGCAAAACACGAAAAATATATTCAAATATGTTCTTTTGGCGGGAACACGGCTTGACTACTTGTGTGACGTCAGAGGTATGACTACCGTCGTATAATACAATATTCACTAGGGCAACACTCATAAGAGTATATTCTATACTGTTACCATTATACTGACACACTGAACTGTAAACATTACGTTCCTTAGGCATCGCATTACCAAGATAACGGATTGTTTTAGGCTTCTTTATATTCTTTTGAACTGTTGACCTTACGATATTTCTAACTAGAACTCCCATCTGTACCTTCAATAACACAACCTTTAGAACGTTCTGTTTTCACCCCTCTCTCACAAATTCCCCCTCTCCTCTTCTTTAAATGATCATTTCGACTATTTAAAATTTAAACAAATATTTTTACAGCTTAATATATTTTTTAAACACATTTAATCATTTATGAGCAAAGCATTTTTTTTGGAATAATTAAAATACTCTTTTCTAAGACAATTACACTTGAAGTTATGTATAAACGTTTATAACGTTATATATGTATATATATATATATATATATATATATATATATATATATATATATATATATATATATATATTATATATATATATATATATATATATATATATATATAATATATTATATAATATATATATATAGACACATATAATACATTTAGAATGTAACCTTACCTATCCAACATATTATGGAACGTAATAAACTACGTGACGGCTTTGTTCTTTATGAATATAGTCAGACTTAAAGCTGTAACTACTAAAGAATAAGTAAACATGCAGTGCAGTATGATATATAAGACTTAAAATGACATCATTAATCTAAGGAAAAACTTTGATAATTAGCAGGATTAAAGTGATTCAAACTGTTATCGTCCTATACAACAGGTTAATAAATAAGGATTAGAGCTATTAGGTTAAACCCTAATCAAGTCGTGCACTCGACACATTTATAATTATTTAACTTTAATAGAAAACTATCTTTAAAATAACTTTTTTATTTAGGATTATGTTCAGAAATAACATTATGGTGTTGTGGCACAAGCTTTAAATTAGTTTTTTACCTCTAACTAGTTTAATTTAAAAATCTTTTTAAATTAATTTTCATGATAGAAAGCACTAGAGCTAGTCTTTAACTTAGTTATAGTAGGAAACGTAGTAAGTTTGCATTCAAATATTGGGTACGGGGTACCTCGGTACTTTTCGTTACAACACCGAATTCGCTACTAGGTCCTCACTAGGTCGGATTCGCTTTCATCGTATAAAACTCACCAAATTTATACTACAACAAGTCTTCGATCTCGCTTTGCACGTCCGCTTATAGTAGATATATTCCTTTTAGTTCCGGCGGTCACCCATCCAGGAGCTGACCTCGCTCTATCGCTAAAATTTAATGACAAAACCATGAATGTACTTGCCTTATTAAAACAAAATGTATTATCTTTATTTATAAGATAAAGGATACACTTGTGCTACATTTCGTCTAAAATAAATTGTTTTCTAATTTTTTACAGTCTTTTTTTAACAAACTTATACAAGTCATTAGATACAAATTAAACTGATGCCAATAATGAGATTAAACAGACATTTGCCACTTATGTTGGTAACATTCAATGACTAAATTTGCGCTGAATTTCAAATTGGTCGAAACATTTTGCCGCTTTTATAATTTACAAACATTTTTGCCAAGCCAATTGAGATGAACATACCCCGTATGTCTCATGTTTACATACA
Organism: Microvelia longipes; assembly: GCA_018340805.1. Taxonomy (NCBI): domain Eukaryota; kingdom Metazoa; phylum Arthropoda; class Insecta; order Hemiptera; family Veliidae; genus Microvelia; species Microvelia longipes. The sequence continues at coordinate 3,797,634 of JACMZG010001911.1, read as the reverse complement.
AAAAAGTGTATATCTAGACACTTTCTTGTTTTTGGTAGTAAGTGTCCTTCGTTATGCTAGGTCCTATTGAGTTTTGCTAGGGTTGATCCTTAATACATAAATTTACTTTTATGTATAATTGTGCTTTCCGTAAAATGTGTATATGACGTCATTGACAGTTCTTAATGACTCAGCATACATTTTTTTAAAAATCATGAAAGGCGGAACAAGGATGGGACTGAAGAGAAAAATGACCCTCATTCAGTTTTATGCAGGGTGAAACATTTCAGATTTACCAACATAAAATCATTTAAAAAAAATGAGTCCTGGACTTTTGAAAATGTTTTCTACTCAGTTCAATTCAGTGCGAGTTCAATTCAATAGTCCTATTATTATTTTGGTTTGTATTTACAGCTCTGAAATAGATGTAGCTGTTTGTAACACATATTTCTTATTCACTGAAGGTTTGCTCTAAAACATACTAACCTATTGTTTTAATGTTACAGGGAAGGCTTCCTGGTGAAGTCGACGCATTCTTTGGAAGTTATAGACGGTGTAATTATCCAAAGCTGACGCCTCAGAATACCATTGTTATAGTGGAGCACTGCGCTCGATATTCCAGGTGCGTAAAAAACTTCAAAACAATGCTTCCTTTTATTAGAAAGTAGATTATTTAATTATCTTATTTAATAATTATCCATCTTATCAAGTAAATTTGTAGTGTAATCTTATTTTTAAGCCCGTTATTATTTTACTTAGCGCTCTCAAAACTCTGCATGGCTGCAAAGTGAATTTCCTTTTGGAATAAATTCCATAATGAGATAGGCGTCATGGCGGAAGTCGAACCTCGACCCACGACACAAATCCGTATCTGATTTATTTCTAGACACTTTCTTGTAAACACGCTATCTTTTGAACGGATTAATATTTTTTAACCAAACTTGGTACAAAAATTGAAACCGATTTTTTCGCTGACAGCTGACCACTGCGCCAGAATTTATTGCTTTAGAACTTTATTACTGTTTTCTCCATGCGTCGTTAATATACAGTTTTACTAAGCAATATAATATACTTACAATAAACTCAGACAGTAGTTATATATGTTTAACAATAAATCATTTTTAGTTGCAATTAAAGATGATAGGAAGTATTCAGCACAAGTTTATGTTTCCTATTGAGGCAAAACTGAAGGAAGAAATTTAATTAGTTCCCAAGACCGACTTGCCAAGGAAGCCTCCACGGCTAGTTCGCTGCCAAGGCCAAAAAAATACAAAGATTTTGGTTCCCGAGGCTCTGTAATACACGCGAGCTGAATTCTTATATTTCTGTAGCAAAATAGAAATTTTATATCTACAACTAGTAAAATAATAAAAATAAACATTACAAAACATTAAATAATGTTTAATTTTATTAAATGCTGTGATATTAATGAAAATAGGTTTTAAATAAATAAATAAATATTCATTAATTAATATAATATAATGTTCAAATATAAAGATACAGCAGTCTACGGAGGAGGTATACTGGGGGACATGCATAAGTATTTGATTCCGCATTAATCTTATGTATATATTAGTTTGACTATTGTCTGCCTATGCAATGTGCTGGTACTTACACTTCTTCTTCTCTTAGGGAGGGAAATTACTTTTACAGAGCGAGTTAACAAGACTATATGTATAACTATCTACGCAAGAAGTAAATTAAAAACTTTTTTGTTTCTCAGACTTTTTAGGATACAATATATTAACCTATTTGAGTAAAAGTTTTTTCATGATAACGATCGATACTAAACCACAAATATTTTGTTCATGCTGTCCTTATTAATTTCCAATTCTTCGTCATTCTCCGTAATTAAATTTTAAAATGATATTTTGAAAATTTAGCCAATTTATTTGACAAAAGAAAAGCTGAAAAGGACATAAAAAATTGGTTCAATTTATTATAATTTTGTGATCTCATGTTTGGAAATGTATTGTTGATTCATAAAATTGGGAGAATTTTGCCAATTTATAAAACTGGGTTATCGATACTTTTTTTATTATAATTTTTGGAATAGACAACAATGAATTTAGTGATGGGAGGAGGGGGGGGGGGGGTGGTTAAGGAAAATATGCTGTGGAGTGTTTTTGGTAATATAGGAGGCGCTGAGATAATAAAGTGGGAATATAGACGAGTGGGTTTTCGGTAATTTACCCCATCTTTCAGTTTTAAGCGATATCATTATCGAAGCCATTGATACGATTAGCCAGAAGCTTTTATCGTAATCATTAGCCGAGTTTGGACCAGTTTTCATTGTATTATCCACTTACAGATGAATTTCTCTCTCATACTAAAACCTAATGTCGAATAGGGACAACTAAATACTTTGAAATGAATTGTTATTTTCCCCTAAAGCTGATGAGGTCCATGAATACTGTACTAGAGGTTGACAATACATTTCGTTGTGCCAACCGGATATAACGTTTAGCGCTAATGAGGAGGCACTTATGGCTTCTTTTTATGCCATACTACCTGGGCAGTAGCATTACTACGTCTTATACAAATTTTTACGGATTTTTTAAAGGGTGTGCACTATAACAATATTAGAATCAGCATAAACAAACCATTTATATCAGCGGGAATAATGCTGTAGTGTTGATTTTGAACAGGTGACCGCAGTTTTGTATAACCTGTGGAATGCACATTTCCTTTCAAACATTCAGAAAAATCGTTTGTACAAGAAATAATTCTTCTACTGAAGCAAGAAATGGATTTTTGAGAAAGTAAGCACAAATTACAGTGAAAATTCGCTAATGATGTGGATTTTTGCGCAATAAGTTTACTCTCTGTAATTGAAATCGTATCTAAGCCTCTGAAGTCCTGGTGTAGTGTTTTCTATTATTTTTTTAAAATATGTTGTGTCTTATAATATGTCTAAAAAATGTCAAAAAGCGTTCAGGATTTTATAATGTTTAAATTCTTTTCTGAAACAGCTGAAAGCCTAATTTTAAGGATGTGGCGAGGGTTTCAAAGGAAAAAGAGGTGTGTTAAAACTTGAAAAGTGAAATTATAGATTTGCTGGAAATTGAATCGTAATGACCTCAGCATGAAATTTTATTCCAGAGTTATATTCAATAATAAAATAAAACAACAAACAAATGAGACAAAAGTCTATTTTATGAAACAAACTTCACTAACTTTAAACGGCACTTATTTCTAATATTTCTTTTATCTTTTTTAGTCTGACCTCTTTTATGAAAGAATAATTTTTCTAATTTTAATCATATCACGAGATCATCTAACAAGAACGTCGTTTATAACAAACCCTTACACTTTAAGCTCTTATTAAAACGAAGTTTATATCTCGGCAAACTAACGCTGTAATATTATTGCAAATTTACATAAATAAAGGATGATATTTAAGATGCATTCATCAATATAATTAACTATGAGGTTTTAAACAAAATTTGAAAACAGAATATTTCCAGAGGGCTGTAGAGTTTTCGTAGTAATTGATTTCAAGTTACAAAATTTACGTAATTTATAGATTGGTTTTAAGGTTCAAAAGTTTTTTCTTATTACGAGATAAAGGAATATGTTTATCTGTGTGGGGATATGCTAGTTGGATATTTTGAAGTGTAAACAAATAGATAATAAATAGTCTCGATTGAGAAGAAATAGTTCAGAAAAAAAGAAATACTTAAGATAATATCTAGCTTAAAATCATTTCGGGTATAGAAAAGTCAGGATTAAAAATATCCTCCCTAAATAAATGATTCGAGCAAAGTAATACAATATTTTATGAGCAATGTGTTGGTAGAAAAATGTTTGATAGAATTACTGCAAGAGAAACATGCAGGCAAGAACGGGAAAGTAAACATGCAGGCAAGAATGGCTGGGGTGAAAACATGCAAGCAAGAATGGCTGGAGTGAAAACATGTTGGCAAGAATGGCTGGAGAGAAAACATGTTGTAAATATGCTGGAGTGAAAACATTTGCAAGAATGTTGAGGAAAATCATGTTTGGTATAGAATGCTAGAGTGAAAACTATGTGCAAGAATCTGGAGTGAAAACAGTTAGTAGAATGGCTAGAGTGAAACCATGTCGCAAAAATGCTGGAGTGAAAACATCTTGGCAAGAGATGGCTGAGTATAAAACATTTGGCATAAATGCGAGTAAAACATTTGGCAAAATGCTGAGTGAAAAACTATGTTGGTTAAGGAAGGCTGGGTAGAAAACATCAAGCAAGATGCTGGAGTTAAAACATGTTGGCAAAGAATGGCTGATGTGAAAACATGTTGCAAGAATGTGGTAGTGAAAACATTTGGTAAAAAGGCTAGCTGAAAAACATTACAATCAAGAAGCGCGAGTAAAAACCAGGTGGAAGAATGCTATGAGGAAAACATTTCGAAAATGTCTAGAGTGAAACATGTTGCAAGAATGCTGAGTGAAAAACATGTTTGTAAGAATGCTGGATGAAAACATGTTTGTAAGAGGAATTGGCTAGAGTGAAAACATGTTGGAAGAATGGCTAGAGTTTGATAACATCAGAGTGGCGAGAATGCAGATGTGAAAAACATGTTTGCAAAGTGAGTTAATAAAGCATGGTGGTAAGAATGCTGAGGGAAACATGTTGTAAATGGCTGGAGTATAAAACATTGGTAAGAATGGCTAGAGATATAAACATTTGGTAAGAAAGCGAGTGAAAACATGTTGAGAAGGCGATGTAAAACATGTTGTAAGAATGGCTGGAGTGAAAACATGTTGGCAAGAATGGCTGGAGTGAAAACATGTTGGCAAAAATGGCTGGAGTGAAAATATGCCTTGAGTGAATTAAGTGAATTTCCTCACAGACGTGGTAAGGAAAAGTTCCGAAGTACCTCGTATCTTTTTTTTTATTTAATCTATTATATAGTTACACTACATTCTATGTCATGCATAGATGCTACAGGAGATGCTATCCATTGATAGATCTGCTAAGCGTGTTTGAGTCTTATTTGTCTTTAACGTTTAGCCCTATGGCTATCGACAGAGAAGTCTCTATGTCTGCGCCGTCAGAGTTTTCTAGGAAAGGTTATTAGGAAATTCGAAGGGATGGTAAGATTACATGAAAAAATTAGTTGTATAAAGCAACTTTTACAGGGAACGTATTGTTTTTTTTTAAGTATAGTTCATTAAAAATACAAACTCGATTATTATTTTATAATTTTATGTACCAGAGTATAATTCCTAAGTTAATCAAATTAAATATTAATAATTACAAATTTTTTCTTTTGAATATTTATTTATATTTTCAGTTATTCTTTAAAAGAATAAATTTTTAGGCAGTATTTTTAACTCTCGCAAAATTATAAAGAGACCTCCTCATTGAATAATTAATCTACTTTTAGATTATTGTGGCAGAAACAAAGCTTCATTCATTTTTTATCCAATTATTCACTGCTAATTACCCCCCCCCCCCCACCCTACCCCTTTACTTTCGATTTAATATTTAAGGATGATGACAGAATTACAACATGAAGGGTTTACTGAATTATCATATACGTTAATCAATATTTTTAAAATTATTGTTAAATATGATTGTCATGTTTTATAAATACAAATAAAAGGGAATCAATAGTAGATTAGAGTTTAAATTGTTAATGCCATAATTCAAGAGAGCTTAAAATTTTTTGATTTCTCTAGAGCAAGAACTTTAACTTAATAAGTTCGAAAAATCATAAAAATGCACTTTTACTGTATTGGCAATAATAGTTCTTTTACACTCGAAGAGAGAATAGTTTGACATACTTCTCTGTGCACGAACGCTGAGTGATCATTTATGTTATGCGGAGACATAAATGTTGGTTCCCGAGGCGAAGCCAAAAACCATTTCTTATTGGTAAAATCAAGATTTCACCTTTACAAGGGAAGAAGCAAACACAAATAGATAATAATAGAAAAACTTCATCTATAATTAATGGTACTTGAAAAATTATATCGTGGTACCGTCATACTTAGTGACTTCCTTCAAAATCCAGCATATTATGATCTATAATAATTTTCTTAACCTAAGTAATTAAATATACCTCTGTGTCAGAAGAGAATTCTGGCACAGAGGTCCGCGTGCCGGGTATATTTTTTTATTTGTATTTTTGTGATTAACAATGCATTTTTGCTTAAGTTTCCGGTTTATGCTTTATAACTTAAGCAGTAGTATTACTACTTATAACGATTTTTTCTGGATTTACCAATAGAAAAGCGATTACTTATGCCATATGTTTCCACAAAGCTATGCACACTATTATTTACACTAGTTAAAACACTGAAAGCTTTTAGCGCATGTTCCTTCGGAACATCTAGAAACAAATTCAGGTAAAAGTAGTAATGTTACCCCTCGAATTATAAAGTATAAACCGGAAACGTAAGCAAAAAACGATTAATTAGCTCAGGAGTTCGCATTTCAAAGGATATTCGCAGGGCATGCAAAACTCTAAACCAAATTTTTATGGTTACTTTGATCAGTTGATTTTTACGAGGGCAATATCGCTCCTTCAGGGGCGATGAAGGATCCTAAAGGGCGATGTGAAGGCTTAGAGCAAGAATAATTTTAAAAATTGGGTACGGTGAACGTCGGAACTTTTTCTCATCATATTGGATTCGCTACAATCATACTCCCTGATTCGGACTCGCTTCGCTCGTCCTCAGATAGTAAATGCATCCGTTCCATTCTCATCGATCACCCCTACAGCACTACATTATAGCTACTTAAATTTTATAATCCAACAAAAAGTATAGATATAACTGTCGTATTGAAACGAAACTTGAAGGCTCTAAATTTCGGTACATGTGTACTAAATTTCAGTTTACATAAATCATTTTATGATTTTCTACAATCTTTTAAAAAACGCTCACGAAATAATGCTGATAATGATATGAAACTTGCCATATATATTAGTCTTATGGCTACATGCGTGTCAAATTTCAATCGGATCGCATCATTTTTTCGCGTTTCATGATTTTCGAAGTTTTTGATGTGTCATGATTTTTAGTTTTATCACCTGGTGTTCTTAAGTTACATAGTAAAAACGCACATCTTAAGTCTGATTTTATGTTAAGTTTTAACTTTGTAGCATAAACACAGCGGGTCTTGTGCATGACATAGACACACATAGAGACAAAAATTATGCACTTTTTTAAAATTATTTATACAATATCTACACACAGGAAATTTTAACTTCAATTTTTAATTCATTAGTTAAGTATTTTAAAGAAGAGACAACTATTTTGACATTTTCTAACTATTCCAGAATTACTACTATATAAATTTATTTCAATTTACATTATTCAGTAACCACTACCTAAAATATACTCTAGCAATAAATATTATATTTTTTACTACAAAACTAAATATTAAATGATTTAATATGTAACATTAAAAGTGAATTTTTGTCATAAGTTTATATTCAATTCTTTTTCATATAAAAGCATACATTTTTAAGTTTTCAAAAATTAATCAAGAGTACATTTATTATTTAAAAAATACGTCAACAAATAGAAATAGCTCAGATAAAGAATCGAAAACTTCGGTCTGTTTCAAAATAGTACATAGATTAAACTACATGGAGATAGCTAACTTATTCATCATACTCTTATGAAATATTAATATAGTTCTGCAACACTGCTTGTTTTGCTTCTCTGTCTCGTTTGTTGAGAGATAAAAACATTGTCAATAGACCAGATGTGATTCCTATTTCCTTTCATCAAAAGTCTATTTTTCAGTAGAGCAGTTTCAATCGGACCATCCTGAGTTACATCATATTTAACATTATAAATCATACTTCAACAAAATGAAAGTTCAAAAAACAGTACAAATACTATTATTATTAGTATTAGTCTCCATATACTGTTATATTACTGGGAATACTGTAATGTTATACGTTTAAATTTTAAACATAGTTGGCTCTTTTATAATTTTTAGGTATTATATGTAACATGAATCTGTCTGTGATGAAAAAAATCATAAATTTTAATTTATTTAAAGACACTGGATGGGACTGAAATAACTACTTCTTACTTCTTTAAATGACTATATTTCGCCTCACCCCAGGCATACTCATGTCTACAAACCTAAAATGCAAATGAAAGTATTAATTCATGGACGACTTATGTATAATATCACAATTAAAATGATTAAAAGAGGCTAAAATAAATGAATAATTAATATTCTAATAATTAATAATAATTAATATTCTAATAATTAATTCTGTAAGTACGTTATTTATTCATTTATTTTAGCCTCTTTTAATCATTTTAATTGTGATATTATTTATAAGTCGTCCATGAATTAATACTTTCATTTGTATTTTAGGTTTGTAGACATTAGTATGCCTGGGGTCAGGCGAAATATATTCATTTAATGAAGTAGTTATTTTAGTCTCATCCAGTGTCTTTAAATAAATTAAAAATTATATACAATGGTGACGAATACTAATAATAATCATAAATTTTATTTTATCCCATGTAGTGTCCAAAACGTAATGTTGTACAAATACTGTTACAACATTATTACATTCAAATTTCGTCAAGAAAGACAAGATTTTTTCCACTAAAATTTAAACCGTAGACTTAAATTAAAGGATTTTTTTAAACTTTAATTATAACCTTTAATTATCTTCTTACTTAATTATATCCGCACACATTGTCAAAATAATATATAAGCCATCATGAATCGCACAAATTCTCGTATGTTGACTAATAAAACTATAAAAAATCTGAAAATTGAGCAAATTTAAAAAAAATCTCATACTTTTATTAAAAGTAATTACGAAAGCAAAATTTCAACAAGCTTCAATCAAAAAGCGAAAGTTAACAAAGAGTGGTTTTATTCGGTTTTTTCTTTATACCTGGCCTTTTTAACCACAACAAATTAAAGTAGAAAGTGAAGCTAAATTTTACTCAGTTGAGGCAAGATGAAATATCTCAGTTAACGTATATTCTTTTTTCAATTTTCATTTATTTTTTTTATACAATAACCGAATTCGAAATTCTTACTCTAGAATATTTTTCTAATTTAAAATACACAAACTCATGCCCAACCCTAAAGTTAACCGTAACCTTTTTTTATTACTAAAGTCTGATAAGGGTTTTTTCGAGGAAAAAATCAAGTTTCATAAAATTGACGAGTTTTTTTTATCAAAGTGATCTAATATTTTTGCTCGTCATGTTTTTCGTGAAAAAATAAATCTTTTTTTTAGTTTATGCATATTTTATATTTAGTTGTTACTAAATTTTTATTGATTTTCTTTCTGTTTTCTTGTAAACCTTTCTTTAAACTAAGATGATTAGAAATAACAAAATTTTGATAATTTTACTACTATGATTATTTCAAATTGAGTTCCCTTAATTTTATTTATTTATTATTATAAAGTACAAAATCAGTGTATTACAACGTTGTATCTGATTGTTAAAAAAGTCAAACAAGTTTTAACATAGTAAATTAGACTAAACAAGGCTAGCTAAAACTGTTAGCAAAAGGTATTTATTCAAAAACAACCAGGTATTTGCTTGCTTTCAACATCCTTCGTCTGCATTCATTTTGAGACATTGAAACTTTAGGCTAGAGAGGAGATGTAGCATAAGGGGTGTCCCTCTAAAGGTAGTTATATCATAACTTCTAAAGAGATTCAACTGATATACTTCAATGGAAAATTGCTTGAAAAAAATTGAATTGAAGTATGGTGTTCCTCAAGGCTCTGTTCTTGGCCCCATTCTCTTTCTTATCCACTGTGATGATTTTTCTAATGTAAGTCATTATTGTATTAGATGACACTACTTACCTAATTTAAAATACTAATAGAGAGACTCTATTAAAGCAGAAAACGGAGTTAAAAAATGCTTAGTAAAAGTAAATGTCGAATTTGGATTTTCTCTAAATCTCTAGAGTTTGAGATAGATAGATAGATTCCCTGAAACTTCTTGAAGTTACATTAGATTCATTTTTAAAAGCATAATGCTCAGCAGGCTAATAAGCTCTTATCAGTTTCTATCTTGCTCAGGAAAGTGCTAAGTATGTTGGACGTTAAACATTAATGTCCTCTTATAATGCTTACTTCTTCTGAAAAATTCATTTTTTATCTCCAGAAAAAGGACTTACATATATTCAAATTACACCTTAATAATTTTCAAAATAAAATATGAAAATTATAAATGCCACATTTAAGGACATTCTCTTTTCCCTTTACCTCACATTTATAAATTAATAGTCATTTATAAATCACTATTAACAATTCATTCGAAAAACGAACATCTTAGAAATCTAAATAATTATCAATTCAATGTCGATCATAGGCTGGTGGTACATCCCTGTACATAGCATAAAACCTTCAATGCACACAAAATAGCAGCCATTACGTGAGTAATTGTCTGAGCCCTGTAATTCAAGAAATAGAATTAAAACTTTAGAATTAACTTTTACCAAACATGTCATAAACTATTTACTAATATAAGCTTTTTTTTCTATAAATTATGAAATTTTGTATTCTATAAAAATGTTTATAATAATGCGTAAGGTAATAAGTATTTGGTATGTTTTACAACGAGACACAATTTTAATTTTATTTACGTAACTTTAAATGTTATTAATGTCTCTTGATTGCTAAGTATAAGAGAAAAGTAAAGCACAAATAACCATTAATTATTAATTAATTTTGAATTCCATCCCGTTTAAAACTTTAAAAGTAAATTAAATTAAATATTTAGGCCAGAAAATTGAGCTGATGAAAGGGTTATTTTATTTTTTTATTTTCTTAGTCTTACCACTACCATAATTATTGTTAAATAAAATTAGTAATTAAGTTAATTAAAGTTAGCACTGACACAGTGCCGTTCTCGAGCTTTGCTCCTGCGGCTGTGCAATAAAAATGTATAAAAGAATTTCATTTCAAAAATATTTTAATAGTAAATTCTAAATATTATGGTTGAAATCATATATCATTTATATATTTCGTTCCTATATCAACAGGTGAAGTTGGTAGTCAGAAATTTCTTGAATGACCCATCTAAGTAAGTTAAAGAATGTAAAATTCCGGCTTCTACCTAAATATGTAAAAAATACATCAATCAGTGTAAAGTAAGGAACTCAGTCAATTATTTATTTATACCTATAAAAAATTATGTATAAAAAAATGAAATTGAAGAAAAGATTGATAATTAGTAATAAGGTTATATTTAGAGGAAGTTGCTCCATAAACTAATGTTGTAGAGTTTTTGTAAAGAAACGTGATTATGCTTTATTTAGACTCTCCAATACCTCTTTCATACAAATATTAAATTACAAGATATTTAATATAATAGAAATATTATATTCAATAATTAAATCAATAATTAAAACAATGAAAATCTTCAAGGATAGACGAAACATTTTTTCTTATTTTCAAATACAATTAATTAAAATTTTAGAAAAATTTAGAAAGTTATTAATTAGGTAATACAAAGAGATAGATTTATAACAAGTAAACTTAAAGAAAGTTAAAAATATTCACTGAGGATGGATCAGGTAATTATTTAATTTTTGATTCTTTCTCTTGTTTATTTGGAAGGGGAGTATTGTACTGAGATCAAATGAGAAATTCCCATTATCAATTAATTAATTAATCAATTGATTATGTTTACAGTTTAGTACCTAAAGATACAAACATAATTTTCTGTACTTATGTATGTCTTGCAAGCACGCCGCAGACCTGGCAGATAAATCGAAGTATATTATTAAAATTGTATCCTATAATTGAAAAAAAAATCGGGTACGGGGTACCTGGGAACTTTTCCTCATTACATCGGATTCGCTACGCTCATCCTCAGAAATACAAGTCGTTAAATATATACTGCTACACGTCTTCGGACTCGCTTCGCTCGTCCTTAGATAGTTAATACATTCGTTTTATTTCGAGTGGTCATTTATACAGCACTAAAACTAAGCACACTTATTTATTACGTCAAACCTTTGTACCAAATTTCAACTTAATACGATTATTTTCTGATTTTTTACAATTTTTAAAAACACGAATACAAATCATAATGAGATGAAACTTAGCACACATATGTTAGACTTATGTAAAAGGCTAAATGCGTGCCAAATTGCAATCGGAACGCATTATTGTTCAATGTTTTGTGATTTTTCCACATTTTTGCTGCGTCATTATTGCGGGTTAATGACGTCATAAATACATTATTTTCCCAATAGCATTTCTAAAGCAGCAGATTGATTATCCATAAAATTTTAACTCTCTAGCATAAATACACTGGGTGCTACGATGATAACAGACACACTCACACCACACACAATACACACACTCACACACACACACATACACACACTCACACATACACAATTACAGACAGACACCTTTGCGAAAACCACTTAGGATCTTTTAAAAACGCATAAAACAGATAATTCCGGTTTCATCTCAGTTTCGGATTTTTTTACTTTTCCTATATACTTACGGTATAAATGAGAAAAATTAAAAATGAAAAAGAACCCAACATGGCGTCGAAAAAAGACAGCCATTTTAAATTGTTTTAACTTTTCTTTACAAAAAGATGCTATATTGAAAGAATTGAAATGTTAAATTATAATTTGATTTGTAGTTCAGGTTTAAACTATTCTAGCTACAAAAAGGGTTCGGCTACTACATCTGAGGGTCAGTTCTCGAAGTATTTAATCATAAAATGCTGTCATTGTGGTAGCTAAACACTATGATTAGCAATTTGCTTTATTATTTAAACAATTTTTGACAAAAAGATATGTTTCTATTTATATTTATACAATTTTATAATCATAACGACGTATTTCCGTCGACGGGGTTTCAGTCAACCCTGGTAGTTTAATCATTTTTGATGAAGAAATAAAGTAGTAACGTCAAAGGAAACCGAATTCTTAAGAAGACAAACTTTTCGCTTTAATAAATCTAACTAATACAAAATAAATTGGATGTTATTTGAAACCAGATTTTATTCAAACTCCACCTCCAATATGTTAAGAAAATTTAAAACAATATTACATACTTACACAAAATATATAATTAAAAGAAATGTTTATTTTATCAAATATATGTTTTGTTTTTCAAAAGTTAATTAAAACTTTCATATTTTCCTCATTTCATTGATATAAATTTATTCATACTTGTAAATGTACAGGTACTGAAATTATCATAAACCATCATCACTGCGTAAAGAATCATGACACTGTTAAGAATAATTCAAAAGTTAAAGTTTAATTCAAGTTTTTGAAACAATGTTTTGATCGTTGCAGATAAGTTAATAAACAAAAGACGAGGCAACTTCGTTTTTAGGCGTTAAGTCAAACTTTTATCATGTTATGTCATCTTGAAAGATTCTAATGTTTCTTACTTTCAAAGTTTTAGTGTTTATAATTTTTATTTTAATTATATTTTTTTTTAATTATTTCATTTGGTTACTTATAATATGGTTAAATTAATAAAAAAAAAGAATATAATAATATTTATTTAATTGTTTATTTTTTGTTACGATTAAAAAGAAAAAAACTTTTTTTTTAAATACTGTAGAAGGAAATTTTATATTTTTATTAAGATTTTTATTTAAGTTTACTGTTTTTGATATATTTTCCTGCATTAATATTAGTATCAGTAATTACCTATGAATTTAAAACAGGAATAAAAATAAACATAAATCAGGAAGAGAATGCATGGATAAAAAATCACGTGGAGAAAATACACCCATCTAGTAGACTCTTCAAAGAAAAGCTATCAAACAGCTCTTCCAATAAGCTTGATAACCAAAAAAAACTAAGAGAACCCGCAAGTACTTTTTGAGAACCTATCTCGTCTCTTTTATATGGTAGGCTGAACCTTCAGAAAAGTTTTCCTCTTGGGGCTCTAACTGAAAGGTAGGTCCAACATTTTTCCATTCCAGATATTTAGGTTATCTGAGGCCTATTTTTCATCAAAAGTTTGAATAAAGAGTTTTTTAGGCTTTACACCCGATGGATAAAAAAGTTACTTTTATGTATTAGCATTTTTTTCATAAAAAATATTATATACATTTTAAAATATATAAATTTCAGTATTTTGTCTTCAAGCGTAATATTTAAAAGAAAGTAAATTAGATTTTGTTGAATAATTTATTACGAATATTGCAGTAGAATATACCTCGTAGGAAAACTGAGAACCTCTTGATCAATCAATCTACTCCTTAGTGTCAGACACTACACCAACAAAACATAAGTACGAAATCCGTTGAAAACTAATCATTTTAATAACTACCTTGCGGAAATTCTATTGTTTTTGTTTAGTTAACAACATTCTAAAATTAGTTTGAAAAGTTGTATTACTTTTTTCAGGTTTTATATAAATCGGTGCCAGAATTCAGAAGTAAAATTGATTCCCTTACTAAGATTGAGGGTGCAACAATGAACTGAAGCAAAACCATTACTTATGTTGCTCAAAACACTGTGCCAAAGTTCCTGCCTGGCACACATGTTTAACCTCCTAACTCGAAGAGTTCATATGTTGTTTTACAAGTAACGCCCTTACTGAAACTTTTATTTATTTCAATCAATAAAACCATTGATTGATTTTATCATTATTTTAACAGTTAAATAGTTTTCCCATGGTTGTTTCATTTAATCTTTGTTGTATCACAAATACTTAAAAAATCAAATCCTACACTTGAGTAAAATATTTACAAAAGAAAAAAAGTATAATAAAAAAAGAAGGTCCTTTCCAGAAAAGCGTTTTCTTTTTTGCTGTTGATTCTAAAGCTATTGGAGTGGAACCTTGTTTCTATTAGTGAGGGTATCTGTACGCATTAGAAGAGAAAAGTAACCTCAATATAGAGAAACACTTTCACAGACTAAGTCAATGTAACTTTCAAAGGCTAAGTCCCTGCAAGTTCTTTTATACTCTTCCTGAACCTCTACAGAATATGTAAAGGTTTTTGGCTTTGAAACCTGCTTTTCTTGTCTCGGTATTCTAAAGGTTATTAATAGCCTTTGGCCCCGGTACATAATCTTGGCTTTTAGCCCGAAACTTTGTCCCCTTCCTCTTATATACAACACACACTAATAAGCACCAACTTCTGCTCGACTTTTTCTTTTTATATGTATATATTTATAAATAAAAAAAAGGCTCGAGCTTTCTTTGAAAGCAATATATTATTCCTTTCCTTAATTAGAGCTTTGAAATATTACTTCTCCCTAATTTCAAGAGATAACTACTGCCAAAATGAACCTTTTTTAATGCAAGTATAAAAAGCAAGATAATTAAAAATAAAACTAAAGCAGTAATAATTTTTAAAGTAATTATATAATAGAAATTTTGCTCTATCATAAATTTTTTATATAATATAACTCAAAGTTTTTTAAAAACTCTTTAGAAACAAATTAATAGTTGGAAATTGTTTTCTTAACATAAATAGTTTTCTTAACCGAGTAGGAATAAATTCAAAAGAAAATAAATCAATTTGACATATGTTCTCTATGTTTCTTATGTTCGATCTAATTTAAATATATCAATGAATCTTTGAAATAACAAGAATAATTTACCTATAAAGGGAATTGTACTTCATTATTTCCATTTGTCCTAACACTCAATTAAAACACTTTTAGCAAATCAAAAAGAGCAATAAGTTAAAAAGAATTTTAAATTACAGGTTTTTTTTATTAAAGAGATCATTTTGTGAATCTCGAGTTCACTCTGAAAGAACCCCTCTTTAGTTAAGACAGAAGAGTTGTCAACAAAAGGTTCTTCAGTCGGTTAAAAACAAGCATCTGAGCTAAAGAGACAAACGATGTCTGGAAGTTAGGCAAGTATCAACCCATTAGCTTTTACTATACCTTTTTTGTGCTTCTGCTTTAAAATTTTTATTAAAGTGGATAAAGATTGACTGACCAATTAAAAACATAAGACTCCTCTGTAAAAAGACAGAACAAAATGAGAAATTTGGACCTATCACCTAGTTTAAGCTTATGTAAAAGGAAAAATACTTAATGTTTGGTAACCTGTTATATAACTGTTCAGGGATTAAATAGAAAAAAAGGTATTAGAAGACTTTAAAATAGAGAAACGTACATCAATATAAGTTTAATGGGGCAAAAAAGTCCTGACAGGTCCAAGTGGAACTAGGAAACCTTTTATACGTCACATCTGATTATTCAAAGTGTTTAAAGATATTTCTATTCTATTTTCTATACGTATGTTTTTTTCTCACAAAAGTGTCAATAAATTTAAAGCTAAAAAGTTATAAAGCAAACTAAACATTTATGAAAAACTAAACATCTATTATTTATATAAAATTATGTAATTAAGGACCTGAAGAAATATTTTTCTTTAGGTGTGTTTTTACGAAAGTAGAACATTGTTGGTCTACAACAAAACATTAACCTTATTGTGAGAAACATAAATATCGGTGGATTCATACCAAAAACTGGGACACATTTATCGTGTCATGTAAAACATTGGTATTATAAATGCATTGGTAAAATTTTACCTATGTTAATCTGACATACCTAACCTCACTTGAACTTAAAGTCATGAATATTGGATAAAGTGGGAAATGGGAATAAATTGCTTACAGTTAATTACATAGTTTGTTTGGTTAAAGCATCATTTTACATTTGATTAATATAATTTCTGGTGATGCCGTCTTCAGGCAGCCATTCAATGTAAGCGGTATAGACATGGGCAAAACAATGGATATTGTACAGTTTGATATCTTACTTACTAATAAGGGTCTTTTATTAGTATGAAGTGGAGAGCAAGAGTAATTTCACTTTCTACTGCTAAGGTTTCGCTTCAATTTAGCAATCAAAACATCTCCAGTATTTTATAAAAGATAGATAAGATAGTATTTTGGTGAAGAGATAGAAAAACCTACACAAGGAAGCATTTCAACTATTAAATCGATAGGAATTTTTACCTTGCTCAAACCATTAGCTAATCACCTTTACTTTTAACTTTTCTATATAACAATCCACTTCAAACTCTTTATTGTACTTTCTTCTTTTCCCTTTATTCAGTCTCATCCTTTTTGTTAAAGAAGATTAACTAAAATAAGGCTTAAAAAGAAGAAATAATAATTTTAAAAAATACAACCCTTTATATTGTCTGTGAAACATGCAGATTTGTAGGTATTGATAATTTTGTATTTTTAAAAATGATTTATCCTTAAAATTTAACGATAAAATAGCTACTAAAATTGTGATAATTCTCAATAAATGTTTTAATGGTTCGGAAAAATACCTATTGGTATGGAAATATATGGTTATTGAAAAGTCATTTACAAATCTGTAAAATGTCTTTTATTGTATGAAACAAAATATTTGTGGATGAAATTCATTTGCATAATTTGTATATTTTCTCGCTCAGTCTACCCACCAGCGAAATTCCAATATCTACTATCTAGTACTAAAAAAATTCTGGCGCGGTGGTCCGCATGTCGGGCAAATTCTCTTTGGATGCGAGCACTCAAACCAGAGTACCTGGGTTCAAATCCTAGTAGGGACAATAATTTTTTGTCGTTTTTTTAACCTATTATAAGTTTACAACTAGAAAATAATTCTGGCGCGGTGGACCGCATGTCGGGCGAATTTCATTTAGAATGCGTGTTTCCGTGCTAAACAACCCATTTCTTGCTTATGCAAGAACCATGCCCATTGCGTGGTTCCGGTTCATGCTTTAGAACCTAAGCAGTTACTCAATTGTCAAGCACTGCTCGTAACTCATTTTGTCTGTATTTTCCAAAGGAAATGCGCATAATTATCCAGTTGGTTGTACAAAACTATGCCTCTAAAATTAGAAGTACGCACTATTATTTGCACTAGTTTAAAGCTTAGTTACTTATCTTTAAGCTTAGTCAGTTATCTTTAAAGGTTTTAGTGCATTTCCTTTGGAAAATACCGACAAAATGAGTTACGAGCAGTGCTTGACAATGGAGTTTGGTTCTTTGGACTTTGGTTCTAAAGCATGAACCGAAACCACGCAATTGGCATGGTTCTTGCATAAGCAAAAAACAGTCCGTAGCTCATTTATTTAGTTATTTCTATGTTCTTCAATAATTTCTAAACGGGTAAACTAATTAAAAAATATTTAGTTTCATATTTCTTGCAAAATAACTGCTTTTGCTTGTGCGCTTTATGTATTGCTTTAAATATATAAGCCTGGAGTTTTAAGGTCTTTTCATGGCAAGAAATATATTTCAATCAATAAATGCGGCAGGTCGCTGCAAAAGGTATTATTTCATGAACAGACTCTTGCATGACTTTTTAAATATTTATATAGCACGTATCGTCGATGACTTGATTTTCATTTGCGTATCCTCCCGTTACTCTAAAGATCTTTAACTTGCAATTTATGGTACTACCGTAAAAATAAATGTTCGAGAATATTACATCCATTGTATCTGATAAATGACCATTAATTAATTCTTCACTATTATCTCTGACATCAGCTGAGGGTAGAGCAAAGGTCAAAGATCATAGTGAAAAATCGATAAATAATCATTTATTAAATCATAACAAAAATGCTTACAGAAAGTAACGAGAATACATACTACAAACTAACACACAAATACATATAAAAATGCATACACAAATACATATCCAAATACATGTACAAATACATATTAAAGAGTAGAGCAGTGAAGTCGAGGTGGAATCTAAATCCTTCATTACAAAAGAAAACTTTATATTCTTCTTAGAAATACAGTTCGGAGTTTCTTTTTACGATTCAAAAGTTTTTCGAATCAATCTCAAGTCAAGTCCAAGTGTTAAACTATACTGTAAGTCAAAACTTACTTGACCCTACGGTCTAAGTCTTTTGCAAGCCTTAATTTGCTGCTAAGGTTTAGACCGTAATCATTATTAAAGTAGCTTTGTATTCTAAAAAATTAGTACATCAAAATCTAAAAAATAAAAAAATTAAGTTTAAAAAAATTAACAAAACTTATAATAATTTTTAATATTTTAACATTAAAAACGTTAAAACATTTTTTAGACTATTCTACTTTTTTATGTCTATCTTATTACAATAAAATTTAGAGTATTTGTTTTTATATTTCCATCTTTAATATCTTTATAAAATAACTTACTTCCTTTAACCCTATTATTTAGTTTTATTTATATTTATTATATTTTAATATTATTTTACTTATTGCTTCTATGCTAAACCATATTGTCTTGAAATCGAAATTATTAACCTTTATTTTACTGTATTTAGTACTTATACTCCGTTTTCACTTATAATATTTGCCTTTTAAGTTATTTATACCTCTTAAGTTTATAATAGCAGATAACATATGTACTAATTATTGAGGCATATGGGTAATAAACGGCTTTCTTAAGGGGTTACGTTTGGAAGAAAAAGTACCCTTTTAAGAGTCAATATTGGTTCCGGGGTACCTCGGTACTTTTCCTCATCAGGTTCACGACGCTCATTCTCTTCTCTTCTGACGTGCTTCGCACGTGCTCACAAAATGTGCATCACTAAATTGATATCACAGTATGTCTTTAGACTGAACCAACATCTGAGTGTCTACCATCTGTCGTCCATAAAGGGACTGAGCTCGCTCGATAAATGAGGAAGAGTTTAAATATCTTCGTATTATTTTAAAACTTTGACATTTCATATTATGTAGCTTCCTGAAAATTATAAAAATTATTCACTTTTTACACATCTTCTATTTTCATAAAATACCTAATTAGTTTCATGAATTACTTAAAACTGGCCTATACTAAGCATGGACTTCACCTATCATATGTTACATTGTGCTAGTTGTAAGTTAAAACCTATTTGTTAAATTAAAATAACCTTTTGAAGGTATAGCCTCCAAATTAGTTATTTGAAAAATATACTTATTGATCATTAGATAATGTGCATTTTGGCCTTAAAAAACATGTTTTTGTTTATTTAAAAATATAGGCTGTTATAATTTTAAATTATAGTTGACTTTATACTCTGTATTTAATACAGACAGGTTTATTTAACATTTTTATTAACAAGAGAAAAAGAACAAGCTGTTTATATTTTTAGTGTGGGGGTTGTAGAGCGAGAGATGTAGGGCAGGTAGGGATGGCTAGGAAGGATGGGGGGCTAGAACTGTGTAAAGGGCTAGGCAGGGTGGGTTACTAGGACGATAGGGAGGGGAGAACCTCGTTATTATATTTGGCTATTAGAAGATCGTTACCTCTACAACATAGCGTTATAGTGTGTACTTGATGTTACTGTTATTACATATCATTCTTTCGTATTTGTGCAATTAAAAACTTGTTTCTCTTTAGTATAGAAAAGACTATTAGAGAGTAAAAAAGAGTTCTGCTTCTGATGTAGAAAATAGATAGAAGTTGTTTTTAAACCAAGAATTGCCTTTCTAAGAGTTTTTGGTGGTTCTCAACTGTTCTTGTTAAGAAGCTAAAAGGACGAAAAGGCACGCAAACCTTGAACAAGGGAAGACTGGAGGAACGAGATGAGAGAGTAATTAGTGTGTTACTTTCTCTGGAGCTGTAACGAGTTCTGAGACTCTTCAAAGTCAACGAGGTCCTTAGAATGTCTGTAGAAGAGCCTAGTATCCTCATCACAAGCTTCAGTCGATTTATACTTGGACACTGATCCCGCTTAGACCTTTTTGTTAAGTTTTTCGACAGACAAAGGACCAAATCGCTCTAAAACTTGTCTCATTTAGTTGAAATCCTACTAGAATTAGACAGATTCTGTCTATTTTTCCAAATATTCTAAGGACTTAGTCATAGCTCGTTGTTGTTTTAATATAATAATAAAATACAAGCTTACAAAAACAATTATCTCTAGGTAAACATTTATTTTAGTCCCATTTTAACAAACATTCCAAATCTTGGAGTTTATGTTATAACATAGCTCGAGTTAAGTACGTAGCCTGACATACATTTCTGACCTAAATGGTTTAAAAATATAATACCCTGTCTATGCTAAATATTCTAAGCTTTATTATTGGTTTTATATTCTTTATTATAGAACGCTTTACTATATAAGTTTTTATTCAATGAACTAATTTACTTCTTATCGTACGTTTATTCATGTATTCGTTTTTTATATTATTTATTTTATAACTCCAATTGATTACTCTATACATTAAATTCTCCTAATACACTTGGTTTACAATAAATGCCGTTATTACAAACTTAGTCTAATCATTCTTCATTATCTCCCATTATGTTATTCTATAGGAAAGATGTATCACTCGACCGCGAAACGTTTAAAAATAAGAATTACTATAAATTTTGATTCCTAGACAATAGTATTAGAGGTATATTTAAGGTATTTCTTACATTTTGGCCAGCCTTGTCTTCCTTGAACATATTACTTGCTACTGATATGCATTGTACTTTGTGTTTTTCTAAACCAATATATCACCTATATCTAAAAACTTATATTGAATTATTTCAAATCTGTATTTTAGATAGTCCTTAAAAATAAACAACATTTTAACATAATTTACATAATGATATCATTAAGACATTATGTAAATTATGTTAAAATGTTGTTTATTTTCAAGGACTATCTAAAATAAGATTTGTAATACAGTTTCAATATAAGTTATCTTGTTGTGGTTTAGAAAAACCCAATGTACTACAATGCATACCAGTAACAATAACATACATGTACATAGAATATATAAGTTATAATGATCCGTGTGCCGAGGTCGTGCCGAGGTCGTTAGCGTTAGTCTTTGCACTGACCTTTGACACCCACGGAGGTGTGAGGATCGCATCCCAGGGTTAGCTCTCAGTTTTTAGAAGATTATTGTTTAGATAAATTATCGCCAACTTTAGAATTTACTTTGAGCGAACGGTTGCTACTACCACCCGAGGTTGTTCCGCAGGGGTAACCCTGATGAGCCGCAAGGCTCTAAACGGGCATTATTATTATTATCATTAAGACAAATAATCTCACAACAGTCTAAGTATAATTTATACAAATATAATTATTAAAAAAATATTTTTATAAGTTAACATAATATATATTATAACTACATTATTTTAATGAATTTCCATTATTTTTTAAAAGCTCTTTATTTCTTGCTAAAATAAAGAAAAACATAAATATAAATTTTTTTTTAATTTAAATAGTGTAAAAATACCCAGAAAGGGGTTGAATATTTTACTTTAAAAAAGATAATAATTGAAGGACAGTTAATCATTGATTCTATTTTTAGGTAACAGCATTTAGCGAAAAAATGTGTTAATTACGCAAAAGTAACAAATTAAAATATACGTATCAAAGGTTTCGTTAGGCAGAGATATTATATAGAATAGGAATAAAATGATTCTGTGTAATTCATTTATTAATTGCTTGTTACTATTAAGGATTTACGATTCTTAAACATCTCAGTCATTTTAACTCTCTGTCCATAGTCATTATTACTATTTTGTCTTTATTACCTTCTCCTGTCAGTCATTAATACTTTTCTGTCAGTCATTATTACTTTCTGTCAGGAAAGGATTGTTAAATTTGAGTTGCCTCTTTTGCTAAACTTCAACAAAATTCTAAAATTATAATTTTATTTAATATTTTAATAAAATGCATAACGATTTAAAGATATGATTTAATTATACCCAGAGAACGATTACGTTTATGTTTACATGATTTGACAGTACTAAGTTTTGCAAAACATGAATTAATGATTTTGGGATCTGCAGGTGTTATAATGTCATTTTATAAATAAAGTGGGGTTGCCCCCGGGGTCTCGACATCACGATGTTTCGACACTATTTAACGTCGACATATGTTTCGAATCTTAAGTAGAATCAGTACAAGGAATCACGTGACCCATTTTGTCCTGTACGAACTTCAACGTCACATTGACACATGGTTTAACAATGCATCGACGTGTGATAGTCTCGACACTACATAACATCGACAGACAGTGGCAAGTACTCACGTAGTCTTGACACCACTATTGTCTCGACAGTAAATAACGTCAACACTTTTTCTTGGTCTTTTTTTGGTCAATGTTCGTTTGTAACAACACTTGATAACCTCGACACTTTAACTGAATCATATGTTGATGTTACGTCGTGTCGATAACAAAATTCAATGTCGATACAACGTAGACTCCATGCCAGGGTAAATATTATAAAAATAAATTTCTAAACCCTACAGGGTGGGTCCCTCCGTTTGTCGATGTTATGTAGTGTCGAGACATCGTTAAACCATGACGAGTGTTGAGGTAGCGTAGAGTTTGTACAGGACAACAATTAATCACGTGACACCCCTGTCCTGCTTTTACGTAAGATAGACACGTATAATAGTGTGGAGGCTTTTTTACAAAAGCAGTTATACAATAACCTATAAATCTCTAAAATTGTAAATACTATTTTAGAGATTAGCAGTTAAGTTCTGCTAATTAACTTATCGACAGAGCCCGTAATTTCAGGCTCTGTCGGCACCCTGATAAGTTAGACGTAACAAAACAGAGTGGGACATGAACATTATGTCGACCCCAATTAATGAATGACAATGTCGAATGATGGAACAGTTTTCCAGATGTAGCATTGCATCTTGCTTGTTACATTTCCTTAGTGTTCTCTCGCACAATTAATATTGTGTCAACTAATTTATTTTTGATTAAATTATTTTTCAACGTGAAAAGTCATGAAAGCGACCAATTAAAAAGGTTTTTTATTTCATCCACATCAATAAATAATATAAAAACATTTTTTTGGCAGTGCTAAAAAGATGTATTATTCTTTTTTCATGGAGTGAGAAAATATAGAGCAGAAAAGGAGATGTAATAAAAACATGGCCTGTTTTTTGTCGAGGCTTTATTGGGGATGGTTTTGAAAAATTTGGTGTTTTGATTTATATTTTCGTAGTAGTGTTATATTTGTTAGTGCGGGTAGAGTCTATTCAGAGCCATGAATGTTTTGAAACGTTTATTCTCCGGTTATAATATTTTGATTTATTTTAACTGATAAGCGAGTTGAATAATATAAGGATGTTTTTATTTTATTTTTTTAAAAGTATTATTCAAACAGTGGAGGACTATTTTAGAGAGTTTGTGGATTTTCTGGGGTGGAAACCTCTAACAGAGGAAACTGTGGGAATTTTCAAATATTTCCTTCTTGTTTAACAACTCCGGTCTTATAACAATGACTAGGAAAAGCTTTATAAAATATAGAGCTTATATTGGCCCTTACTTGCCCACTAAGTATTTTTAAATACTTATTGTATTTGATATTTAGTTTATGATGACTTCTTTGAAGAATCATTTTTTTTTATTTAATTATTTTAATTCATTTTTTTTTAATTTATTCAAATGTCTGATGTTTTTATTTTTTTCTGTTTATTCTGTAGTTATATATAAATACTATTGTGTTTAAAAACATTGCAGTGTATTGTTTTTGCATTAGTATTGTGTTTGCAATTGTATTGTGTTTGCAAATAGTATAGTGTATTGTGTGTTTGAACAGTAATTGCTTTTTTGCAATTGTATTGTGTTTGACAATGAGTATTTGTGGTTTGCAAAAGGTATATAACCCTGTGTTTAGCACCATATGATCTAGATTGACTCATGGTTAGGCTGGGCTCTTTGAAAAGCACTTGTATTCGTTTCTGCAAATAGTATATGTTCATCCTGTGTTTCGCAAATTGTGTTGTGATCATGCGTAGCCATCCCATGGTTAATGCTGAGAAGACTATTAACAATTCAGTACAAAATCCATTAACTCTGGTGTGATAGGTTGTGTAATAATCACCTTTATCTAACTTATTAAACTATCATTAGGAGTACTAACCAAATATCATGAAACACCCGGGTATGAATATATTTAGCGACGGTGTGATCCTTGCTACCAAAACAGAAAAAAATCTTAGAAGATCATTAATCTAGTACGCTTTGATGAAAGCTACAATGAGTTCTAACATAATGATAAGCTTAAAATTTATTAATTTAAGTGCCATGTTATTTTGAATCTATTTATTCCTAATCTCATTAAGCGTTGGCCAATTTACATAATATATATTTATTTTGAGTGCCATTTATTTATTCATTCATTCTTATACACGTCTTGCACATTATTTATCTTGCGTGTAAGCCTTAATGCCATTCTATTTATTTATTCACCATAATTTTAAAATACGAAATTTGCGAACTACACCTTAATTAAAAATCAGTATTTTGTGTTGTTAGTTTAGAAAATAAAGCTGCGTATTATGAATATTTATTGTCCGCAGTGGGCGACACAAAAAATAAACAGCTTTTTTATTTAATTTATAAAAGTAAAACAGTAAGTAAAATTACCGTTAATTATCATTTATTTAGTTGAAGTTTAATGTATAAAGTATTAATGTTTACTTTATTGTTTATTTTCTTTTAAAATAACTCCACTTTAAGGTAAATAAGAATCAAAATGTTGTACTAAAGATAGTAAAATGAGATTTGTTACATCACAGATGAACAGGACGGGCGGGAATAGCGCTAGCGTAATACTTGAGATGTTAGTTAGAGCGTCATAGAAAGTCAATCTTTTTAAATGCCAAATGTTAATATTTTTTAGAATCCAAGACTGGTTCCTCCTCCGTCTATTATTTGTACGCAGAATAAATGTCTCAGTTGTTTTAATGTCAGTTCTTCCTCAGGACCAAAGAAAGAAATTAAATTCTTCGTATTGTTTATCCAACATTTCATTTTTTCCTCCTTAACTATATTTCGTTTTGAAAGTAAATTTTGTTTTTTATTTATTTATTTATTTATTATTTATTTAATGGGTGGCTTAATTAGACATTATTAGCTCCAGCAACAACTATGATTAACATTGATAAAGCAAGGAAAACAACGTAAAGGTAAAGATTTTTTTTTTTGGGACAGTTTTTGATGGAAAGCATAAGACATATTTTAAGTTTGATTAGTTTAATAATTAATTAATAAAGATTAAATTTGAAGGGGTTAAATTGACAATAAAACAAGAGAATGGTGGTTCAAATAAAAACAGGGATAAGTGAAAAGCAAAAAAAAATAATAATAATAAATAAGAATAATATATAAAAAGGATTAATACCATAGATTGGTAATAGGGATTGATAAGGTTTAAATTTCAGCCAGTGTATCAGTTTCTTTTAGATAATTAAATAAGTTTTTGATATTAGTTTCGTCATTCCCTAAAAGGTCAGGTAAGTTTGTGGGAATTTTGTGATTTGTCATGGTTTGTGTCAGTCTAGTACAGTCGATTAGAAAATGCTTGACCGTAAGTAAGTCGTTGCAAAGTCTACATTTAGGCAGTTCTTGGTCCCTTGAAAACAGATAGCTGTGAGTCAGTCGAGTGTGACCAAGTCTTAATCTACAGAGGACAGTCTCCTCGTGTCGGTTTTGTCTATAGCAAGTCCCCCACTCTCCTATTATAGGTTTGACAGAATAAAGTTTGTTATTACTTAGAGAATCCCATATATGTTGCCACCGTTCATTTAGTTTAAGTCTTAGGGTTGCTTTAACGTCATTTATTGTCACCAAAGTTTCCGAAAGTTGTCCATTGGAAATAGCAGATTTAGCCAGCTTGTCAGCTGTTTCGTTCCCCGGGATCCCAGAGTGGCCAGGTACCCAGCAAAACTTTACATTTAAGTTGTTTGACCTTATCTTTTCTCTAATTTCAATTATGATATTGTTCTGGCTGTATAGATTGTTCATTGCTTGTAGTCCACTGGATGAGTCGGTAAGTACGATTATGTCCTTTTTGCAGTTAGTTATGGCGTACTCTAGCCCCTTCTTTATAGCTTCTAGTTCTATATTAGTTATAGAACTAAATTTTTTTCCTTTAAACTGTTTAATTTGACCAGAGCTGGTAGTAAATGCGTAGCCTGTGCCTGCGTTGTTTTTGGCTCCATCTGTGTAGATAAATTCTGCATTCTTGTAATTTTGTTTAATTTTCTTAAGTTGTGATATAATTTCCAAGTGTTCCTTTTTGGATTTGAATGAATGGAGTTGTCGGGGTTTCTTCATAAGCCATGGTGATGTTGTTGTTTCAGTGCAGTATTTAGATGTACTTGGTATTAGTGAGTTGTCTATTTCATAAGTTGTGATCAAGTTTTTAAGGTGGTGTCCGAGTGGTCTGGTTAAATGAGGTTTTCTTTCATAATATCTGTGGTATTTTGGTGTTTGTATTTTGGGTGTGACATAGTGGTGAGGGAATTGAAACTTTCTGTAGGCATAGGCAAGGGCTAGTTGGTCTCGACGTAATTGTAATGGAGGTTCGTTTGCATCAACTAGAAGAGATGGTATAGGGCTTGTTTTAAATGCTCCAGTGCATATTCGTATTCCGGAGTTATGTATTGGATCCAACTTCTGTAGATTTCTTTCTTTGGCTGATCTATATACTATAGCTCCATAGTCTATTTTGGATCTTATTAATTGTCTGTACAGTAAAAGTGTTTTGCGATCAGCTCCCCATTTTTGGGCCTGAATGATGCGTAACAGTTTTAAGTCACGTGAACATCTGTTCTTTACATTGTCGATGTGAGGTTTCCACGAAAGCTTTTCATCTAAAGTGAGGCCAAGATATTTAACTTCAGTTACTAGTGGGATTTCTTTACGTGATAAAAACAGCCTGGGTGTCAGTGGTCTTTTTCTCTGAGCAAATAGTATTGCTTTTGTTTTTGTAGGTGAAAAACTCAAGCCATTATTTTCAGCCCAGCTATTTAGTCTATTTATACACCGCTGTATCGCCGTTGTTGCTGAATTTACACTTTTTGACCTGAACAGGACCGTAAAGTCATCTACGAAGAAAGAGATTCTACACAAGCCGGTATTTCACACGTGGCACTGTGCACAGCCAGAAGGAATAAGGTACACTAATCACCGCTCCTTGAGGGACTCCATTTTCCTGGTCGTAGAAGTCTGAGTATGTGCCACCAATCCTTACCCTAAATGTTCTTCTGGAAAGAAAATTTTGAATAAAATTTGTCATATTACCTCTTAGTCCAAATTTGTATAGTTGTTTCATTGCTTGGTGTCTCCAGGTGCGATCGTACGCTTTCTCGCAATCAAAGAAGACCCCCAAAGTAATTTTCTGTTGCAACCCATCTTTAATATAGGTTTCTAGAGCAACGAGGTGATCCAAAGTCGATTGGTTTTTCCTGAATCCTATTTGTCTAGGCGATAATAGCTGTTTTGATTCTAAAACCCAAATCAAACGCGAATTTACCATTTTTTCTAACAGTTTACCTAAGGTGTTAGTCATTGCAATTGGTCTGTAAGATGTTTCTTGGGTAGGGTCTTTTCCTGGTTTAGGTATTGGAATAAGGATTGCTTCTCTCCAACTCTCCGGGTATTCGTTTTCATTCCAGACCCTATTGAAAAGTTCAAGGATATATTTGTAATATGACGTAGGAAGGTTCTTTATCATAATGTTGTAAATTTGGTCAGGTCCAGCTGATGTGTTTTTTAAGGATTTAATTGCATTTTCAAGTTCCCAGTAGCTAAAGTTTTGGTTGTAGTCTTCTTTATTGTTAGAGTTAAAATTTAGGGATTCTTTCTCTGCTTTTGCTTTTATTTTCTGGAAGTTTTCAGGATATGATTTCGTAGCGCTTACAGTAGAAAAATGTTTAGCTAGTTGTTGTGCCACTTGCTTTGGATCAGTAACTAGGCCGTTTCCTGATTGTAAGGCTGGGGTATGCAGACTAGAGTGCTTACCCCAAAGGGTTTTTACTTTCCTCCATACCTCTGAGACATCTGTGTGCTGGTTAATTGATGATATATTGTTGCCATGATTCTTTTTAGCTTCAAAAAATATTTTTTGACATTCGTTCCGGATTTTTTTGAATTTTGAAAGGTTTTCATGAGTTGGAGAGTTGTTAAATTTCCAAAAGGCTTTGCGACGATCTCTTAATGCTTTGCGGCACTTAGTTGTCCACCAAGGTACTTTTGGTCTTCCTTTCCCTATGATAGTCAGCGGAATTGCAGATTTTGCTGCTTTATTTATTGTTGTTGTAATAAAATCTAGAAGTTGATCGATGTTTTCAAAGTTTTCCTGATATGGCTTCTGATTGGAAATAGTTTCTTTAAATTTATTCCAGTCTGCTTTAAATACCCACTTAGTCAAAGGGGTTTCTTGGTGACTTATTTTTGGATCCAACGTTATCCAAAGCGGGAAGTGGTCACTACCATACAGGTATGGCGATATATTGAAGTCGGCCATTTTCACCAGCTGAGGGGAACTTAATACTAAATCTAATGCCTCGTATTTTCCAGTTCTATAGTCCAGGTAGGTTCGATCGTTGTCATTATACAGATATAGATTTTCCTCATCAATAAAGTTTCAATAATGCGTCCTTTACTATCGGTCTTAGAGGAACCCCACATGTAGCTGTGAGCATTAAAGTCTCCAGCTATAACATGAGGTCCAGGGAGCTGTGTTAAAACGTTTTTTAGCTGAGCAGTTGTAATTTCTTCTTCGTTTGGTAAATAAAAGTTAAGTACTGTTACTGGGTAGTTGCTTCCTACTCTGCAGGACATTACTTGTAGGTTGGTATTAATAGAAATTTCTTGACTGGGTAAATTTTTGGAAATAAGGATAGCGAGACCTCCTTTCCAAGTACCCTGGGGGGGATGCTTCCCTTATTCCTTTAGCGGTATATTTGCAGGTAAATGGTTTCTTGTAGCAGTATTATTGATGGGTTTTTCTTTAATTAATATTTGATATCTTCTCTACGGGTTCTGAACCCTTTGCAGTTCCATGAGCAAACTTTGAGCCGAGTGTTCATTTTTTCCTTCTTTTTTAGTTAGTTTTTTTTTTTTAATTTTTTTATTTGTTATATACTTATTTAATATTAGTAGAGACAACGCTGTGTAGAGAATGTTTTTTAAGATTTATTGTGATGGCGTTTGATAGTTTTTTTTTTTTTTTTTTTTCTACTTATTCCTTCTAAAGGAGAGTCTGCCGAAGAGAGAGAAGACAAAGAAGATGAGCTTTTTTGGTCATCTTCAGTATCCCACTCATTGACAAACATCATACGTTTTTCTTCTTGGGTGTTGACCAGGTCATAAACAAGATTTTTGTTTTGATTTATATTTGCTTTTTGTTTCAAATATTGTTGGCGTGAAATTTTTAGAAGTTCATCTGCACTGATATTTTCAATTTTTCTTTCTTTTTGTTTGTTTTTTGTTGCTTCAGATTTTGCTTCTTTTTGCTCTTTCGGTTTGTTTCGCTTCACTTCAGGTATTCCTTCTTCTTCTTTTTTTCTTTTTTGGTTTCTTTTTTTTCTTGAGCAATTTGAGGGAGGTCGCACTGGATAGCTATTTCTTTTGTTTCTTTAGGTTTCGTTTTTACTAGATTAGCGAAAGACTGAGCTTGGTCTACCTGAGTGGAGATAACTTTTCTCTTTGCTTCAAGGTAGGGCAGATTTTCTAGAATTTTTATCTCGGTGACTTTCTTCTCTAGTTTCCATCTCGGACAATCTTTATCTAGGGTCGAATGTCCTCCTTGGCAGTTAACACATTTCTTTGGATTGGGACAGTCTATTTCGGCGTGTTTTGGTTCTGAACATTCTGGGCAAATAAATTCTTCTTTTGGGCAGGCCGATTGCACATGGTTAAATTTAAAGCATTTATGGCATCTGATAGGTAGTGGTATGTATGGTCGGACAGGTACCGAGTAGTAACCGATTTTTATCCGTTCCGGAAGGGAGGCCAAGCTTAATGTCAACACGTATGAGTTGGTTTTTTCCTCTCTGCCATTAAATTTTCTGGTGATGCGGTAGATGTCTGTTACTCCCTGGTACTTAGGTTGTCTTTTATTTCATCTATGGGGACTGCGTCTAAATCTCTACATGTCATCACGCCACGGACTCTATTTAAGGTTTTGTGAGGTTCAACAGTAAGGGGTACATGTATATTTCTAGGTAGGTTCTTCATTAGCCTTTCTCCTTGCTCTGTTGAGAAGGTTTGGACCAGAAGTGACCCATCTTTTAACCTTTTAGCACTCTTAACTTGTCCACATGAATTATTAAGTAACTTATCGATCAAGAATGGTGATACAGAGTTCATAGACCCACCATCTGCTTTTTTGACAAGAAGGAAGGACAGATTAGCCTTAGGAACAACTAATTGCAGTCCTAGATCCAATCCTGCCCTCTTGGAATCCTTTTTCCTTTTTAAATTATTGTGACAGTTAATGTCAGTTTCCATATATTGACCCCTGGATCGGGGTCAAGCCCAGACATCCTTAAACCCTCTGATTCGACTTCTAGTGTTGTACCAAGCTCTAAGTAATTACCTGGTAGTAAAAAGTTTTCTCTTCCCTGGTTTCTTTCACAGATATCCGGTGTATTAAGTTTTCAGTTATTTCAAACGTTTTTTCTAATAAAACCAAATTTTGTTTTGTTTCTTAAATAAAATTCAGAACTGTGTTTCTACTGAACCTTCCTAAATAAACAAATCATATGGTCCTATATTGTTAACAAATTTGACATTTCCTAGGTGTCTTCGCTCAATTATATTGTGTAACTGTTCATGTTTTGTAAAACTCGTAGTATAAAATTAAAAACAAATTTTACCTTAAGCCTCTATATGTTACAGATGGTGGGACATCCCCAGTGGCTGGTGGAAAGCCAGCACGCTGCTGGTTGGAGTAGCCAGTGCTTTTTCTATAATCATAGCTGTTATATCACTATGCGCTTCTTGCTTGCCTGATGTACTTACTCCAGCTACAACTAAATTTTCTGGTTTCATTCAACTAATTGCAGGTAATAAGGAATTTATATATAATTATAATATCGAGGTATAATACTCTCTTAGCCTAAAAAATATTATTATCCACATTACCATTTACATTAAAAGTGGTACAATCAGTCTAAGTGGTATCATTCTTCCGAGATTACATCACTTTTTACTTTTCCTCGCTTATTCCACTGTTATATAGGGAAAGTATTGTGTTTGCAAAGGAAATCTGAAACCAGGGATTCACGTAAATCGTCTGTTTCAGATGATTTAAGACCACATGAGTGGATTTTACATTGTTGTCTGTGTGTGTGTGTGTGTCTGTTATCATCGTAGTTAGAAATTTGAAACGTGGTATAAAAATATATATTTAAGTCTAATTGTGATATTCTAGAAAATAAATTTTCATGACTTGATTATACTCTACAATGACTTAAAAAACTTGGATTCAAAACTGATTCCTTTTGTAAAGTGAGACTGACGATGTACTAATTTATAAATTAGGAGTTTTTAATTTTCAGAGGACAAGTGCAGCGAGTCCTAAGTGGCGAAGATGAGTGTATTGAATACCCGTACCCGACTTTTTAAAATTGCCCTTAAAAGTAAGGGTATCTAAAAGTCAAAGTAAGGGAGAAATCAAAAGGAGCCAAATGTCACAATTCAAGGAAAAATTAAATATAAATTTATTTGCATCCCAACTACTGTCTAACACTCATGGATTACTAAACTGAACTAAGCATAGAATTAGTGTAGGCTAGACTTAAATAAATAAATAAATAAAAAGTTTATTATTTTTTTCTTACAAAAAAATCACATGTATATGTTTATAAAAAAGAGGAACTAAGAAAAAAAAATAAAAGGAGAGGTTCAGGTATCTTACCTGTTCTCCACCTCTCCTGTACTTAGCTTAGTCTAGCGTTTAGTTTAGGTAGCTTTCTGATGTTCTAAAATAATTTAGCTTCTTTCTCGTTTTTTTGCTAATGTTCGTTTGAATCATCAAGGGATACTGACGCTACGTTTTCTATATTGCCCAATCACTCTGTCCTATTTGACGTTTTATTATTATTATTATTAAAGATTGGGGTTGGAGTCGAGGATAGACCCATTTGCACTGCGACTGGAAGTCTATTGTACAATCCCCTCAATTGGTCCAGGTCAGAATAATCCTTTTTTCCGGACTAGGTCTAGGATCTTTTTGACAGTGATTCATTGGTAGAGTCAAACTTAGTGAGAATGCTGCTACCAAAGTTGGTGAACCTTTGAAAGGCTAGGGCTTCACATCTCAGAAGTTATGTGAGATGCAGTTCAGTTTCCGATTCACAAAGCCTACACACTGGGTTATCTTTAAAGATACCAATGGTATGGAGATGTTTTCGGAGGTGACAGTGACCAGT
Source organism: Microvelia longipes (assembly GCA_018340805.1). NCBI lineage: Eukaryota > Metazoa > Arthropoda > Insecta > Hemiptera > Veliidae > Microvelia > Microvelia longipes. The sequence continues at coordinate 3,764,590 of JACMZG010001911.1, read as the reverse complement.
CAGTAGTCCAGTTACTGTTCTAAGGTCCCTTCTGCTGAGACTCAGGAGGTCCTCAGTTACTTTGGGACTGGGTCCTTTTAACATAAGTTACTGTGCCTCATGCCTGAGGATTTGTTTCCAGTGGTGCAGGTGATTGGTTAAGAGCCAATCTTTAATTACACCTTTAGCTATAGCTTTCGGTATGGCTACTATGGGTTCAGGGCCCACAGGAGTGGTCTCAGACCCCTTTTTTGCAAGGATGTCTGCTTGCTCATTACCTTCAATTCCCTTATGGCCAGGCACCCATCTGATTGCTACATCGTTGTTGAGTGACAAGGTCAGAAGGTTTTGTAAGCACTCCCAGACAAGCTTGGAGTTGACTTTGTATGAACCAAGAGCTTTAATGCAGCTTGGCTGTCAGTAAAATATTTATAGAAGTCTGATTAGGATTCTTTTAATATTTTCTATTAGACAGGCATTAATAGCAAATATTTCTGCCTGAAACACTGTGGCATACTTTCCTAAAGGAAATGAGGTTTGATATTTGCATGAGCCTCATATATGCCACTCCCAGAGCCACAGTCCATCTTAGATCCATCTGTATACCATACAGTGTCACCAGAGGATTGAGGTGGTTCCCCATTGAAACTATCACAACTGAGTGTGAAGGGTTTTTCATAGGAGTAGAGGGTGGTCATGTAGTCAGAGTTCATAGATAGTATGGGACTCTGAATTACATTCACTATTTTGGAGTGACCTCTAATGGTAGGGATCTTCCAGTTCCCACTGTTCTGCAGTCTGTAAGCCGCCAACCTAGCCTCACTCTTTATAAAAAGATCAAGGGGCGGAAGGCTCAGCATGACTTCTAGAGCAGTAGTTGGTGCTGAGTTCATGGACCCTGTAATGGATAGACAGGCTAAGCGCTGAACTGAGTTCAGTTTGATAATTGCGGTGGTTTGATTGACTTTAGGCCACCACACAAGGGCACAATAGGTAATAATAGGTCTGACCACCATTAAGTAAAGCCATCACAATACTTGAGGTTAAGTCCCCAGATTTTACCTACAGCTCTACGGACTGTCATTAAAGTCAGTTTGGCTTTATTAATTATTTTATCCAGCTGTTGATTCCAACTTAGCCTCTTGTCAAGGATTACTCCGAGATATTTGACCTGGTCAGATAGCTGTAGTTGTTCACCAAACAGTATAGGGGCCTCACAGAGTGAGGTTTTGTTTGTTTGGTGAAAAATTACAAGTGCAGTTTTGGCAGGATTGATTGAAAGTTTTACCTGTTTGCACCAGTTCTCAATCAGCCTTATCGGTGTTTGAATTACTTCTAGGCTGTATTAATGAATTGCCAGGAATAAGGATGACTATGTATCAGCGTACCCTATAGCAAAGAAGCCTTTACTGTTAAGACAGCAGAGTATGCCATCCACCACAAGGCTCCACAGTAGAGGAGACAAGACTCCACCCTGCGGGCATCCCTGTGACTCGGGCTTCAGCCGTCTCTCCAGCCACAGAAGCTATAACATTTCTACTGAGAAGCATAGTGGCTATCCATCTACAGACAGATTCTTCAACACCACGCTCTCTCAGAGAGGAGAGTATAGTTTGGAAAGATGTGTTATCAAATGCTCCTTCAATATCGAGAAAGGCGCCAACAACACATCCTTTGTTCAAAAGCAGCTTCAATCTTATTAACAACAAGATGTAATGCGCTTTCGCAAGATTTGCCAGCTTGATATGCAAACTGATATTTGTGCAGCGGCTTGGTAATCAGCGCTGTTTCGCGAATGTGTCTGTCAATAATCTTCTCCATTGTTTGAGAAGAAAAGATGACAGACATATTGGTCTATAGCCTTACCCTCCGTGTATGAAACACGTCCAGGTTTGGGTATAAAAGTAACCTTGGCAGATTTCCAGAGTTCAGGAATATGATTTAGAGCTATACTTGCTCTGAAAATGCTACAAAGTAAGGGAGCCAGAGTGTCCAAGCCCTGCTGTAACAGGGCTGGGTAATACTGTCCGGTCCAGGAGACTTGTAAGGTTTAAATGAGTTTACTGCCATTTGACCTTGTCAAGTGTTATAAATTGAATTGGCAACAGCCCAGTCAGGAGCTTTATCTATAAAAGAGAAGCCCTGATTGGTCTCTGTTTGATCATTGTTTTGATCTACAATTACAGAGTCTGGGAAGTGAGTCTTAAGAAGAACCTCCACAGTTTCTCGGCCATTGTGAGTATAGGCTCCAAGAGGAGTTTTTAAAGTGCCAACTGGGTTAATTGGAGTTTTAGACAGTATTCTGTTCAGTCTGGCTGCTTCGGAGATACTGTCTATCTCAGAACAGAAACGTCTCCAAGAATCCCGCTTGGCATCTCTAAGGGCTTTATTGTAGTTAGTAAGAGCTGAAGAATAAGTTTCCCACTCTCCAGTCTTTTTGGAACGATTGAATAATTTTCGTACTTTTTTCCTCTGATTGTCGAGAGAGTGGCTCCACCATGGAATTTTCCTGGAGCCTTTCTGCACACTCAGAGGACAATTTTTCTTGAAGGAGAGATCCATAGCCTCAGTTAATAGTGAGGCCATCGAGTCTAGATCAAGATGGTTACCTATTTCAACATTAAAGGAAGACAGATAGGATGCTAGATCCTGCCGGAAGGCATCCCAGTCAGTCTTCCCAGGATTGTAATAGGTAGTTTCATGCTTTTGATCACATGTTAATTCAAATAGAATATATCTATGGTCAGAAGAAGAAGGTTCTTCAGATACATACCATTTTGTTAGGATTCTGTCTATCACAGGGGTACCCATTGTGATATCAAGAACTTCTTGCCTTCTTTTGTTTACAAAAGTGGGGGTATTACCTTGGTTGAAGATAACCAAGTTGTTAAAATAATAAAGGAGAGGAGTTCTTCACCACGTGAGTTGGTGTCAGTACTCCCCAAGCAGCTGCATGATGAGCATTAGCATCACAAACCAATTAATAGTTCAATGTTATTGCTGTTGCAGTAAGTAACTAATTCCTCACTTCATTTGACGGAGGTGGGTTAGGTGAGTCATAAGGGAAGTAAGCCGATGCTACTATGAGTTGCATCCGACTATCTCCCTCATGTAGTTCTACTCTGACAGCCGTCAGATCCTTGCTACAGAAATTTGACAGCGTAAGAGCATTTAGTCCATTTTTAATAAAAATGCAAGTTCTAGAGTGTTTATTATTTTTGTTGTAAATAATTTGTCCTCTAGTGAGTCCAAGGCCTGATACGCGTCCTCCAGAACCCAGGGTTCTTGTATCAGGCAATGTCTATAGAGCCTCCTGAAAGAAGGTTGCATAGGGCTGCCGAGGCAGCTTTGCTATGCTGAAGGTTAACCTGAACCATCTTCACGGGGTTAGGACCCTCAAAGTGAAACTTTGAATCTCTGGCCTGTCCCACAGCCGCACCTAGGGAGTTTTACCCTCTGGTTTGATTGCGGAGACAGAGACAGGGTTAGAAAGAGCCCTGTCGGCTGCCAAGAGTGACGATACAGTGGCCTGTTCAGGGACTTTGTCTGAGGGGATTATACCCCCGGACTCAGTACCCTCCACAGAAGCGAGGTTATTTGTAGCCTCACTGGCTGCCATTGGGATTTTTCCTGACATGATTCCAATAAAGATAGAAAATATATGAGATAAAATAAATAAATAGATTGTATAGATATATATGTATAAGAAAATAGTTGGAATCAAGTGTCAGAGAATGTAGAACTACTGACGTAGTAATGTTCTTAACTTACGTATTATAATAAAGATAGACAGGTGATTTGCAGATAATAATCACACAAAACACCAAATAGACGCAAAATAGATAATTAATAAACAATTAAATTGAGAAAAGAAAAAAAAAAACGTAGGCAAGTAAGAACAAATAGTTAGCAGCAAGCAATCACGAGCGTTGAGATTATGAACGCCGGTAGAAGAGCCTGAGGTGCAACAGTGCGTAAGCGCAACAAAAGGAAGAAAGTCCGAAATTCTTCCTGTGTGACGTCATGGGATGACAACGTATGCAACTAGTATCCCTGGGATCTGCCCAGACAGACCGTTTCATAACTGAACAGTCACGAAAACGGACTGCCGGACCCCCAGGACACGGCTACATGCGATGTTTAATGAAGAAATTTAGGAAAGTGGGACTTACGCAACTGAAAATAACTATCGCAAAGCACGCACAGAGCACTCATCCACCATGGCGCACAAAAATCACAACCGCAAGTACACTACATCGCTACTAACAAAAAGAAATTTACGGAGCACCTAAGTTCGACATGTTAACCTTAGCGCTGCCGTAACCTTCCTCATTTGACGTTTTGATAAAATCAAAAATTTTTGATAAATATTATTTTACATGAATCGCCGTTTTTCAAATTTTAGAGATCGAACTTATCCCTTCATACGTTATTTTTTAAAAAACCTATTATTATAGGAGCCAACTTATGACTTTAAATTTTCGTACAAAAGATTTGACCCAATTCAGAAAAAAATTTCCATAGTTTAGGGAATAATAAAGAATTTTAACGTGATAAAAATAAGGCTGTAACGTTACAAGGTCAATAGACAATAAATAAACATCATGAAGTTAAAATATCATAAGATAACGTACTTGTTGGTCGAAGGTCAATGTAAAAAATAAACGGCCATTGTAATCGAAAATAAAAATGTTACACTTATTGTCGTGGTACTTTTTGTCTTAGTGGTAGTACACCCTTCGTGTCACTAACAAAGCAAACTCTATCTTTATATTATATCTGTGATTTACAGAGATGCTTAAAGCTCATAGTGTTACCTTTATGTCATCATTATTAAAGGAGAAGTGTTTCATCTGTATATAAGACTGTCATTAAACATTACGGCACACTAAATAGAATTAAACAGTTTATTAGGATGCTAAATGGTCTTAATTTACTTGTAGATTGTATCATGGAGTTTAAACACTCATGCAAAACCCACACCGCACACTCCATACGTTATCACGTCTAATAAATTTCTTTTAATATATTGTTGTAATTAAAATAGTTTAAAACTGCGAATATTCATTTAATTTGAACTCAAAGGTGTTGTTAACTAACGAAATAAAAATAAATTAAGTTTAAATAATCATAAAGTTACAAAGTTGTAAAATCCAGACACCTCTATCAGTTTAAAAAGTAAATATAAATAAAATAAACCAAATTTAACTTTCCATCCAACCCCCGAAGGACTTGACGCTGCCAAAAGTTGTTTGATTTTTAACACCCGCCTTTATAAATACCGTTTCGATAAAAAACATCCGTCCTGTTAATTCTCAAAGGGGGAGAGGGTTTAAACGTAGAGTTTGTGTAATTAAGAACTGGGTATTGGCTAAAACTAAATTATTTAGATTAATTTCAATCAGGTTTGATTAGATAGAATACTTGTATCACAGATTTCCCTGAAAATTGTTACATTTAACTTTTAAATTAACTTCTAAAATTTATACGTTCACTTTCCTTACCCACCTCTATTGGTACAAAGGTAAAGCATTGTGTTCGTGTTCACCCTTAAAAAACCTTACCCATATTTAACCAATTATTCCTTTCAAGCGCTTTATTCTTTTTGGCGCCTAAAAAGAATGCATAGGCGCTTTTCTTTTCTTTACTAAGCGCTCTAATTGGTTTGAACCATGTCTTCATTGTCATGTATTCGTGTGTGTCTTAAGTTACGCATCCTGCTTATTCACACTCAAAATTTAAAACTTGGTACCTGTATCAACTTTTTACCTTTTCTTATTTATACAGTTGGCTCATAGGAAACTATATGTTTTAGCTCTAAAAATCCCGTACAGGAATTTAAACTTAATTGCCTATTTTTGGTATACATTTTGACATGACCAACAAGTTTTTTGTTGGTACGTATTTGAGTATGTATGTGTCTGTTAGCATCGTAGCTTCTAATGTTATTGCGAGAGAGTTAGAACTTGTATACATTGTTATTTATGCACCAAGGAGTAGAGAAGGAGTAGTGCTATTATTTCCCAGAGTAGTTGGTTGGTTCCTGAGGCGAAAGTCTAGGGAACCAAAGCATTTAACTCGGCTTTGGTTCCCGAGGGGGAAAATTACATTTTACTCCCAATGTGCATATACGATTTTATCTCCAGACGTTGACATCATTTAATTATTGTTATATTCTTATTTTCATACGTTTTGTTGTATTATATTCTATTTTTTTTTTTGGGTCTGACCCCTCTAATAAATTTAAGGGCGCTTCCCCCCATCCTTCCCCAAAACATATTAGTTTTTGATTGCTCTAAACATCTTCTTTTAGCCTAAACGGCTTTTGAGTCAATAAAAAGTCTGGTCGGGTGCCTCTTATAAATTTTGGGGGGTGCTGCCCCTATAAAAGTGTTACAATAACTGATCAGTCCCCTTTATAAATTTAGAGGACACCACTTCCTAACAAAATGAATAATTGGTTCTAACCCCGATAGTTGGAAACACTTTTTATTCCCATGGGAGTGAAAAGTGCTTCTTTACACTTTAACTAGTCAAACTAAACTTCACATTTTACACCGTCTGAAAAATCTTATTACGTTGGACCTGACAATTCGTCAATAGTCTCAGCTATGACCAGATACGTCAATAGTCTCAGCTATGACCAGATACGTCAATAGTCTCAGCTATGTCCAGATACGTCAATAGTCTCAGCTATGTCCAGTTACGTCAATAGTCTCAGCTATGTCCAGATACGTCAATAGTCTCAGCTATGACCAGATACGTCAATAGTCTCAGCTATGACCAGATACGTCAATAGTCTCAGCTATGTCCAGATACGTCAATAGTCTCAGCTATGTCCAGATACGTCAATAGTCTCAGCTATGTCCAGATACGTCAATAGTCTCAGCTATGACCAGATACGTCAATAGTCTCAGCATGACCAGATACGTCAATAGTCTCAGCTATGTCCAGATACGTCAATGGTCTCAGCTAAGTCCAGATACGTCAATGGTCTCAAATATATCCGGATTATTTGGTCAGCGATAAGAAAAAAAAGTATAATTTCTTAAGAATTTCGTTCAGACGATTTCATTAAATTTCAACACAACACTATTTTTACAAACTTTTTCAAATCGTTTTAAAGTTAAAATCTGCAATTAAATTTTATTTCGTTTTATTATAGTTATCAAAAACTCTTTAAAAGAATAGAAATTAAGTAACGTAAAATAACCATAAAAAGTAATGCCAACTTAACGGGAGTTTTCGAACTCTCCCTATGTTCATTTACATATTATTGGTTTTTCTCTCTCGTTTCTTTTAATTATATTTTTAATGTAACTTTTTTATAAAAATGAATAGTGGCAAGCCTGTAAAGGAGTTGTCATTGAGATTTTTCATTGTTATTACTCAAGCTTACATCATAGTTTAGAATGATCCCTTATGATCCCTAGATCCCTGTCCAGCTAAAATAATTTTCGAATAAGGGGAATGGAGAGAGAAGAGAACGTCTGCTGTACTCAATAGGGATCCTGTGTAAATAACAGAGGACCCTGATTTTTTTTTCTTTAATTCTAGAAGTTGTTTTCACAGCTGTTTTTATATAATTTTAATTTTTGAAATTGTCTTTATTGATGTTTGTTTTTGTTTTGTTTCTTTTGTTTTCTCTTTATTGTTGTCTTAGTAAATAATTAGGGTTAATTTTTAAATTATATTTGAGAATTTCTATACCTAACCAGGTGTTCAAACTCTTCTCCTATCCTCAGTCTAAACAAACAGAGAGAACGCTTTTTTTAAACATATTGCAGATAACAATTACGAAAACGGATATCATGAAGCACACTTAATGCCATACTCGCCGTTATAGTCTTTGCCATCAGGGATATTAACCTTGCTTGTATTTCATAACGTTTTTTATGTTCTTATTCGTTTCTAAAGCAATTCTAGTACTCTTCTTTATCACTTTAGGTGTTTTCAGACTCGATTTTGTCATATAAGGAATGTCACACCATTTCCTGGGCCGGGCAATCCTGGGCCGGGCAAATCTAGGTGTTACATTGCCGTCTTGAATTCTTTACGTAGTAGCTTTAAGTTTTTATTTATAAAAAAGTTTATTCATCAAACTACAACGGTAAATATTCTTTTCTGCTATAAGTTTAATAATACTAAATTCTTTATAATGAGCCATGGAAAGGAAAATATTCAACTTTATGAATAGGTGGAACAGCTGCTACCTCATGTTGCCATAGATGAGCTTGTTGCCATGTTGCCATAGATGAGCTGAATCTGCTGAAATAACTGTATCAGTGACAGTAGTTTTTTTTTTAATTTCAAATTTTAAACATAGAACTTCCTATACTTTTAGAATGAGCGTGAATGGAGTCCATCATAAATAAATAAATTTTATTTATTTAGTTTTATTTATTATAATTTATTTTTTCGCTTTTATTTATTCTATTGTAACTTGTTTGTTAGGTTTTGCACTGATGATGGCCTCTAGTTAGGTTGAAAGCGCTTTGCCAATAAAGTTTTATTTTGTGGAGAGACTTCTTTTCTTTTATTATTTATAGAACTTCCTGTTTTTTTTAAATTTATATTTAAATGTTGTATTGACTTAAAACTTCTAATTATGTCGTAAATTTGATTTTATGTCACCAAGGATTTTAGGCTGTTTGTAAATTGACGTCGGTTGTGATGACTATGACGTATCCATTCCATACATGAGTATATATTATTTTTTATTTACTTAGAAGATTATGAACGTGATTTTTATACCTTGCTTGCAAGTACATCTCCACACTAAACGAAGAAAAAGGTAGTCCTACAGCAAGACTCTTCCCTTTATGTATCTTGTCTTGAAATTCAATATAATTTTATTTAAAAACTAATCTAATAATTTTGTTACGTAATCCTACCACATGGGGTCAACTTGTATCTCTAGCATGCTTTGTTAACTGAGTTAGTACTTACGTCATATGGTATATTCGTAAACATATCCTTGTCTTCTAAAGAAACTAGAATTAAAGTTTCTGCAAGGTTTAAGTTTTCAAGTTCGACGATGAGTTGATATAAATTTTTTAATAGAGTCCTCATCTCTAAAGTTATTATTATTAGATTTTAGAGTATGTCATGCGACTCTAAGTCTTTTGCACAAATCTTCAAAGATAGAGAACTCGTTTAACATTTGTTTTCAAATCATGGGCCTCTCAGTTACTGATCTCACTGGAATGTATATTTTTAATCAATTGGCGCTATATATCGAAGAGAAGGTCGAAAACTTGTTGCGGGTAAATTTGATGATTTTTATATCATGAGGACGTGCGAAGCGAGTCGGATGTGACGTGAAAAAGAACAGAGGTACCCTGTGCCCACTTTTAATTCAGAAGAAATTGTAGGTTAAACAATGTTACCAACAGATTTAATTAGAACAAGAGGAATATTAACAACATAAATTGACTACATCTGTTTCCAATCATGTAAAGAGTAAAAGAGTAAATTTTTTGGACTGGTATGATGTAAAGGTTTTTAAATAAATTAATATTTATAAAGGACTGCAGGCTTCAAGAAATTTAAATTTTATATATATTTAAGGAGTAGGTGAATATTTAATTCTTTGTTCAGTTAATTCATTTTTCATAGTGTAGTTGAGTCTGCATGCAGGTACGAGAGTGAAAAGTCACGAGTTCTTGTTTACTATCCTTTGTTGTTTTAGAACTATCACTATCTCCACGTATATTGATACTTAAAAGATTTTATAATTTATTTTCTTGTCTTTTCTTTTATTTTTTAATTTTTTATTATAACTACCCTTAAGATTGTTAGCTACTAGATAACATACACACTCATACGCACGCACGCATACAGACAGGCAGGGTGTAAAATTCACTTACTCAGGTCTTAAAATGGTGAGTTAGGGGAAATCTCGGTTTTCGAAATTTTAGTACAAACACAAGACTTTTTCTTCTATACCTATGATATAAATTAGTGAAAGTAAAATAAGTCTTTTATACCCTTTAGTAGAGAGGAAAAGAAAGTATAAAAATTCTTGTTTGAGAAAAATTAAATTAGTAGATAGTGGGATAAGGTCAAATAAAAGTACAGAAACCCTGCTTAATCAAGATATATTGCATTATATTTTTTACACAACATTCTCGCAACACTAAATTTGTTCTAAAAGTTTTTTTTCTACAGAAAAAAGGTAATGAACAATATTTAATTAATCCGGTATCAACCAAAGAAGGATTTTTTGGTCTTTTTGAATTTCTTTAAAATTAAGAAAAAGGAAAATAAGGTTAAAAATAGTTCTTAATTAAAAATAATGACGCAGAAAAATAAATCAAACCCAGTATCCATAAGAAGAGGTTTATTAAACTTTAATGTAGAATATAGTTTAACTTATCATTTATAAAATTTAAAAATAGGTAAAACCTTACCTATTTATACCTCCTGATCGGAGGTAAACAAAACTATTTTATTTAAGGAGTTGTGTAGGTAGGTCATGTAATAAAGTTGTGTAGCTGATAATTGATAGCTCCCTGAGTGTTTGTGCTAGAATCGAAACATTGTACAAAAATTTAGATTTATGACTTCATTAATTTCTTTAATAATAATTTAATTTAAAATAATTAAATAATAATTCTTTAATAATGATTAATTTCTTTAATACCTCAGGATATTATAAAAGATAAACATGACGCCTTCAGTGTCTTGGCCGTTACGCAACGTCGGTGCAGGAGGGCGCTTTGCGGTCCCCGCACCTGCATGTGATCACTTTGGCATGGTGGTTGTGATAATATGGGGAATTCCCAAATGTATTAGTCGCAAAAACGTGATTTGTTTACATTTTTTATGGGTCAAATGATAAAATTGGAGCTAATTCTAATAATAAAATTTGACAATATTGTACGCGCGTTTACCATACATAGTTTTAGACTTATATGCAATTTCAACCCGATTAGACAACTTTTTGAAGTCTCATATTTTTTTTTTTAATTTTGGCTGTTATTGTGGGTTAATGACGTCACTCCTATTTCATAATCAATGGAGTTAGGGACACCAGGTCAAACGTAATAAACCCCTATTTAACCTATTTCTTAGTAATAAAAGAGGAAGAAGTCTCTCCACAAAAATATATTTATTTTTATCAAAGTGCTTTCAACCTAACAAGAGGTCATCATCAGTGCTAGCCGTTGAATAAAGAAGAGGGTGATAGATGAGTCTTACAGATCAGATATCAAAGGTAGACCTATCTTTGAGTCTATCTTTGATATCTGATCTGTAAGACTCATCTATCACCCTCTTCTTTATTCAACGGCTAGCACTGATTATGACCTCTTTTTAGGTTGAAAGCGCTTTGCTTTCAGTGCTGTTAAGTGATAAGAGATAAGAGTGACACGCATTTTTACAACCGGCTTCGATTAACTTTTTTAATATTATTAACTTAAATTTTAGCACCTAATCCTAATGCTAGTTTTGTAATCAGCCTAAATGGAATAAAGTTTTTATTTATTTATTTATTTATTTGCTAAAAAGAAATATATTTTTGTGGAGAGACTTCTTCCTCTTTTATTAAGATGAACTCCATTAACGCTCACCTTAGTTCTTCTATTTCTTAGTACGTATATAAATTATTTAAATTTCCTAATTTTTTAACCTATTTTAAAAGAAAGATATCTATTGAAATTGATTGTCTACAGCTATTCCTCTTTGAAACCTTAGATAATAGCATTACAAGTCAAACCGTTTTCGATTCTAGACACCTTTTTGTTCTCTAATTACTGTCTTTTTTAAACTGGATAAAAAGAGTAGATTTATCGATTTGTTTTAATTCACTTTAGTTTTATCACTTGACAAGTTAGCAGAAGAGAATGTTTGTCAGGATAAGGACAGAAAAAGATTAAAAAAAAGGATCCAAGACAATCGGAGGACGTAACAATGTCGGGCCGTGTAAAGCTATCGATTTTCACTAATGCAATACTATTCTTTTCTCTTTGGAACGATCGAAGATTTGACAAAAAGGGAAAAAGACCGACTTAAAAAGTACAAAGGAAAATCTGACCAAAGTAAAAAGAGCTTCGATTATTAGTTACAAGGCCTCTACAGAAACCTTTTTTTTTCACTTTCAATCTTTCTTTGCTCTAAAAAAGACATTTTAGAAAATGGACAAGGAAAAAATACGAGTAACTGGTGCCAAAGTCCTCTAGGAACAAACCACTAAAACTAGATAAAGACAATGGAACACCCCCCTTCTCACTCAACTATAAATCTGAAAGGACAATGGAAGACAGCGGCAATAAAGACAATACACTTGGAACATTATGTTCCAAAAAAGGAAAAAAACTAATCCCCGAAAATCTTATTACCAGACAATGTTTCTTTTATTTAGTTTTTCCCTTAAAACAGTTGAAAACAAGTAGAACATAAATCAGTCAAATAGTTGGTACTGAAAATTATATTAAAATGTTCAAACTATTGTTATAATAGAGTGAGAGCAATACTTTTTCCTTAAACCTTTAGGGATATTATAAGAAGTAAAAGATCTATGGTACTATTTCTATTACGGGTTTTTTCAATTAGTTAAATTTAATTTTGTGGTTATAATTTTGGCAAAAACCTTAACTGCAATTAAAAAGTATAGGAAAATCTCAGTCCTTATTTTTCCCTAGGAATTAAAAATTAATTTAAGTTTTAAATTACATAAATCTTAAATAATTTAATACCCAGGCTATGAAATGTATTTTTTCAAAGTAATTAAATAGAATGGCTGGTAGTTTTGGTTTGATGTTAATTAAACTAACACAGTTAGTTACTTTATTGTGGTATGATTAATACATACTGAGGATATTAGCTCTATTTTTGTCTAATTTATGTGTTATTTAAAACAGCAGTGGTAGAGGAGATTAATAAGTTAGCTTTTAACTCAATAATCAGAAGCTAATATAAACCTTTGTTAAATTTATTAGCCATTAACATAAATTTAATTTTTACTTTATAACATAGCGTAATAATGTTGAGAGATAGATAAATACAAAGTGTTTTTTTATAAGTTTTAATTTATTAATTCATACATGGATAGTTTTATATAATTTTTTATTTTTCTTTTTTAAACCAAAAGATTTAGGGCTTTCGGTGTTAACCGCGTCAATGTCAGATGATGAATCAAACGTTTTGCTTTTCTGTGGTAGGTTTCGTGAGGGATGTAGGACATCATGGATGGGTTTACAATGCTCTTAAAAACTGACCTTGTCTTGGATGACGGTGATTATCACCATAATAAAGGATAGTAGGATTTGAGAGCTCAGTTTGACGAAATCCATTTGTAGAACGAAGGAGCGTTCTGCTCATTTAATGTGCTGATTAATGAAAACCATTGCATGATGTTATTAGTGGTCGGGTATTGCGTGACGTAATTCGAGACTGAATTTGGCTAATGTACTCATCCGAGACAGTTAGTGAAGAGATAAGCGGTTTCCATGAGTTGGAGATCTTCATGTCCGTGTCACTGTTGATGTTATTCTAGGATTTTCTAAGCTAATAAGATAAACAGTATCTCGTGAATACTGTGTGATCGCGGACCAAAAATCTACATCTTAGGCGTGTTTCATATGTTCGATAAAAAACATGCTCTCAAAAAACATCAAAATTAGCAGTCGATCTTTAAAACCAACGAAATTCACAATCGTCCTTCAAACTAACTAAGGAGTGGTTCTGTATCTATAATATATTTCTTTCCAACAAATCTTTAACGTCAAAAGTATTTTACTTAAATTGGTATTATTTAGTATTTAAGTATTTCTGTCGTACTATAGTATTATAGTATTAAAGTATAACCTTCTTTATGAATTAAGATCTTACCTTACTTGATGAATACAGGTAAAATTCTAAATAACTGGAGTAATCCCTTAAATACGCCGCTTATCAATGGTTCCACCCCAAGCTGCAATAAAAGTTATTTATTTACAATAATAATGTTATTGTTTTTCTTTATAAAATCTAGAATTAGGCAAATCCTACTTTTATTTAATCTATAATCGTTTAATTCTAATTAAAGCCATTTTCTAACTTTCTTAATTGCTCTGCATTTAGAAAATGGGAAATATAAGTGGCTAATGGAAGCCAAGCAGATACTTAAGGAAAGTCTTCAGTTGAAATATTTTATATTTTTAATGAAAACTTTTTAGTGCGCAAAAATGTGACGAGTAACAAAGTTTTCTTTATATTTGGTGTTGCTATTTTCCTGAAGGTTTATGAAAGGTTATCCAAAGCATATGAAAATTCTGGTTTCTGATTAATTTAACAAAATTTTATTAAGCTGCTGTTTATTAGATCAGAGCAATAATATATCATAATAGAGTATGGAGAGTCTGTAAAGACTCTCTCTCCATAGAATATAGACAGTCTGTGACAAAATCGACTTAATTCTTAATTTTAGCAATAAAAAGGCTGTTTACTCTATGGCTTATAAAACGCGAATGATTAAATTTTATTATTTTACCCAACTTTACATTTAAAATTCTGGCGCGGTGGTCCGCATGTCGGGCGAATTTCCTTTGGATGCGAGCACTCAAACCCAGAGTACCTGGGTTCAAATCCTAGTAGGGACAATAATTTTTTATCGTTTTAGCGAATTTCCTTTGAAAATTCGCCTAATGGGATAGGCGTAATGGCGGAATTCGAACCTCGGACCACGACACAAATCCGTTTCAGAGGTCCCTTATGACGAAAAAATACTTTTTTGAAACTTTATATATATATATATATATATATATAATATATATATATATATATATATATATATATATATATATATATATATATATATATATATATATATATATATATATATGTATTTCTAGACACTTTCTTGTAAACACTCTATCTTCGAACGGATTAATTTTTTTAACCAAACTTGGTACAAAAATCAACCTTCGGGAGGACACGAACCCTATTGAAAACCAGGTTTTTGTGACGTCATTAACCCGGTTTGCTGAGTCAGCGAAATTTTCAAAAAATCGGCAAAATTCAGGGTTAATATTTTTTGCCGCAAAAAAGGTCAATATTTATGTTTTTTGAGACGCTGAATCGAATGAAACCGGTCCGAAGTCGATACGACCACTCTAAGTGACCTAAAAATCGAAAAAACCATTGTAAATTACCAAAAACCAAAATTTAGGTCGATAAAAAATAAATTTCGAGTAGGGTGTCGTTTTCTATGTAATTTTGGGCGCGGAATCGAATGAAACCAGTCCGAAGTCGATACGACCACTTTAAGTTACCAAAAAGTCGAAAAAACCACAAAAATTATAGAAAACCAAAATTACGGTCGTTGAAAATTAAATTTCGAGTAGGGTGTCGTTTTCAATGTTTTTTAGGCCTCTGAGATGAATGCCAGTGGTCCGGAGTCAATACAACCACTCAAACTCAGGGTACCTGGGTTCACATCCTGGAAGGGTCGATCATTTTTTATCGTTTTTTTACCTAATATAAGTTTACAACTAGGAAATAATTCTGGCGCGGTGGTCTGCATGTCGGGCGAATCTTTGATGCGTGTTTCCGTGCTTTTTATATAAGTTTACAACTACTAAATAAATAATTCCGGCGCGGTGGTCCGCTGTCGGGCGAATTTCATTTAGAATACGTGTTTCCGTGCTAAACAACCATTTTCTTGCTTATGCAAGAACCATGCCCATTGCGTGGTTCCGGTTCATGCTTTAGAACCTAAGCAATTACTCAATTGTCAAGCACTGCTCGTAACTCATTTTGTCTGTATTTCCAAAAGAAATGCGCATAATATCAGTTGGTTGCACAAAACTATGCCTCTAAAATTAGAAGTACGCTCTATTATTTGCACTAGTTTAAAGCTTAGTTACTTATCTTTAAGCTTAGTCAGTTATCTTTAAAGGTTTTAGCGCATTTCCTTTGGAAAATACAGACAAAATGAGTTACGAGCAGTGCTTGACAATTGAGTAACTGCTTAGGTTCTAAAGCATAAACCAGAACCTTAAGCAAGAAATGGTTTGTTTAGCACGGAAACAGGCATTCTAATGAAATTCGCCCGACAGCGGACCACCGCGCCGGAATTATTTATTTAGTAGTTGTAAACTTATATAATGTAAAAAGCACGGAAACACGCATCCAAAGGAAATTCGCCCGACATGCGGACCACCGCGCCAGAATTATTTTCTAGTTGTAAACTTATATTAGGTAAAAAAACGATAAAAAATTATTGTCCCTACTAGGATTTGAACCCAGGTACTCTGGGTTTGAGTGCTCGCATCCAAAGGAAATTCGCCCGACATGCGGACCACCGCGCCAGAATTATTTTCTAGTTGTAAACTTATAATAAGTAAAAAAAACGATAAAAAATTATAGACCCTTCCAGGATTTGAACCCAGGTACCCTGAGTTTGAGTGGTCGTATTGACACCGACCACTGGCATTCAACTCAGAGGCCCAAAAAACATTGAAAACGACACCCTACTCGAAATTTAATTTTCAACGACCGTAATTTTGGTTTTCTATAATTTTTGTGGTTTTTTCGACTTTTTGGTAACTTTAAGTGGTCGTATCGACTTCGGACCGGTTTCATTCGATTCAGCGCCCAAAATTACATAGAAAACGACACCCTACTCGAATTTTTTTTATCGACCTAAATTTTGGTTTTGGGTAATTTACAATGGTTTTTTCGACTTTTTGGTCACTTAGAGTGGTCGTATCGACTTCGGACCGGTTTCATTCGATTTAGCGTCTCAAAAAACATAATGACCTTTTTCGCGGCAAAAAATATTAACCCTGAATTTTGCCGAATTTTTGAAAATTTCGCTGACTCAGCAAACCGGGTTAATGACGTTACTAAAACCTGGTTTTCAATAGGGTTCGTGTCCTCCCGAAGGTTGATTTTTGAACCAAGTTTGGTTAAAAAATATTAATCCGTTCGAAAGATAGAGTGTTTACAAGAAAGTGTCTAGAAATACATATGTATATATATATATATATATATATATATATATATATATATATATATATATATATATATATATATATATATATATATATATAAAGTCTCGCGAAACTTATTTTTTCGTCATTAGGGACCTCTGAAACGGATTTGTGTCGTGGTCCGAGGTCAAATTCCGCCATGACGCCTATCCATTAGGCGAATTTCCAAAGGAAATTCGCTAATACATAAACAACTAAAATCAAAATATTCGCGTCCGCGACACAGTCAGTCTGAAAAGGTCCTAAAATGACTGCTCAAGCCCTCAAAACATCTTAAAGTATAGACAGTCAGTCTAGAGAGATTCCAAAATGACTGCTAGAGCTAACATACTATCCTGAAGTATGATTTGTCAGTCTTGAAAAGTTTTAAATGACTGCCAATGCCTAAAAAAATAAAAATCATAAAATTATCCACTTTCACAATCATAATTCCGGTCTTTTTGGGGCTTCCCAGTTACTTTATTCTTTCAACATTTTGGTCGACCTCTAAGTTATTTAAATCCTGAGTGGAATAATTGTACTATTATTAATGCTAATAACTGAAAACTATAATAATGTATAAGAAATAAGTATAATAACCAGAAAACCTATATTACTCACAAACTAAAAGTTGAATAACTATGGAATATCTAATACTAATTTATTTTAAGTTTCTCTATCAAAAGTCAAAAAGCTTAGTATCTTTTTCAGCTTATATGAAAGTAAATTCATATAATTGTTCCATTTAAGAAAAAAACTCTATCTTTAACTAGTAATACTTAGCGGATAATAACTACAAAGTTTTTTTGTGCTGTGTGGTTATGATGTACATTTGTAGTCTCAGACAAACTGAGTTTCCAAACATTTTGAAACTTTACTATTTAGTTTAGTAAAAGTGTGATAAATAACACTGTAGTCTTATCAGTTGTATTTTCAAGTCAAAGCCTTTGCATGTAAACTAACTTCTTATCTCCTCTACCTGTCTCACTATTTATCATTTTGAAGAAAAAATTTATAAGTTAAAATCTTTTTGGGTCATTTTACCATAATTTATGCTTTAGATTGTTTTTGATATTTCTTATAAAAATCAAAACATCTAAGGTGGAGGATCGAATGCCGGGCGAATTTCCTTTGAAACCAGTATTTCCGTGCATAACAATTAATTTCTGGTTATATCATCTGATACTATCGAGTTTTACAAAACATGAATAGTTGACAAAATATAATTTCTGGTTAATGTACCCTGTTTACTCATTACGACTTATTTTTTTTGGAATTTTTCAATAAAAACCACGATATTTATTCAAGCTATACTTATTCTTCCTAAATTGGGTGGCCGGTAGAAATAAAACGGAATATTTACTTTCAAAAGACGAGGCTAAGCAAGTCATTATATATACTAAATCATAACTTTTTATTTTTTGAGGACGAGCGAAGCGAGTTCGAAGAGGATAGGATGTGCGCAGCGAATCCGACAAGTTAAGGAAAAGTTCTTAGGTAGCCCTAATGAATAAGTTTTTATTACTAATAAATTACTTGTACTTACTTTCTTTTATTTTTTCATATACCTGGTAAAAATTAATTAGTAATAAAAGCAAAGAAGATAAATAATAAAACGTTAAAATAACTAAATTGTTATATTGTATTTTTTTCTCAATTTAATAAAACAGTAATTGTATTATATTATGTTGTAAATATTAAATAAAGAAACAATGGTTAGAATAAACATTGAAACGACTAAATAAACAAAGAGCTAACAACGAAACAAAAAACTTTTTATTGTTCAAAAATAGGAAAGTAAAAAGAAATCACTAAACCAATATTTGACTAGTATCGTGGACATGGGGGCAAGCAAAGAAATGCCCCGAGTACGGGTAAATATTAACCTATTATTCTTAGAATAATTTCTTTTCCTTCTTTGCTTATTTTTTTTATTTTGACGTCACTTTAATGAAATACGGTATTATATTTCCTTAAGGTTGAAAAGAAATACATTTTTAAATAAAATGTATTTTCCTTTTTACCAATTTTAATACAATTTTATTTTAATATTTTTAGAAATAAATAAAGTTAAAATTTAATCAAATTTTATCATTTTTATAAATAAGAGTATACAATAAATATAATTGTTTTTATGTTTCGTTGAATGTAAGAAAATGGGGAAAAATTGTTGACTCTTTCAAATAGAAAATGTTAAACACAGGCTATTTTTATTTTCTTTTTTTTGTTCTTTTTTATTATTTTATTTCTTTTTTCATTTTGACCCTAAGTTATATTTCTAAGAGAAAGGGTTTAGGTCTGCGGTAAAAAGGTGGACATGGAGTAATATATGTTGGTGTCCGTTGTGGCGTAAATCTTTATACTTAGGACGTTATAGGAAAGGTTGCCTCCTACAAGGAAAATATAAAACAAAGAACTATTCAAAACATTTAGATGCTTTCTCTATTTTATATAAAAATTAAATCCAATTTTTCTAAAATAATACTTAAATTTAAGGCGAAAAATGAAAACAATAATTAAATTTGTTTCTCTGAATTTGGAGTGTAATATAAATTTGTAAAACATTTTCTTTAATTTTTCTAATACCTGGAAAAAATTTAAATGTATATTTTATATAAATGTAAAGTTTATAATTTTATATTTATACAGCATATAAGTATAATTTAATATAAATATATACATATAAAAAAATTATGTAATATAAATTGTAAAATAAATTAATGATTTATAAACATTAAATGTATATAAATGCTTACTTGTAGAACATTACACGAAGGGTTGCGTTTTACTAGGAAAATGTAAAAGAAATATCTATCCAGAAAAATATAGATTTTCTTTTATTGAAAAATAAAGCTTATAAGGTTGTTTTGAATATAAGGTTGTGGTTGTTCTGATGACGGACGTGGAGGAAAAGTGATTCATTCCCATTGGAAAATATATACCTTAACAAATCTATGAATGAATGTATGTACTGTACATACAATGTTAAATATAATTGTTAAGTATACATACATACATACATATATATATATAATATATATATATATATATATATATATATATATATATATATATATATATATATTAAATATAAAAAATTTAAGATAGGAAACACTAAGAAAATAACACTTACAAAAATGTTAGTAACGTTTCAAAATATATATATATATATATATATATATAATATATATATATATATATATATATATATATATATATATATATATATATATATATATATATATATATATATATATATATTACGGGTACAGAATCAACGGCAGGTAATGACTTTAGCACAAATAAAACTAATAGTTAAATTCGTGCCAAGTTTGAAGTCTCCAGCATAATGTTAATGGTAACTGTGTATAATACACACAAACGCTTAGACAAAACTACACATAAGGGGTTAAATGAACGGGTAATTCATTGTAAATCCCGGTTTTGGAATAGTCAACTCAATATTTTTCCTTCTGTATAATTGAAGGAAAGCAAAACACTGTCAAATCTGAACAAAGCTGTTCTCTCGTATTAGACTTCTACTATCAACAAACGCCGCAGGACAAATGCATTTTAATTAAATTTTTTCTTTTCATATTTTTCTTTAATACTGTTATTATAATTTACATTTATTCATTTCAAATGACTTTATGTTATTGACATAATTCTGTATGTTTATATTTTTAAAGTTGTACTTATTACAATTTAATTATAATTATTGAAAGTAGACGAAATTTAATTTTCATCTTTCTTTTATGTTTATGAAAATTATATTGATATATTGTTCTCTGATGCCTATCGATTCATCGATCCACGATCACTCACAACCATTGCTGTCGCAAAGGGCATACGTTTGTTTTTAGAACATCTTTATTAGTAGTTGGTTTTTACTATCAAATCTCCTAAAGTTAGAGCTGTGTTGTGTATTTTTTTCTGAGGAAAATTTTCTTGTCCCTTCGGAGTTGCTTTGCTTGCTTTAGGAATTTGGGATTTAGTTTCTCAGAAAGCAATATCACATCTTCCTTGCTTTGTTCGTTCTCAACATTTTAAGAAAGTCCAGTTAACCCCTTTTTATTACGTCTTATTTACAATGGATCCTTTTCATGAAGATCTTGTAGCTATAACCTGGTAAGAAGTTAATTTAAAGAAAAAAACTTTTAAGAACAAAATGTGCTGATAAAAAGTTATATGTAGGGCTGAGTCTGAGCCCTAAGTGATAACGGAGTTCTGATTTAGTAATCAGTACTGTCTGTTCTCACTTTTCTGCTACATGTATTCAATCTCAAATGTATCAACCTCTCTAAGTTTGCCCTCAGTTCCCACCAATTGTATAGGGGAATACACTCGGCGAATGAAGCTTATTAGAGAGCGTCTCTAAAATCCATCGTGGAATTCAAAAACACCCGTATAATATCTACGGCGTGACGTAAATCCACCCACCAGTGAGATTGAGTTGAATAAAATACTTATTCAACTAACAATGAAGTCTAATGCTTAAAACGACCTTTAGAAGACTTTTATTTGCCTTATAACTAACTTGCTGGTCCTCAAAATGTCAGTTTTATTGGCAGAAACATGATCTGAGAATTTACCCCCTGATAATAATTTAAGAGATCTTACTCGAGTTTATTCCTTGAGATTTGTAATCTACATGAAAGTTTAAAGTATAGCTTGGACGCGCTCCAACTGATGCTAACTGTGGTTGGACAGTACAAAGGAATATTCTACTTGTTGTTTCCGTCGATTATATAAATATATCGATTATAATTATATAAAAATACAAATGTCTCCAAGTTTACCTGCAACCGAGTTGCAACTTACGTTATCTAAGTTGCAACTTACGTAA
This sequence comes from Microvelia longipes, assembly GCA_018340805.1. Classification (NCBI taxonomy): domain Eukaryota; kingdom Metazoa; phylum Arthropoda; class Insecta; order Hemiptera; family Veliidae; genus Microvelia; species Microvelia longipes. Next base: position 3,742,810 of record JACMZG010001911.1, on the reverse strand, counting down.
GTTGCAACTTAGATAACGAAAGATGCCTTACGTTATCTTAATGTTTTCACCAAATAAAATTGTAGTCCCTTATTGTATTTTGCATACAACTTTTAAATCGCCCCAGATTCTTGCTGTCAGATTGTTCGACTGTTTAAGGCCTAATACACAACACCTTGAGATTAAAAGTTTTGTAAAAATAATAAAGGATTATTTGCTGCTTGAAGCATTTTATTCTATATATATAACTTTATATTTGATTAATTATTGTTTTATATTTGACAGTAATTTATTTTAATTTTAAGATGACTGGGAAACAAAGTCGTAATTTTCTTTTACTCATATTTCGTGAACTCCATGAATCCACAAATAAATACATTTTTCTTTTGGACAAACACACAACACACACACACATATATATATATATATATATATATATATATATATATATATATATATATATATATATATATATGTATGTATATGTATAAGATAATATATACATATTCGTGTAATACGGATTTATACTCATGTGTGTGGTGTAGTTATGTAGTAAATTCGTTTTCATGATTGTCTAAATCCATAACTTATGGCAATTTATTAAATATTTTGAACTGTCTTTAATTGCTGCCAATCAAATGTTATAAAATACTTCGTTTTTATATGGTAATTAATTACTACAAATTCATAGGGTTTTAAGTTTACCTGCGTGTATTAAACAATAATTATGGTCGTGATTAATTACACGTTTGATTCGTAAAATCTGAAGTAATTAATTGAAGTAATTAATTACTTCTGTGTAGTAGTATATAAACTAGCAGTACTTGACCTAAGTATGCACAGTTCATTCAAGTAAGTCTTCGACACGAAAATGAAGCTCTCAATCGTTGTTTTACTTTGCGTTAGCTACGTATTGGCTCAAGATGCTGATGAGTCAACAACAACTGCTGCTACTTCAACAACAGCTCCTTGTCTTGGTAAAGGCGAAGTGGTAGGTACTTTCTTTACTTACTTAATTCAAAATGATGCTTGTGTTTCCTATTTTTGAATATGTAAACAGTGTTTTAGAATGAGCATGAATGGAGTTCATCGTAATAAATCAAAAGAATCAAAAGTCTCTCCACAGTTAAAGATACTACCTTTTTTACTCTTTTGTCTCTGCTCAACGGCACTGATGATGACCTCTCGTTAGGTGGAAAACGCTCGGCTTTAGTTTAAATAAAATCTTTAACTGTGGAGAGATTTTTTATTCTTTCTTTCTATTATGTAAACATTGTTTTACGAAATTTTAATGAAAATAAGTAAAGTAAAGTAAAGTAAAGTAAAGTAAAGTAAAGTAATCCATTTATTGAGCTTCAGATTTTTACATTGATATATTAATTTTCATTTCAGTTTGCTCAAATCAGCCTATGGCTGTGGATGAGTGATAAGATCACATTTATTATCTTATCTAATTATTCATTAAATTTAAATTTAAACATTAACATAAACATAACAAAAATTAGCAGTATAAATAAATTATAAATAAAATAAATACATTAACTATTAATACAATAAATAAATACAATACAATAAATACAACTATTAACTATAAATACATTAAATAAATATAACAATAAATTATCTTTAAATCAGGCATGCATTGAATAATAACGATTAACTTAACTATAACATAACATTCTACATAATATAACAATAAATAAATAAATTTAAAAATTGACTATCTGTTTATGATTAAATTTAAGTGTAATTATTTTAATTTTAAATTAAGTTGGTTTTTATGGTTTAAAATTCTGTTGGGAGGTGAGCTTGTAGGTATACAGCAGTGAGCCATTTCCAATCATTTCTGTTGAGAGCAAATCTTTTCCAAGTTGTCGTTTCAGTACACACTATCATCTCATGGTCCCACTGGATTCGAGGTCTTCCTCTACTTCTCGATCTGTCCCTCGGATACCAATTCAATATTTTAGTGGTCCATCTCTCATCCTGTGTTCTCATCAGATGTCCTGCCCATTGCCACTTCCTCTCTGCAACCACCTTTCCTATATCATCCATCCCTGTTTTCCATCTAATCCATCTGTTCGTTTTCCTTTCATTCCTTCCTATTTTCAGCATGCTGCGTTCCATCCGTCGAACTGCTTTTCTCAATGTATTGATGTCATTGGAGGTGAGAGACCAAGTTTCGCATCCGTATATTAATACAGGTTTCACCAATGAAAATAAGAATTATTAATAACTATTGTTGAACTAAATGTGGTTCAGTATCTTTTTTTCTAGAGTTATTTTCTTATGAAAGTTTGCTAAAAGCATTTTCACTGCATTATAAGTAAACTTCGTGGTATCATCAGCAAGCATACTCATTCAGAATTCACTAAAAGGTATTAATAATTTTGCCAGATACCTTCAAAACAATAGTTATATGCATTGTGTACGATTTTACGTAAGTATGATTTGGAAAGGTAGCAACAATTAATGTTTTGATCTGCTAAGTAAATTCTCTAATTTCTCCACTAGACTAAAAAGTCGAATACTGATTCTGATTTTGTGTTCCTTAGTGCACTACATCATCAGAATGCTGCAGTCAAGTATGTAACTTGCGAGGAAATGGTGTAGGTGAATGTTTACCACAACGTCACCGCGGACCTAGAGGTCCCGGTAGGAGACCCAGCGGAAGACCTAGTAGGAGACCTGAATGGGCTGAACGTCAAAACGGAAATGGACGCGGGAATGGACGAGGAAACAGAAACTAAGTCTGAAAGAAATTCATCTAATATAATTACTGTCTTATATTAAGCGTTTAATAAATTGAATTATCATATTCAAGTTTTACTTATTTTATTCATTTATTTCTCCTTAAATTATATTGTTATCAAAATTTATTGCTAAAAGGAAAACAGGCCATGTAGTTGGGCTCTTCTTGTCAGAATTTAATTTTTTCCCCTACCAACAATGATATAGACTTCACTTTATAGCCTTCTAAACTCGAGTTTGGTCTCAGGACAAGTTGCCTTGTGAGAGATTAGTTTCTCTGGTTAGCGGATTTCCTAAGTACTAAGAGGCTTCCAGCCCACTACATGAAGTCCCTTGTTTCCTGGTTGTATGTATTAGTTGTTCTTTTATAGGTATTTCTTATTCTATAACATGTTTGTCTTATAATAAAAAATATACTGCCTGTAACTACGTAGGTTTTTGTACGTTTATACAAGAACTATATATGTATTAGTGCCATATGCGCTACTTAGGATGGTCCGGTTGAGCTAAAATTAATTAAAGGAAGGTGGGATAAATCAGAATATGAACTCTTTTCAAGATTTTGACTCAAACGTTCAAAACATAAAACTTAACTTATTTCAATTCAATTCATTGTTTAAAAGAACATAATTTCCGCATATTAATTAACATTTAATCGTTGGTGCGACTGAAATTTCCCATACGATTTAAGCCCTCTATTAATTTTTTTGTCATGACAAATATTGTCATCCTTAAGGCTTAGCTCTTTTAAAATATAGAGAATAATATATTTTGCTGTAAGTGACCAAAGAAAAAAATAAAATAAAGAATAATTTTCAAATTAATTTTGCTTGACATGCCGAGCTTTTTGTCAATATTTTTCCCAGAATTATCATAACATTTGATCATAAAATATACAATAAAAATAGCTCCAGTTTAAATAAAAGGATTAAGCAATCGTTTTCAATCCTTGGTGTTTTATATTTTGATTTATTGGCAATTTGTTTAATCGGATTAGACGTGGGGACATTTATGGCAGTTTTTGTTTCCTAAACGCTTTTAAATCCAATTGGGGGTTAATAAATAAAATTGTTTTATTTAAAATATATTTCTTTTTAAAAAAACCTTAACTTTAATTTAAATATTTTCAAGCAATAAATAAAAGAATATTTTATGCTCCATTTAACAAATAAATGTTAATTTGTGAATCAAAAATTCATCCTTTTGTAAATAAATATTTCTTTAAAGTCAGTTTTTCCTTTTTCTGCTTTATACAATAGTTATTTAGGATAAATATTGCGTTAGTATGAAAAATGCCGCACCTAGATTTTACCTGAATTATCTGTTCTAGGTGTTTTAAGACCTCCTGAGTGGTTTTTACAAAGTTGTCCGTCTTCATTTCATTTCCCATTGTATTTAGGCTCCATTAGGCTAAGGAGTTGGTACGAGGTGCAAAATGATAGTCCAAGAGCCTATGATTTTGACCTGAAAAAATGTGACTCATTTTGAAACCATATTATTCTGAAAATATACTTTAAATTATAAAGGAAAAACATAGTCCGCTTATCCAGAGTAGAGTCTATCATATGATTGCGTATGCTAAAAATTTTATAAAATCGCACAAAATCCAGTTTTCTTGCAATAAGTGGCTCCCTGTAAGTCGTGTGCAAAACATGAAGAGACCATTTTGTAAAGCTGATAAAATGTTCTATAAAACGAGCGTTTAATCATCAAAATCGGATGACTAAAACCAAAGTTATGGCTCTTTCAAAAACACCAAAAAATGGTTAATTTATGCTAAGTCAGCGAATTTCTTTGAAAACATATTGTTTATTTATGCATTTTTTTGTCATTGCAGGAATAAAAAAAGTTAAATTTATAGTAAATTTTTAATGTTGACCGTTAAACCGTCAATGTTGATACCATAGATATATATTACTACTATTGGCTGAATATTGATAAATCTAAAAAGTAACCCGGCCATCTTCCACTATCAATACAATCAAATAAACAGAACAAAAATACAAGAACTTATATACTAAAACGTTTGAAATACAAATCAAAATCCTAATATTGAGCAGGAAGCCGAAAACAATGGATTTATTGTAACCTTAATTTACTCTTGGGGGAGGTTTCAATAAGGTTACATAGAGTCCTTAAGCCCCAAAACGATGTTTCAGGCCTTTCAATGTATTGAGATAGGCTGTCCCCCCTCTTGTATATATCTCTATGGCATATACTGATTCCTGCATTGACGTCACACGTCATTCATAAAAAAAGTTAGGTTATAACCCCAGAATGCGTTTGGTATTTTTACACAGATTTGAATTACCTTATAAATTTCTAAAATCTTGGGTACAGGGTACCAAGATACTTGTCCTCTAAATGTATGTAATGCCCAAAGCTTAATATAGTATACTCTTTAGATAACTTTGAATAAACAGTATTTAAGATGTATTTAATAAATGTAGATTCTTTATTACACTCAAAGATTGAATAAGTGAAACAATACCTTGTGTTATATACCTTCGGTATATTAAAATCCACAACTTAACGTCTTGATGTTTCAAACAAATGTATTACCATTTTGTTGCCGATATCATTCACAATGCTACATTTACAACTCCTTTTAATTCAGCTAATGTGAATTCTTGTTTTTTACAGGTTAGTTTATTTTGCATTTATTACTGGAGTTCAATGGTAAGTTTTCTATATTTCTGATATTTATCATAACTTTATTGCAATTTCTACATAAAATCACAATATATGCGTGGTTAATAAATTAATATATGGTCTCAGCAAGGCCAATTTTTGTGTGACTAAACATATAAAAACGTATTTCTAATATCATTTGATTCTACCAAGTTTTGCAAAACATAAATAACTGACACAATATAATTGTGCGAGAGACACCTAGAAAATGCAACAAGGAAAATGCAATGCTACATCTGGGATCTGTTTCCATCATTCGACATTTGTCATCATGGATGGCTCGACATAATGTCATGTTCCACTCTGTTTCGTTACGTCTAGTTAGACGTTACGTCTAGTCATCAGGGGGCCGACAGAGCCTGAACTCACTCTTAGCTTCAAGTAATTCCGAAGAATATAATGTGAAGTATTTACCAGAGACGATCGGTGCTCTCTTACCGCCATCATGCATGGCATGCAAAACTTATATCTTTTGAGACTACCGAGTTTTGCAAAGCATGAATAGTTGACACAATATAATTGAACGAGAGACACCTAGGAAATGTAACAAGCAAAATGCAATAATACATCTTGGAACTGTTCCATCAAGTACGTATTATTTAATTGACGTGGACGTATTACTAAGTATCATGGAATGAGTTATAATATGGCTTTAAAACAAATTGCTTTCACCCCTCTGTAGCCTTGTTAAAATATAGTTTTTATCGTAATATCTACCTTTATAATTATTATTATTATATTAAACATGCATAATGCATATTGTATGATATGCGACTGCCGAATAATTTAAATTATATAAATGAAATAAGAATGTATAGGACATTTCATAATTGAAAGCAATTTTAACTAAATTTAATTAATTGTGAGCGAATTTTCATCATCAAAATGATTATGACGTATGGGGATGTTCAGATGACGGAATTTGAAGGGAGGGGGGGATTGATTTAGTTTAGCTTCCTGATACCAAAAATATATGCCAGAAAAAATATTTATAATAAGTATATATGTATTTATGTATAAATATGTATGTTCAAGTTCTCCACCCTATCTAGCGTTTTCAAAAAGTCCAGAGTAATTTTTACCACGTTGTTTTTGTGTGTGTGAGTGTGTTACAATCCTAGCTCCTGGTGCATTTATGCTAGAGTGTTAAAACGCGGTACAAAATTAATCTTCAGGATTAGTTGTGCTTTCAGGAAGATAATTTTCTAAGACGTCATTAGATTATTATATGGCAATAATCCAAATTTTATAAAACGCCAAACAAGTATTTATATCGATATGAAATTCACCACCTTTGTCGTGTTATAAAAGGTGAACAATCCATTATCAGCATTATTTGAAAGACCGACAAATTATCCAATTGAGTGTAAATTTATATATTTTATTTTAGTATAAGTGCATTTCTTTATGTATAAATAAGTATAAAACGTTTAATTTCAATACGGCAGTATATAGTCTAATTAATTGGACTCGCCTCTGCTAATTTGAACGGTCAAAGGGTGCAGTGTTAATTAGGTAGTTTTCATATTCTAAGGATAATTGATGAGTCACCCGTGGTGTAGTGGTTAAGGTACGCGGCCAATACACAGAATAAATGGACTTTAAACTTCCGAGTTTATTTAGTCATGGGTTCAATCCTAGCACGGGCCTCTAGAATTTTTATAAGAGGGATAAAAATTATGCGTACCACGTCCTTCTGAAGGGACGTAAAGCCGTGGTCTCGAGCCTTTGCGTTGTCAGGTACTCGTTAAAGATCCCTTACCCTAAATGAAACTGGATATAGGCAAAATTTAGGACCCTCATAGTAGATTCATTATAATACTATAGTGTGTCTTGCCTTGTAGTTTAAAGTGTATGGAGGTTTAGTTTAACAGCGAGGGCACGTGTTGTTTCTAGTTTTCACTAGACTATTAGAGTTAATGAAAATATGTATGATTGCTTGAATAAAGCATGAGAGAAACTATAAAAATCCACGGCTCTTCTGTCTAGATTAGATGAAATATATCTACACTTGAAATTAAAAGGAGAAGAATACTATCTTAGGGAGCTGGCAAAAAGGGCCCAACAACGTAGCCTACTCTCCTGGTAGTTACTACCACTCCCCCCATATTACTCCAATATATTGAGAAAAGGTTCCGAGGTACCCTGTTCCCGACATTTTTTTAGATTACTTTGATTGTCAAATACTATAATTTTGGAGAATAAGAAAGCTATGTAGGAAAAAAACTTAAAAATTTTCACTCGAATTGTTCAATCTGTATAATTGTAATATCAAAGCGTGCATAATAAAGATGTTCCTCCTAGTTCATGTATTTCTTTAATAATGTAGCTAGCACTATTAAAAAAAAAGAGTAAGTACATCCATTTCAAACTTTTGGGTAGTAACCATCTAAAGAGGAACTATTATTTTATAAGATATTATTTTTTAGCTCAATCAGCTTAACTTATCTAAAAGTTTTTTAAATCCCATAATGTATCGATAAAATTATCGAGTACAAAATCAAACGTCAGAATTAAAAGCTATACATTTTATCGTTTTAAAATAAAATCAAGTTGAATATTTGCTTGCATCACTAATTTAAGCTGTGACATGCTCCTTCAAATTCACTGTAAATCACTGCATAATTCACCCTACATACGTCTATGTTGACTCTAAACTGCATTGCAGGTGTTCTTCGTTGTTTAAACTTATATAGTTCTTTTCTAAACTTTAAAAGTAATAAATTTGTATTAAGTAGCTTTTACTTTAAGTTTTTAACTTTGATTAGAACGTTGATTATATATTTATTAGCAATAATAAAAGTTTAACTTAGACAATAGATTGATCATAGTTTATTTAGTTTGTGTTGTATTTATCAAATATTAAATGTCAAATTTAATGAGCTCTCTCGTTATATATAAGCTAACTGCGTTGTTCCTTTTTATTAACTTTGTATTCTTGCTTCAACATAAGACTAAATGTTATTTTTCTTAACCGGTTCTATTTTAAGTGGTCTTCGAAAATCGATATTGTTGAATTTTTTTTTATCACCATTCTATTTAAAACAATTCTTTCTAATAAATTTCATTTTATCTTATTAAAAATGAAGATAAAAAAATAAAAATATATATTTGTTATGGAGACAATAAAGGACACTTAAAAATAAAAATAAATCAGTTTTTATTTTTAGTCTTGGAATGAAATATTTTAAAATAATGTAGTTTGGATTGGTACCGTCTCTGCCTCCTGTATTTTAGGATATAAGTTCAGTTCCGGGTGGCGGTCTTTAAATTAAATAGAAAATTTATATTTTACTTGGTTTAATTAAAAAAATATCCATGATTTACCTCTTTGCAATAATAAAGTCATTTTTTTGTCAATAAAAACTAACTAGGAAGATATAAATGAATATATTGAGTGGAATGATGCCTTGATATAAAATTCTACACGTAATTCTAGTACAGGGGTTCGTAAGGTGATAAATTTTTTGAAATCCTTGATTTCTTGCTAGAAATTACAATTTTGCTTTATTCCTATATACCTGTTTGTTTGTTCGACCTCATTTTGTTGTTTGTTCGAAGGAAAAAAATGAGAGGAACTAACTGATCAAAAATATACAACTATAATTATATATATATATATATATATATATATATATATTATATATATATATATATATATATATATATATATATATATATATATATATATAATATATATTATATATAATATATATATATATATTATATATATATAACCAGTAGTAAAGAGGATAAAGCGTGCACAGTAGACGTTAGACAGAAATGAAGCGTAATACATAATAAATAATTTAAATAAATAATACGTAATAAATAATGTAAATATAAAATAAATAATACGTAATAAATATATATTATTCATAATAATAATAAATTATACGTAATAAATAATATATTATTCGTAATGAATAATAAATTATACGTTATAAATGTGTATAATTACGTGCAGATGTTCTAGCACTGAATCATTTATTAGAATTAGAGCAATTATCGTTTTCTAAAATCATGTACTTATTCTAAAGCACTAACTTATTAAATTATATCTCTTATTCAACTATTTAAACCTTTTGTTGGTTGAACAGCTGAATTTACAGAATAAATAAGGTTTATTGCTCTGGTACAACAGAAGGTACTGGGTATAGTTTATTTTAAGCATTCTGTAAAATACTAAATCAATATGAGAAACAACACTGCATAGTCGGTTTGGTTAGAGGTTTCATATTTCTACCTTGGTTAAGAGATATTAATACACAAAGGTCCATTTCATTGCAGAACAACAAAGCTTTGTGAGGATTTTGTGGTTAGAATTCCCGCACCTGTTTTACAATGATAACTTATTGTGGTAAATAGCTAATTTTATTTTAGCAATTGTAAATACGACATAGAAGATAAATTGATTCATAGTAACTTAGTATAACAGATTAGAAATAGAGCTGTGTTCTGGGATGCAAGGTAAGTTTGCGTGAGCCTTATGTCCATGTTGCTACAAACAAAACCAAATATTTGGTTAACCGCAAAGTTACTTAGGTCTTTGTCAGTATATTGTGATAATTAATGGTATTTTGTGATTAATATGTTTGGGTCTTTTTAGTTTTTCCTTCTCAATTCTTCTAATCTTTAAAAATTCATTTTTCTCTATCGAAAAAATTAATTTAAAGTCAATTTTTACGTTTTGACACCCACAAAACCCAAAATCGAGATTAACAGATTAACAGGTGTCCGTGTGTATTGATTAACCAATTAAATGGTATAAGAGAAAGAGAACCATATTTATATATATATATATATATATATATATATATATATATATATATATATGATTTTTATTTTGGTTCATCATTTGATTCTATTTATATATTTTTGGGCACTATACAGGAATGAATTACAACTCTTTTTATTTCATTTAAACTATATTTCGTCCTCCTCTCTATATTGGACATATAATGTACAATCTAATTTAATAGCAACTTATTGTAAGTCATTATTATTAACTTAGTTAAACACCAACGCACAAGCATAAATTAAAACTATTTCATTATAACGTAAGTAGGGGTTAAGAACAAGTTTGCTACTCAAAATATAGTTTAATTGAAATGAAGAGAGTTCTAGTTAATTTCTCCATAGAATCCAAAAATTTAATATATATATATATAATATATATATATATATATATATATATATATATATATATATATATATTAGTGTGTATTTTGTGTTTGTGTACGTCTATAATATGTCCTCAAAAGGGCCATAGGGTGTGTCAAAAGCCTGTTAGGCAAGACAATGAAAATTCGCTATATACATAGTATGTAACAACAAATTACTATAAAACGAAAAATCATTCGAAACAACAAAAATTGGATCGCAAGGAGGCTACGGGCTACGTGCATTGAAGGTGTAATGATTTTATATTGTCCGACTTCTCGTAATGGAAACTGGTTTTAATTATGGTTTTTAATAGTAATAATAATAATAATCATCATACGTGGTTCAAGCAGTCTAATACGTCGTATACTAAATCATATATCGTATGTAACAAGATTACTAATTATTTTCCAGTTATAATAGGCTCTATTAACCTTAGGCTCTAAAGTTACTGTTTTACGGCTCGTATCTGGAAAATAACAATTTAAACTTTATCGCATTTTATGAATAAGTTTTATGTTTTGTTGTCTGTCTCCGTGGCCGTGATCGTAAAGGCGTTTGATTTCGGCACCGGAGGTCCGGGGTTCGCAGCTCGGGCTATGCTCTAAGATTTTATGAATAGTATTTGTATTAAAAAGATTTCGCCAACTTTAATTAATTCTTAGAGTGTAGTAGATGCAACCTACCTGAGATGGTTCCCGCAGGGTGAAACCCTGATGGGCCGAAAGGCCCTAAAACGGGCATTTTATTTTTTTTTATTTTCAGTTACCTGAATTAATAAAAATGATAGTGGCAAATACTTCATTAATAATCCTCTTAATAATTAGTTTGCACAGACCTACAACTAGGAATCCTGAATGAATTTTAAAATATAATTATATTATTAGAGTTATTGATTATAATCATTAGGTTTAATTAGTTATAACTCTTTGATCTATTAATAATTAATTATTTTACGGGACTGTTGATTTAATTTTATAGAAAGTAATTAATTTTAGGTTCTGAAAATAGAAGTGTGTCTGCACTCACCTGTTTCCTATAAAACAAACATATTGATGAAACGTATGAAGAAGCAATCACAGCCTTTTAACAATATAAATTAATTAATTATTTGCTATAAATAATTCATTCCATTAAACTATGGAGTAACAATAAAAGCAGAAAAAGAAATAAACAAATATTTTTATATTAATTTATTATCTGATTATATTTTTTACAATTAGTCCGTTGACCCCTGAAAACAGGTTGGGATGTGTCAGCTGGGTATTGCTCTAACTTTTAGTAGCAATAGACAAATTTCTAGCGTGGATTTCAGCAAATCGGGCATATTTTCTTTGACATACATGTTTATTAGATGAAGAATCAATTTTTTGCTCAAGCTTCCAGTATATGCTTTATAAAGAAAGGAATAGCATATACTATTGTTATTGTTGAATAGAATCTCAACTTTTTTTTTAATTTTTCCGGATTTAAATAAAATCAGGAAAACTTTGATCAAGAAATCAATTATTATCAACACATATATTAACAAAATATATGAAGATCAACCTTATTAGTCTGATATTCAAAAATATTAGTCAGGTAAAGTTTTACCTGCATTGGGTAATAAAGTAAACCCTATGTATATTAAGCGTAACTTATAGTAATTTATTATGAAATAAATAAATTTAACCTTTTTTTCAAACTTTGAGTGAAAAATCAGCAAAATAGTATTTTCCTGCCTAAACATACTTGAGTAATGATTAATTTTTATTAAGTAGATAACAAAATATTAAGCAGTGCCGTAACTATACTTGTCAATAACAATAACTTCTATTGTATATTTACGAAAAAACTTTTTAGTGTTTAATCGATATTTTCTTTCTGAGGCAAACCAGTTATCACATACTTTGACTATCTTATCACATAGGCAACGTTTGCCAAGTTTTTTAGCCATTTCTATCTTCTACACGAGTTGATTCGGTTTAATTTATTACAGGGAATATGAGGTTTTACCACGCGTTAAAACATGTCGCCATGGTGATTTATGTAGAGGTAAATTATAGTGTTGTCAGCATTTAAGTGAATTTTAGATAGAAAGTATGATAAAAAAATATATCTAGAGTAACGTTTATTATATGGAAAGTTTAACTGTCATTTTTGGTCAAACCAATGATTCAGCTACTTTAAATAAACATCTCAATTTTTTATTATTATCTTTTTTTATTAGAAACCTGAGTTTAATCAAAACATTATGTTCTAGGTTAATTAATGAAGACTTCAGTCATATAGAAATTTTATTTAAATAAACATTAATAACAGACGTACAAAACAATTATTCTATGCATTTTAATTAACATGTAACGTATGTATTTTTTTTGAGGTAGTACGTAATTGAGCACTTTATTGGACCGTTTTTAGGATGAGAAGCCAATCATTATTGTTATAGGAGGTTATTTAGTACTTTTCACCTCCGAGGACAATAATGAATGTAAAAAAAACTCCTAGGACGTAAAAGTAATTCATATATTGCCGCCATTACTGTAATGAAGCGTGTTAAAAAAACAATCTGTGTAAAACCCTCATGAGATTTCTTTAAAAACGTTCAATTTGTTCATAGAGAAGAGATTAAAATGATTTTGTTTCTGTTTTTGTTCGTAGACTAATTTTTTTCGTTTTTAAAAGGTGTTCTAACTAATTGACAATTTTTGTGTGTTTATTTTTAAAGCTTTTACATTTTTGAGTAAAAGTGTGAAGCTAAGGATGAATGACGACGATAATATGAAGTTAATTGGACGTTTGTTTTTTTTTAATTAAGTATATAGCGCAGTTTATTTTATGAGTGCTACCTCAAAAAAATAGTGTATGCCATCCGGCTGAGAATGTCTTTATGTCTTGGCAATTTTTCCCGACTCGCTTCGCTCGTCGGTAAATCTAATTGCCGTGACATAAAGACACACTTCTCAGCCTTATGGCATAAATAACTATTATTTATTTGTTTTTATTTAATAAATAAAAACTAACTTGTAATATACTGTGGGGTAGTGATCACATAAAAAAATATTTTCCGGATGTCACATCTAGACCTACCAATATGCTCAGGTACAGATATTTCGGCCTACGGAACCCTAATGTAATAATGTACACCTCAGCAACCTTAAGGCTATATAAGCCAGTTAAACTTTAAAACATTGTTCATTTCGTTTTAATTGTGAAATTATTTTCATGGTGAATCTATGTAAGTTGACACAGTATAGTTTTGCGAGAGACACCTAGGGAATGTAACAAGCAAAATGCAATGCTACATCTAGGAACTGATCTATCATTCGACATTCGTCATCATTGATGGCTCGACATAATATCATGTCTCACTCTGTTTTGTTACGTCTAACTTATTAGGGCACCGACAGAGCTTGACCTCACTCTGACCTTCAATTAATTCTGAAGAATAGAATGAATATAATTCCTAGGTGTCTCTCGCACAATTATATTGTGTCAACTATTCATGTTTTACAAAACTTGGTAGTATCTAATGATATATGTTTCGCTTGTCATGCATGATGGCGGTAAGAGAGCACCGCTCGTCTTCGGTAAGTACTTCATATTATATTCTTCAGAATTTTAATTGAAGGTCAGAGTGAGTTCAGGCCCTGTCGGCGCCCTGATGAGTTAGACGTAACGAAACAGAGTGGGACATGACATTTTGTCGAGCCATCAATGATGACGAATGTCGAATGATGGAACAGTTCCCAGATGTAGCGGTGCATTTGCTTGTTACATTTTCTAGGTGTCTCTCGCACAATTTTATTGTGTCAACTATTCAGGTTTTGCAAAACTCGGTAGTATCAAATGATGTAAGTTGTATTTACTAAATAAATTCCGTTTTTATAAAGTCATTTTGTGTTTGGTTGAACTTAACTAATTATTTCGTAGCACTTTGTACCCAATTTTTTTTTATGTAGGTGTAGTATTCGACACAATTTCAAATTTTCAATAACTGTAATTTGTTTTCTAATAGAATTGTTATTTAAAAATGTGTAAAATTATTAAAAAATCATTTATATTTTTGGCTTAAATACGGTGAAAACGTTTTAGTCTGGAAAAGCAGGGTTCATTTAAAAATGTTTTAATAATTCTAAGAAAATGCTTTGTAACACATTTTTAGGTCTTTTTCATCATCATTAACGTTTATATGAGGGAAACGAGACAATGATGCGTTCCACTAAACTTTTCATTGCCGTGAACGTTACAAACTTTTAATATTTTAGCACAAAAAAAACGTTTATTAGAGAATGAAAAAGTTAAATGAAAAAAAGGTGGAAAACAAAACTTTCTATTCAGCTTTATAAAGAGGGAACAATGAAACGAACACGACTTAAACTCTTTTCACTGTAATGTGGTTTTTTGACGGAAAAAGTTTGGGGAAAAAATCAGTAAATAGGGAAATATAATGTAAATTCGTATCACTCTAATAATGAGATCTTATTTAGAATTGTAATTAATTGTAAAGTTATTGAGAAATACTTGAATAATTTATTATGGAACTTACTTTTTTCCTTTTTGTCCTTTAGAGAACCATTAGAATCAATGACAAATTTTCTTATGAGGAATTATAAAAATAAAATGTCAACATATCTCAAGGAATTATAAAAATATAGTTTGTAGTATAAGTTTCAGCATAATATCTCATTAAAAGGCAGAGGAGGCCAAATAACAAAGATCGGGTACGGGGTACCTCGGAACATTTCCTCATCACATCGGATTCGCTTCGCTCATCCTCACAACTTTGAACTCGCTTCCCTCAACGACAGTTAGTAAACACAACCGATTTATTTCACCGTGTCTGTCACTTATCCAGACATGCTGGTTAACTTTTATGATACAGCACATAACATAGATATACTTGTCGTATTGAAACAAAACTTAGTATACTTATTTATTACAATGTCTACATTTGTTCTAAATTTCAACTTATATGCTTGTTTTCCGATTTTGTTTACAATATCTTAAAAAAAACATACACAAGTAATCTGATAAAAATATTACTAATACTGATAATAAGATAAAACGTGGCACATATATTTTTTTGTTTTATACATGGCTCCATGCGAGCTAAATCTCAAATTGATCGCAACATTTTTCTGTGATTTATGATTTTTTTCGATTTTTTTATTTATTATTACGGATTAATGACGTCATAAAAATCATTTTCCAAATATCATGATTACACCAATTTTTGTAAAAAGTTTCAACTCTCTTGCATAAATACATTGGGAACTACGATGATGAGAGACACACTCACACATATACATACACACACTCACACATACACACACACACACATATACACACACACATTTACACATACATACACACACACACATTTACATACAGACCGACAACTTTGTGAAAACTACTCATGAAGTCTTAAAAATACCTGAAACGGACAATTCCAGAGTCATCCTGGTTTCGGATTTACGGCAAGCCCTAATACTTTTCCTATATGCCTACGGTATAAATAAAGAAAAGTAAAAAAAAAAAAACAATACATAAAAGAAATCAGGTTGTAGATTAGGGAAATAAAAAACCTTACAACTTCCATATACCCACAATATTGACTCAGCGAAATTTTTAAATCATCACCAAATCTTGACAAGTAATTAATTAAAATTAATTTTTATACATCATCACCAAATCTTGACAAGTAATTAATTAAAATTAAATTTTATACACTTTTAAAAAAATTAGCAATTTACAAACAATGCACTTAGACACCTTAATTTTTTCTGTAATAATTGCACTTTTATCGTTTGAAATATACACCTTTATGTAATGAAATCAAGTTTTTGGACCAATACATTTGGAAAACTCATTTATCGTGACAGAATACCACATAAAAAACTACTAATCAAATAAAGCCCCCAGCATCAAATTATCGATTCATATATGTCCTCTCATGTTATGTGTTACTCTGGCGCCCAAAGAGGGGCATTATACGTAATTTTTGTTCTCGATTCTATCATTTATTTAAAACGGAATATAACAAGTTATGAATTTTACAATTAAATTTACTTCGACATTAAAACCCGAGTTATCAATGTGAATAGATGAAAAACATTGTAAATAAAAATACAAAAGAATTTAATAATTTATTTTAAAAAAATATCTATATCTAAATGAAAGTAGCCATTTAAGAAGAATCTTAAATGATCTTTAAGAGCTTAGAATAATCAAGCTTAAAGAATTAAAAGTTATATTTTTCACAGTCGAAATACTTTCCTTTCAACTGATGATAAGTTTCTGTCTTCGTTTATTTTTATCCTTTGAATCCTATTTTTTAATCCCCTCTATAAATATTATTTTTTAATGTTTAAAAGGGCTTTATTATTCTTTGCTGTTATTGCTTTTTTCTATGTAGACAATCTAGATTAATATCTTAGCCATTATTAGTTTTTTATCTTTTTGCTTTCGATTTAGCTTAAAGTATTATTCTGTGAAAATTGTTCCGATGATTTAGAGGTAATAAATAATATAAAAAGTTGGGTACCAGGAACCTCGGTACATTTCTTTATATCTTTGGACTCGCTTCTCCCATTCTTAGGATGTCATGATTATCATAAGCTAATGGTAGTATTAGTTCGGTTTAGCTAGGCTAAACCTTCACAACATCTTTAATCTAAAGTCAAAAATGTTATGACTCTCTTTGCTTGTCGTCACAATGTCACGGTTACCCAAACCTCAAGGTGGAATTTCTCTGGTCTCGCTATGCTTGACGTCAGAATTATTAGATGACTGAATTTATTAATCGTTATCATTCATGATAAGGGTCCCGGTGGTGTAATGGTTAGCACGTGCGCCTACCACCCAGACAGTCCGGGTTCGATCCCGGTCGGGGCCTCTAGGATTTTCATACGAGAGATGGAAATCTTTTCACGTACCTTCCTTCGAAGGAGACGTTAAGCCGGTGATTATCGAAAGGTAATCGTAAAAGATCCCTAATCCTAAACGAACCTGTTTTTTAGTAGTTTATACAATATATATATATATATATATAATATATATATATATATATAATATATATATATATATATATATATATATATATATATAATATATATGTTTCTGCACTATGGTTTTGATAGCAGAAATCTTGGTCTAGCAGTAGAGCACGTGTTGTTTTTAGTCAAAGCTGTAGAAACTTATTGTAAATCCATGGCTCTTCTATGGATTAGACGCAAAATGCGTGCACTGGGACTCCTAAAATAGAATGCTATATTTTCTCTAAGGGAGTTAGCAAAAAGGGCCAAACAACGTGGCCCACTTGCTAGGTGGTCTATCACCTCTCCCTATTAATTACTATCACTATCACTTCATGATAGCTAAACTTAATGAGGTTAATAAATGCTTTAGAAATTATTATAGTTACATAGTCTTTTAATGATATATTTCAAAACTACTTTTACCTTCACAAAAGCCTTAAAATACGTAGCATTTCCAAAATGGTGAGGAAGAGTTCCTCGAATGGCAGACCCCAGAGGCGATTATTACGCCCATGGGAGTGCGCCAAAGAGTTAAAAAGTTAAGAGGAAGGTGGGAAACCCAAAATAAAAGATAAGGGTATCCCTGAAAAAGGCAGATTCGATTAAAACACAATTGAAAATTGTCTGGGAGTAATGTAAGAGACAATCTAGAGTAATTTGGAGTCTTTAAAGAGTTAAGATTGTCTGGCTCATTTTTAGGCAAGGATGATGCCAGTTTCTATTGCTAGCTATGAACTGTGGGTAACAGTTATATTATATTACAGTTATATTTCCTTTTGAGTATATTCTTGTGTGTTTGACATGACTGATGTATTCTGTGATGACGATGATCATGGATAACCCCTGCGGGAATCACCTCAGACGTTAGTGTCGGCCGTTTCTTTCAAAATATATTCTAAAGTTGGTGATAATTTATTTGAACTATAATCTTATATACGTAGAAAGCTTATTCTGGGATGCGAACGACAGAACTCCATGGCTTCAAAGGTCAGTATAAATACTGACGCTGTAAAAAACACGAACACGGAGGCGGTTGATTTATTTTGTGTCAGGATGTAATTGAATCTCTTTTTATGTAAAGTATTATTAATTATATGTCTGTTTTAAATTGATGATATAATAAATGCTTTATAAAGACCCGCACAGTTTTATGATGACTACTCCTGGATAGCTCTACCACGGCTCAGGATTATCAGGAATTATTTTGTATGGGATCCCGGCCAGGCAACCTGGTTGTAGTAGCCATAAAAGCCCCACGGTTAAATAGGGTTAGATTTGGTATTAGGTTCTTAATTTCTCAAAATATATAATGCAGGCTACACTCTACGCTTCTTTAATTAGCGTACATTATAAATGCTCAGGATGACATACAGAGATAGTCTCTATGCTCAAAACATTCTTGGTATTTTATTTCAAAATAATATGGACTGTAATATTTTATTTTTATGTCTTTCCTCAATCATACCGTAGGTATGAAACCGGGATGTCACCGGAATAATCCGATTAAAGTGTTTTAGGACCTCCAGAGTGTTTTCACCAAGTAATTTGGCGGTATGTGTGTGTGTGTCTTTTATCATCGTATCGTGTTTTTATGCTAGAGAGTTAAAACTTTGTACAAAAATCGGTCTATAGGTTTTCGTTGTGCTATCCGGATTTTTTTATTAACCCGCAATAATGACTTTTTTGATCTTTCATAAAACACAAAAAAATTGTTGATTGGTTAGAGATTTTGCACGCATTTAGTTATATATAAGACCAACATAGGTGCCAAGTTTTATCATATTATCAGCAATAACTAAATTTTCATCGACTCACTTGTATGCGATTTTTAAAATATTGTAAAAATCATAAAATCTCTGAGCTGAAATTTGGTGCAAGTATATCCCTTTACGTAATAAATAAGTACACTAAGTTTCGTTTTAATGCGGCAAGTATATCAATGGTTTTTGTTGGACCATAGAACTTAAGTAGCACTGAGTGAGATCATTGCCTGGATGGGTGACCGTTAGGAATAAAGCTGGTGTATTACTATACGAAGGCGTGTTGCAGTATAAATTTGGCAAATTGTATATACTATGGACGAGCGAAGCGAGTCTGAAGTAGGGATGATAAGTGTAGCGAATCTGATATTTTGAGGAGAATTTCTAATGTACTCCGTACTTGATTTCTTTATTTGTTGTACAAAATAAATGTAATAGTTTTATTTACGTCCTGAAAAAATCGGGTTAGGTTGACCTGAAAATATCTGAGACGAAAAATTCTGGTAAAAGTTAGTTTCAGATTTAAAGTATCAAAAAAATATTTTCACTGCAAATCTGCACTATACATGAGGAAAAATAAAAATTATATGTGCGGAGCTTAGAATAATACTATATATAGAAGAAGCACATGACCGTGAACACAATGTAATTCCACTGATAACACAAAAGCCGGTTGACTGGTGCAACTAAGTAATGCTGCCAACCTGACAACAAAACATTATTTTAAATATGTGTCATAAATATCTATTGATGAAGAAAGATCGTAAAGAACAAATAACTAAATATAACTTAAAACACCTGCTGAGTATTTAATAAAACTGGTCTTAGATGGCAAAAGGGTGGCGGAATACAAGAATCTACATTTAGTTGACGAGGACTACTTTTTATATATAATTTTAATAAATCCGTTAAACTACAAAAAAATGCTTTAAATGTTGTAATGCACCGATATTTATATTAGTATTTTATGAATAAGCAACCATTAAATAATAATAGAACATAATAATTCAGCAACTGGAAGTATTGCCAACTTTTTTTATAAGAAAATTGTAGATTGTTAGGGTGGCAGCATTACTTAAGACCACCAGTGAACCGGCTTTCGTGTTATCAGTAGTGCTCCTTCTGTATATAGTATTATTCTAAGGTGCGGAGATATGTTCATTATCATGAGTTAGTTACACAACGAGTTAAAACTATTGTGGTTAAACTTATATTTTAACCAAATTAATGTATTATTTATCGTTAATATCCAGTGACTTTTATTCCGAACAAATACATGTGTGTTTATTTGATTATTAATAGTCTCTCAGAATTGTATTGGATTATTAAATTAAAATAAACGCTAATGAATAAATAGTTTTTCTATTAAATCTTTTTTTTAATCAAATTTATTTAAATTATTTTATTAAGTTGATTTAATAGTATTAAATATTAGTTTGAAGTGGTAAATTTTAAAACTGTACCTAGTAAATTTAATTATCTGAGAAAAATGTTATTTTAACTAAGTTTTCATTAAATTAAAAGGTGGAAAAGGGCAAATTTAAAACTGTTTAAGTAATAAGAGTAGAAATAAATTTAAAGACTCTCGTCTGCCTCTTTATTCCAAATGCTTTTCCTCAATTTTTAAATGATCATGTCGTTTCGTTTATACAACTATTTTTAGAGTTTTTTCTTAGACAAATTCTAAAGTAGTATAAATGCCAATAATGTAAATAAGGAGGAAAGAAATGTTGTATTGTAGATTAGCAATAACAGATCCTTTTTTTGATTCTGTAATTATTCTTTTACTTTCAATTAAAGTCATTTAGCGGTAAGTGTAACTCAATTACAGTGTAATTGCTCTGCGCGATATTGCTAAATGTTAAATGGAACTTGACTCATTGTTCTCTTATATAGGTCTATAAGATGGCGAATTTTTATATGGATCCGTCATTTTTCCGTGTTTTATAATGACAGAAATTATATTCTGGATAGCGACACTAGACTGAATATTGAGTTTTACACAAGATGTAACTCTCTAGCATAAAACAAACTGACCAAGGATAAAATAAGACCCACACACAAAGTCAGACTGATGTATAATTCGATACTACCGAGTTTTGCAAAACATATAGTTGACAAAATATAATAGTGCGAGAGAACCTAGAAAACTATTCCTGTTTTGCAAAACTCGGTTTTGATGGCTTGATGGGTAAGAGAGCACCGCTTGTTCTGGATAAATACTTCACCATTATATTCTTCGTAATTAATTGAAGGTGATTAATTAAGTTTAGGATCTGTCGGCGCCCTGATGAGTTAGACGTAACGAAACAGAGTGGGAATGACATTATGTTGAGCTACCAATGATGACGAATGTCGAATGATGGAACACTTCCAAGATGTAGGATTGCATTTGGCTTGTTACATTTCCTAGGTGTCTCTCGCACGATTATATTTTGTCAGACTGATAACTTTATAAAGACCACCCAGGAGGTCTTGAAACACCTGAAACGAATGATTCAGGTGAAAACCCGGTCTATGATTTGTAGTGCTCACACAATCCTTGTCCTATGTACTATCTACGGTATAAATGAGGAAAATCGTTTCGAATATATATTTAGTAATATTTGCTGATTTCAAACATACATACAAAATGCTAAGAACGTTATCATACATAACCTTGAACACGTTAAATATAAAAAGTATAACTAGTTTCATAAAATTGTATCCTATATAACAATCAATATTTTTAAATTAAACACCCTTTGGTTTATAACAGTTCAATGATAACTTTTATATTTTCCATAGAACTCGGCAACCCCTGAGAAAAGAAGTTAAAATTTATTACTTTCTACCAACTTTTTTCCCCCCAGAAATAAAAAAAGTATATTTTGTTTGTTCCAAAGGATGTGAAGTTGTTTTGTTCGGTTATTTTTTTTTGTTAGATAGATTAATTGTTTTTGTCCGATAGTTTCCTTCCTGCCATCAGTTAAAGTTTTAGGTTTGCTATTTTCAAGTTATTTCTCCAGTATGAGTCTTTTAAGGGGTAGAAGACAAATAGATATAAAGTTTTATTTCTCAGTTCCCAACTCTTTTCTACCTTGGCGTTTGTCAAGATTCTTTTCTTATATTTATCTTCTTTATTCTCTTATTTTTGTCTCTTACCTCCCTAAAGTCCTTCACAGTTCTTTTTCTTTTGGGCTTATTGTTTTAAATCACTCGACTTCTCTTGTTGTTACTAGCCTTTCCTGACGTTGGAAATCGTTCTTTAGGAAATATCTCCTTAGAGAGGAGAATTCTCACTCTGTTCCCTCCCTGGAGTTCCTCTGATGAATAGCTACAATGTGGATATTACTTTTCAGACCGAAACGAGCTTCTTAAGCCCTTATTCTTCTACAACGAATAACAAGGAAATAGTAATATAATTCTATATATTCTCATAAACGTCATAAATATACCAAAATGATATAATTAAAAATATAGCAAAATTAATTACAGACATTTTTTATGCTTATCTCCGCTCTTCATTTTTTGTGTCAACTGTTCTGCGCTCTCTGCCGCTAACTGTGCATCAGTGTAACTGTGCATGTGATACTCATGAAGTATTATTTTGATTTAATATTATATAATATATTATAATATATATATATATATATATATATATATATATATATTATATATATATATATTATATATATATGTATATATGTATATATATATATATATATTATATAATATAATATATATATATATATATTTATATTATTATATAATTTATATATATATATATATATATATATGGACCTTGCAATCATCTGCAGTTTCACTGAATATATTCTCTGTAAGTCTTACTTGAAGCTACGAATTACCCTATATCCTCAGTAGGTAAGTTGTTCAATAGAAATCCCTCATCATCTGATGACGCGCGGAAGCCACGCGTCTTTAAGCTTACCTTACTTAGTATGCCACGACACTTCTTCTCACATGCACACTTCTACCTTTTAGTTAATTAAAAATCATTATCATTGTTTATATTACTTATTAGATCACAAATTGTAAACAACCTTTCTGAAATTGCCTATAAAAATGTTTACTATGCATGCAATTTAAAATTAAAATAGTCAAATAGTGGTACTTTAAAATAAAACAAAGATCATCCAACACTAATAAGATTCTCTCTTAAAGAGCACCATCGATAAAACTCTCCATGAATCGTAAAATTCTCCTTTTAATAAAGTAAATGTAAAGTATCATAACGTGCACTTTCATATTTTATAAAAATGTATATCAAATTTTAATAAAGACATCTGCACGCATTTTATAGTAAAACTAGATTGGCTTTATGAAGACGACAAATGCAATAAAGTTAACAAATGTTCTGGGAAATAAAGTCCCAGGTAAGAAGAAGTTCCGTGTTAGTGGAGTTTAATCTAGTTTTTACTACTTCCAGAGTCTCTAAACCGTATATTTTTGAAATCAGATATTTTCATACAATTTTCAAATAGAAACAAAACTATTAAACGAATGAATTATTCATGGTGTTGGAGTTACTTTATTATGTTTGCTTCTGAGAGTATAATATGGTATGGGGGAAATGTATCAGAGACATTGTTAGTATTAACTCAAATGTTTTAGACTATTAAGTACTTACTACTTTACTATTATAGCTTTGAGACGTAGGAACGATTAACATGCCGTTAACAAAATCAGCTGCTAAGAACATTTTTTTTGCTATATTGATTTACTACGCTCATGTACACTATTTCAGGCTTGCTTCGCTCGGTGCACTATATTTTCAATTAGCTTTTTGTTCTCAGAAAGTGAGAAAAAAAATCAGATATATTTTGAACATTTATTCTGAGCGTCTGTTCTTAATAGTTCTATATTCTGTGGATTATAGGACAACAGGCTGGATTAATACTTGAAATAATAATTCTCAAAATTGTGTATAAGGTACCTGGAAACATTTCTTCCCTTCTCGGATTCGCTACGCTTCTTCGGATTCTTTATGTATCCGAAGAATACATAAAGAATACATAAGAATACAATTCTTTATGTATTCTTTATGTATTCATATTGTTCTCGGAGTATGTAAATCACTATTTTTTTCTTGAAGTTCGGACTCGCTTGTACTTGGACATTGAAACATCTGTCATATACTCAGAGGTCACCCATTTAGGTTATGGCCTCTCTAAAAAAACCATAGATAAACCAGCCGTATTAAAATAGAACTTTGATTACACGGACCAAATTCCACTGTATTATTATTATTATTATTATACCATTTATTGTAACATTTTAAAGATTTAACATTTTTGATTTTTATTATAATTTTTTTTTTTTTTTTTTTAGTTACAAATCGGCTAAAGCCGTGGTTCCCTTGTTGGGATTTGAGTTCAACCCTTTGCTTAACTTTAATTTCCTAATTTTTGATACATTTAATTATTAGTATTAACATTTAAAAAATGTAGTAGTAGTGTTGAATTTCATTTTATTTATTTATTTTATCATTTTTATTATAAATTTATATTTCTTATAACTTCTAACTTTTTTATTTTCAATTTATATATATATACACACACATATATACATACATACATACATACACACATACATATAGATATACATACATATACACACATACATACACATATATACATATATATACATATACACACATACATATATACATATACACACACATACATATATACATACACATATACACATACATACAAAAATACATACATACATACACACATATTTATTCATATTTTATTTTATACATTCTTTTATACTTATTTATTCTTTATACTTACTTAGCCACTAATTTTCATGTAACCAGACATTTAGGTATACTTCTCTCAACCTTTTCCACTCTGTCCTGTCATTTGCTAATCTTTGCCATGTTGCTTCAAACCCTTTTTCACATACTCTCTTCATCTCTTGATCCCAGCCAATACTGGGTCTTCCTTTTCCTCTTTTTCTATCTCTTGGATACCAGCTAAACATAGTCTTTGTGATTCTATCATCTTTAGTCCTGCATATATGACCTACCCAATTCCACTTCCTCCGAACCATTGTCCTTGCTATATCTTCCATACCAGTCTGATGCCTTAACCATTTATTTGTTTTTCTATCTTTTGCTAATATTAAGCATGCTCCTCTCCATGGCTCGCTGAGTGACTCTCATTTTATTGACCACACTTCCATTTAGTACCCATGTTTCTACACCATATAGCATCACAGGAAGAACACACATATTCCATAATCTTTTCTTTGCTTCAATATTAACTTTAGATCTAAAGAGATGTCTGTATTTGTTGTAGGCATTCCATCCTAGGGCCACTCTTCTGCTTATTTCTTTTTCACTTCTTTTTTCATCAATGCTTATTAGTTGGCCTAAATAAATATTGATTTACTTTCTATTTTAATATTATTTACTTTAATTCCATCCTCACAATTTACATATAGAGCCATTACTTTGGTTTTCATAGTATTTATTTGTAATCCTATTTTTTTCATTTCATTCATTAGTTCCTTAATCATTTGTTCGGCCTCATCAATGCTTTTTGATACTAAAACAAATCATCAGCAAATTTGAGAATATTTAGGTATTTCCCCATTTTTATTCCTTTTTCATTCCAATTTAGTTTTTTGTAAGCTCTATCAAGTGTTTTAATGAAAATTTTCCCAGACATTATGTCACCCTGTCTAAGGCCTCTGTTTACTCTTATATTTCTTTTTTCTTGATCTATTCTTATCTCTAATGATGCTCCTTCATAGACTAATTTTATAATTTCTATATAAGTAGGATGTATTCCACTTTCTATGAGTGTTTCAATTATATTCTTTTATAAATTGAATCGAATGCTTTTTTGAAATCAACAAATGTTAGTACTAAAGGCATTTTATAATCTATACTATTTCTAATAAGTTGTTTATGACAAGGATGTTGTCTAATGTTGACATATTTTTTCGAAAACCACACTGAGCTGTGCTAATGTTTTCATCTAATTCTTGTTCAATCCTTCTATAGAGTATATTCATAAATAGTTTGTATAATACAGATAGTAAGCTCAATGGTCGATAATTTTCAATGTTATCCTTATCTCCACTTTTAAAAAGTAGAATTAGCTGGGCTTCTTTCCAACATTGAGGTATTTTTTTCTGTTTAATGCACAAATTATACAGCTGATTTAGAGCAGAAATAAGAGATTCACCACCAGCTTTTAATTCTTCATTTGAAATTCCATCTTTTCCTGTTGCTTTTCCTCTTTTTAATTTTTTTATCGCCCATTTAATCTCTGAATTTGAAATTTCAGATAGTTCGTAATTAGGTTCTGAAATATATTCATTCTTTTACCATTTCCATTGGTCTTTATTTGTTCATTCTCACTATTTCTTCTTTATACAATTCCTCATAAAAATTTGCTATGATGTCAATTATTTCTTTTTTATCTCTTTTTATATTTCCTTTTTCATCTTTTATCTGTATTATCTTCTCCTTGCCAATGCTCTGTGATAACCAATACTTCTTTATGCTGCTTCCTTCTTCAATCTTTTTCTCTAGTTCATCTATTTTCTTTTTATAACTCCATTCATTTAGTTTTTGTCTTATTAGTTTTGATAGTTCCGTTCTTTCCAACCTATCTTTTCCTGTTCTTTTCATCCTTCTTCTCTTTTCCATTAATCTTTTAATTTCTTTAGGAATTTTTAATTTATTTGTCTCATTCTTTTGGTTTTAATTTTTTCCGAAGTACTTGTTATTAATCGTTCCAATTTCACTATTGCATTTTTCAATGTCCTTTATGTTCTTTATTTTACTTTTATTTAGTTCATTTTCTAAAGCTATTTGATATTCTTCTTCTTCTTCCTTTTCTAGTTGTTTAAATTTACTTCTTTTACACTTTTTAAATTTTTTGTTATTACATTTTATTTTTAGTTTAGCTTTTACAGCTCTATGATCACTGCCTATGTCTAATTTATTTTCTACACTTACATCCATAATTATGTTTTTCTTATTTACTATGATAAAATCTATTTCATTTTTATACTCTCCATCTGGGCTTATCCATGTCCATTTCATACAATCTGATTTTTTGAAGAAACTATTCATTGCATATAAGTTGTTTCCCTCCAAGAACTCTAGTAGACGTGTTCCTCTCTCATTTCTTTCTCCAAATCCATTCTTGCCGATAGCATGAAAATCCATTTCACTGCCAATTTTAGCATTAAAGTCGCCAATAACTAAAGAAAATTTGCATGTGTCTTCTTCTAAAGCAGTTTGAAGTAAGCTATAAAAATTTCAATTCATTTTCATCACTTGCGGCTGTTGGGGCATAGACTTGGATTATTTGTAGTCTTCCTTCTTTTTGTTTTTGCCTAGTTTTAAAATTAATTTCGAGATACGGTGAGAGTATGATTTATAGCTTGTTATATTTTTGGAGCTACGTTTATTGACAAGAAAGCCTGTTCCACCAGCAGGTCCTTCACCGTTAAAATATACCTCCATATCATCTTCTAGCTGTAACAGGTATTCTTTGTTTCTTCTTACTTCACACAACCCTATTATATCCCATTCAATGTGTTTTGCTGCTGATATCAATTCTAATAATTTGTTATTTTCTCTTAAAGTACGGCAGTTGTAAGTGTATACCATTAATTGCTATGTATCTGATGCTGTTGATGTAAGTTTTGGTGTCTCATCTAGTACTTCTTTTCCTGCATTTTCAATAAGTGTATCTGTATTTTTATTTATAATGTTTGAGTTAGCTATTTGTATATTATCCCATTTTTCAGAGACATTTTGGGATTTCTCAGAAGTACTCATATGAGCACAGTGTTTTTTAAATAGTTGTGTATGTAGGGTCTGTTGTACTGGTGATTCTATGTTGGGTTTTTTTTAACTGTTTGAATTTTAACATCGCTACCTCCAGCCCCCATATTGTCATCTACCACATTGTCTGCATTTCTTTATTTCTTTGGTTAAACTTTGTTGGTTTGGTTCTAAATTCTTCAACAATTAATTTGTCGTACTTAATTACAGCATATTTCCCATCTTTTCTTGCTTGATGCATTTTAGGTATTAATGATTGTCATATTTCTCTAACACTGGAGGGTAATAATCGCTGATGCTCATTCCAGAATTGTACAAAAAGTTTCTGTTTCTCAAAATCTCTAATTTCTTTTTTAATCTAACCATTTTTTATAATTACAGGTTTATTACGAGATCCATGAGATCTTTTGACATAGTCGATATCTGTTTCATGTATACTAGTTCTCATATTTGAGTTAAAAACTTGCAAGACTTTATTCTCAAGTATATTGTATCCTTCAACCTCTGATTCTTGGAGACCATGTAATACTAGAGTATTTCGAGATGATTCCCTCTCACATTGATCATTTCTGTTCTTTTCTTTACTTAACTGTACTTTAAATTCTTTTTGTTGTTCTTTTAAATCTTGAATGTCATTTTTAACTGCTTTAATATCTCCTTTTATTTCTTTAACATCTTCTGTTAGAATGCTAAGTGCATTTAAAATAGCATCTAGTTTTTCATTTGCCATATTAAGTTTTAATGTATTATTTGGAAGTAAAATAGTTTGTTTACTCAATTTAAATGTCTTTAATTTGAATATTAAAAATAAAAACACAAAGGTAATCACTGTATTTAACTTTAACAACAAATAATATTTACATAGAAGTAAATAAAAGTGACCTCCTGCCCTTATTAATAGACAGTAAATGTTTTACTCAGTTTTAATCCAGTTTTTTGTTTTACCAATTTTAATTAAATGCTTTAGTAAAATATAAGTTAATAAGTTAAAGTTTTTATTTACTTAACTCTTAAACCAGAATCTAATGTTATTTGTGAATTGGAAGGGTTGAAATACCTTCACACAAGTGTTGCTTGGACTGCTAGTTTTATATTATTGAAATTTGTAAATTTCACACAACAATTTAGATTGGAAACATTCCCACTTGAACATTTATATTTACTGGTAAGTTCAAACAAAAAATATCACCAGTTAAATGTATTTAACACTACTAAATAATTAATTCAATTTATAATACTAGTGGATCTTAAAAACAATATGGCCGAACTCCAATTCCACTGTATGCATT
The DNA here is from genome assembly GCA_018340805.1 of Microvelia longipes. Lineage (NCBI taxonomy): Eukaryota > Metazoa > Arthropoda > Insecta > Hemiptera > Veliidae > Microvelia > Microvelia longipes. The sequence goes on along the minus strand of JACMZG010001911.1, from coordinate 3,713,340 downwards.
ATTTTTATTTTTAAAGATTTTTTAAAACATGTATACATGTCACTCGATAAAAATTCAATCAATGCTGATAATGAGGTGAAACTTGGCAAATTTGTTGGTCTCATTTTTTCGCGTTTTATTTGCCAAATATATTATTAGTACTCACTTATGCACACTTTCTCTCTCTCTCTCACACACACACATAGACACTCACATACAGTCAGACAGCATTGTAAAAACCACTCAGGAGTTAAATCTTAAAAACATCTAAAACTGATGATTCAGATGAATTTAAGGTTTCAGACTTTTGTGCAAAAACAATAATTTTTGTATATATTAAAAAAATCGGGTATGTGGTACCTCGGAACTTTTTCTTCGTCATGTTGGATTCGCTACACTTATCCTTCTAATTTCCGAATAGCTTCGCTCGTCTTTAGAATGTACAAGTCATAAAATTTACACTGCTACTCGTCTTCGGACAGGCTTCGCTCGTCCTCAGGTAGTAAATACATCCAGGCACTGACCACGCTCGATGTTGCTTAACTATTACGATCTAACACAAATCATAGATATACTGGTCCTATTGAAACAAAACTTAGGGAACTTATGAATTACGTAACGGTATACATACACGTGTTTCGGATTTCATATCGGTTTTTCAATGAAAATTTATGATTTTTCGTAATTTTTTCTTAGTCATTATTGCGATTTAATGTAGTCATAAAACAAATTCCGAAAATCAAAATTACACCTATAGACAGATTTTTGTTTAAAGTTTTAAGTCTCTAGCATAAATATAGTGGGTGCTGCAATGATAACATACACATACTCATGCAGACAAACAAATTTGTGAATACCACTTAAGATGCCTTAGCACCTGAAACGGATAATTCAAGTCTCATCCCTGTTTTGGACTTTATGGAAACAAAATACTTTTCCTTTATATCAGTATAAATTAGGAAATGTAACGAGTGTTTACATTTTTTAAAAATTCTAGGTTGGCCTCTATCATCAAGGAATACTAAGTATAACATTGAGGGATGAATTTACCTAAATAACTTTATATACCCTCGGTTAGATATCAACTTACATTCTACTTATAACAAAAAATACAGACAGTATAATTTAAACATTACAAAAATATCTTTGGCTTTATTTATGAGGGCTGATTGCTAAAGTTGGTCCTCCCCCTTACTTGGGTTAAACCCCGAACCTCCAACCCATTAACTCGCAAGGTAACTCTATGGAAAGATGATAGAATTTTAATTGTTACAGGGGAAATACATTAGCTTGTAACGCATCCTACCTCCTCTATGATAATATTAAATATTAACGAAGGTTTTTGGGAGGTTTTTCAAGGCATGACTAGAACACCTATGTATATTATCTTTTACTTTTAGCTCTAAAAGCCTTTATACGAAACAACTGTAACGTTCAAAGTTATTAAATATGTAACCTTTAGAGATAAAAGGTCAGGCTTTGTTTGGTATTATTTACTTTTTACTCTAATTATTTATTGTAATACTCGTGACAGTTATTAATATTTAATTAGTACCATTATTAATGTTTGTAATAACTTCGTGCACTTTCGAAATTAATGAGTAGAAGTTAACTTGCCATTATTTATTAATATTTAAAAAAACGTTTAACTGACTAACTTTTTATTTTATCACAAATAAGTAAATTCTGGCACAGAGGTCTGGATGCTGGATGAATTGCCTTTGACATGTTTGCTTCTTTACTCAACATTTTATTTCATTGCTTTATTTTGAATTTTCCTCATTTATACCGTTGATGAATAGGAAAAGTATTGTGTTTTTTGATTTTATGTTTCATAACCTTTGCTTAACCTGTAAAAACATAGGTTTTTACCTATGCGAGCAGTAAAATTACTACTTTTTCCCAATTTTCCACATTTTTAATGGGAAGGGGTGTCATAATTCCTTAGGTTGTGATGCTTGCTTATAGATAATCTAGTAAAATGGACCCTGTACAGCAATATCCGTGACACTTAAAGAGTTAAGATTTTAGTGTTGAGGTGAAGCCATTGTTAATAGCGAAACGTGGATCCAGAGTTGTCACATGACAAATCCAACCCCGCATTTGTATAGCAGCCAAAGAAAAGCACGTAAAACTTAGGTTGGAGTGGTTGGTCTTGAATTTGAGGCCTCCCGAAAGAACGGAATGAGGGATAACCTTTTACAAGGTCCACTTTCGGCTGGATTTGAACCCTCAGCCTCCAAGTCGTAAGGGAAGCGCTATTCCACTGAGCTACCGGTCCTCAGCGCATTATTATTTTATTTTTATCACTTACTTATTTATTAAAAATAGTCTCAATCTATCTTTTGATAGTTCTAGTCATAACGACTACTATTATATATCACTTGAAACTACCGAGTTTTGCATAAAATAAAAAGTTAGCACCACATAATTGTGAAAAGTGACACCTAGAAGTATAATAACATAAAGAAACAGAGTGGTACTTGACAGCATTTCCAGCAAACAATGATGAATGCAGACGAATGTAACAGTTTCCAGAAGTAGCATAGCTCTTGACATAGAATAGGCTTGATATATTTCCTAAGCGCATCTCGCACAGCTATGTAGGGTCAACTATTCATAATTTGCAGAACTTGGTGGTATCGAATAATATTTCTCTTGCTAGCCAAGCATGATATTGGTACGAGAACCCCGCTTAACTCTGATACATATTCAACTTTATATTCATCGGGATCTGAAGTGAAGGTTAGAGTGAGTTCAGGCCCTGCCAGCGCCGACATTAGTTAGACGTAACGAAACAGAGTAGGACTTTATTTTGAGTCATCAATAATGAGCAATGTCGAATGATTTAATAGGTCCCAGGTGTAGCATAGCTTTTTTCTTATTATAATCTCAGGTGTTTATATGTCTCCCACAATGATATCGTCTTGATAATTCTTATCACTGTTAATTATGTATCTATTATCTATTCCAAACAATTTCCTACAATAAAATCCCAGGATTATTGTAACATCTAACAAGCTACTAAACGCGTGTTTACTCTAATACTTCTAGTAATCATATTTATAGTTACATTTTATAGTAAAAACAGTAAAAAACTTGTTAAAAACTTGAAATTAAAAATTTAATTATTATATATTATGATAAAATAATAGTTAAAAGGTTATGAATAGTTTTTTCTGGTTAAGTATTTTCATAGATAAGTTAAAAGAATTACTTATAAAAGAATATTAATTTTATGGTCATTGAAAAAAAATGATTGGATCTAACAAAAAACACATCTAAAAGAGAAAACAAAATTAAAGAATTAAGTGAAAAAGTTACTTCCTTGGGGTAAACCAATTTCAAGATAGTGTAAAGGATTGGAGGGCAAACAAAAACGTGGCGTGAGTTTTATTGCTATCTTTTAACTTCTTGTTTTTATCATTTTCTTTTCTTTCCTATATTAACTCTTGTTATTACTGTAAATTGCTATTTTCTAACTTTTTTAACTTATTTCATATTACTTTATTACTCACTGTAATAGATTTCATCACGGAACTGAAAAGTTAGAGTGATTTCGGCTTATAAGTAGTATCTATTATGATTTTTATGGTTTATATGCTATTTTAATGCCCACTTAAAATCAAAGGAGTCATTAAATATACTTATAATTTACTATAGGTTAAACCAGTTGTAACTTTATAACTTCTTTATTACTAAACATCATTAGGCATCTCATTAAAATCTCATATTGCTCAAGATCTATAGGAACATAATCGCAATTGAGAAGGAATAGATCATTTTTTAAAGTGATATTTAGACACTTAATAATAGTGTGATAGTAATTTTAAATCAAGCTTGGTACAAACATTAATTTCGGAGTGGAGTTCTATTGAAAACCAGGTTGCTGTGACGTAAAAATCAGTTATATTGGAGGGGTTAAATTGTTCGCTGGAAAAGTGGTCTTACATTATGTTTTTCTAGTGCTGAATGGAATGAAACCGGCCCAGAATCAATGTAATCACTCCATGTTACCATAAAGTCAAAGAGCCTATGGTAAATTACTGTAAAACCAAAACTGAAGTTAATAAAACTATAAACTTTGTCTAGAATGTCGATTTGGGTGTTTTTGGGGAGACATGCGTTAAATGAAACTGAAGTCGATACGAAGACTCTAATTACCCAAAGTCAGGGTTTCCAGGTTCTAGTTTGTTTTTTATAACCGGGGATATATTATCGTTATACTTCGTCATATACAGTGGGGGCGGTTAGCTGTCTATTCTATCCCTACAGTTTTAAGAGAGACTTTGATTGAAAAGGTGAAATATTGGTTATCATCTAGATTTAATAAACAATTTAATATTAGACGACTTTGGGTAAGAGTCAGGAGGGAATCTTATATGTACTGGAGGACACCAAAGAAAGGGGACTCCAGTTCTCCGGCTATGATGTAGTTCAGAACGCCATAATGGAATATAAATATACATAACCAGTTCAAGCTAATGAAACCATAATCATAGTAGTTTTAAATGTCACATGGATAGTCCGCGTTTGAGTACATTCGCGTGTGTTAACCAATAGTGAATTAATAGTTAATAATATTTATTGAATAATAATATTATTCAAAAACTAATAATAGTATTTGTACTATTACTTATTAATTATTCATTACTATTAATAGTAATTTAATGCTATTGTCATATATTATAACGTATCAACATTTGTATTTGTAACATATTATTTATATTTATAATTCAACTCACTCAATGTTTGGTTATAGTGTTCTTATTACTACTATCATATAGTACCTGCATCCTGGAATGTATGTAACAAAGACTTAATACCATATGGTACATAGCTCGCTATACCATGCACGTCATAGACTAACTATATCAGTAGTATCCTTTCCTAAGTAAGTACATGCTCATGCATATGTAACGTTAATTTTGTCGGGGAATATCTAATGTCAATATACATTGACGCACGCATATGCAATGCTCCGACATCTGCTAAAACGTTACAATTTACTCTATAAAGTAGTATCCTCGACTAACTATCTAAACTTGGCCTAAGTTTTCGATTTGTGCTAATAACCAGAGTAAAAAAAATATTGTATGTGCACTTTTATAATAATATATTTTTTAGGTATGATTATGACCAGAATGGTCAAAACGTTACACTAAAATCGTTGTTTTTATTTAACCCTAATAGATACAATCTCCTTATCAAGACATTATTAAGAGTACAACCTACATCAATTTGTAACCAGAGTAGTAGCTTTACTAATTGTTTCTAAATAATTTCCGTCATTTTGAGCATAATAAATAAGCTTTATATGAGTGCGAACAATGCAATGTTGGGCAAGGCTAATTTTAGTAGGATGAGCAGAGTTATAAATAACCTGGTATAAATATGCGCTTTTATAGGAAAAATCCAGAAACACATCTGACTAAATGTGCAATAACTGCAACTAGTCATAATACCCTTTAGGCTTTTAAGCATAAAGAGTTAACAGCCGAAAATTTTTGCAAGAAATAAAATGTTGAGCAATAAATCACGGAATGCAAAAAGAGCTCGCCCGGATTGCGGACCACCTGTCTCTAGAAATCAGTTGCCGTACGTATACACCGGTGTAAATCGGCTTTATTTCAAAATTTATTGTATTAATGTAAATAAGGTTAGACGTGATTGACTCAGAAGGAAAGAAGTATCGACACTTAAAAAGCTTTCGCCTAAAAGATAATTTAATTTGCCTAAAACGAATACAAAATACATCTTGAATTAGTAGTCATCTCAATTTGTGAGGCACAATTAAGGAAAATCTGGTACAGTGTACCTCGAAACATTTCCTCGTCATATTAGATTCGCTACGCTCATCTTACCACTTCAGACTCGCTTCGCTCGCCCTCAGGATTTAGAAATGATCAAATTTTTATTACTTTCGACTTTACACTCGCTTGGGTTGTATAAGAAAATGAAACATTAGTATTACTTTATCGGTCACCCATCAAGGCACTAAACTTGCAACTAAAATCGATACGATCATTTTTTGGGTTTTATGAATTTTTATAATTTCTACTAAATCATTAATGACGTCATTAAAAATATTTTTCGGGTAGCACGACTAGACCTAAAGATTGATTGTCGTGCCAAGTTCAGTGTTCATTAGCGTAACACTGGGAGCTACGATGATAACAGACACACACATACTCACAATCATAGAGATATCTATACTAGAGGAGCATAGCCTATCTTATTACATTGAGAGGCCTGAAACATCTTTTTGGGGCTCTCAGGGCTCTATGTAACCTCATTGAAACCTTCTCTAAGAGTAAGTTAAAGTTATAAAAAATTAATTGTTGTCGGCCTTTCCCGCATTGTTTGGGTTTGTTCCCTATTATAAACGTTGTATTATAAAAGTTACTGTATTTTTTAATGTTAATTTCATCATATTATTACTTAAGGGTGTTTAGGTTACTTTTTTGATGTTTCAAAATTCAACCGATAGGGCCCCTCTAGTAATAATATCTCTATGCTCACAATAATACATACATAAATACATTCAGGCAAACAACCTTATAAAACCATTTTTAAAATCACCTGAAACGGATAAACCAGTTGAAAATCCAGTATTTGAGTTTTTAGCAGAACCATAATTTCAAAAGGCTCGACTCAGGTTATGTAAGAAGGATGAAACGAGTTTAAGTAATATTAACATATGAGGGCAATTAAAACATTTAAATAACTCGTGTTTATTATTTTTAATACAAATATTAAGACATGAGATTGTAGCAATAAAGGTAAAGCATATTGCTTTTCACTATTTGATTATAACCTTAAAGAGGAAATCATTAATTTTATAATTAAAATTTAAGACCTGTGCAGTTAAATTAATTATTGCAAGCATGCGCAGTTCGTACTAAGTATAAGTAGTTTGATCCTGACGATGTGTTTTGTGATACATTCTTCTTTATATTATTTATCCTAAACGGGGTCACTTTGTTATTCGGAAAATCGACTTAGTCCATCATTCTCTTTATGAATGATACTTGATGTTGCAACACTGTCTAACCCCCTTTATTTTCCTTGTGAACGTTTGGAAAACTATTTTCGCTTTATGGTCCCTTTATGAGTACTATAAAGGAACCAGGAAATTATCAGTATTGTTGGATTTTGGTCTATCACTTTATTTAGATTTTTTTTATAGTTTCTAATTATAGTTAAGGAATTCGCCATTAGTTTACGTTACTAGAGTGGGGGGGGGTCTCCCTGCCACTGTTTCGGGGAAGTCAGTATGTTACATGCAAGGATCTTAAATAAAGGGGATGACGAATTAAGGATTTTTTAAGACCCCATGGAAGCTGTATGAGATAGAGAATAGGAGCAAACTTACCATCCCTATGATTATAATGAAAAAAAAGGCGCTAAACGCAGGTTATGTGGCAAGGTTGTCGAGTTTTCTTCTCAACTTTCTTCTGTGCTTCTCGTGATTGTTACATTTGTGGTGCTTGTTAAGTCATTTGTGCTTAACAAATAACTTTAATTCTTAAGTTTAATTCTAATATTAAATTGTTTAATATTGGCATAAGCGGAACAGTACTCGGGTGGTTCGCCAGTTATCTGGAAAGCAGACAGCAATCAGTTAAAGTAAATAATGTGCTTTCTACCCCTTCAAGCTCAGAATATGCAATACCGCAAGGCACGGTCCTAGGTCCTTTATTATTCCTTGTTTACATAAACAACGTCTTCTCGGTGGTGGGCAGGTGCCGTTTGGTGGGATTCTGTGATGACTTAGTATTGCTGTGTTCGGCCAAGTTTTGGTTCGAAGTATGTAATGCATTAGAAATAAATTTAAATAAAGTTCATACATGGTTAAAAATTAATAAATTATCATTAAATATTAAAAAGACCAACCTAATTTATTTTTCATTGCGTAATAGTATAAACTCAAAGCCAAATTACAAAATCCGACTACACAGACATGCTTGTCATGCAGAATTCCCGCAGGACTGCACATGTCCTAAACTGGAAGACGTTCAGTCTGTCAGGTATCTAGGAATAATAGTGGACCACAATCTGTCCTGGCAATGCCATATCGAAACTCTAACTAAACGTCTTAGGCAATACATATATCTTTCATAATGTTAAAGGATTCCTTAAAAGTAATAAACTTAGAATGCTCTATTTTGCCCTAATTGATTCCATCCTGAGATACGGTATAACTGCTTACGGCTCAGCCGCAGAAACTCACTTACTGCCTCTTTACAGACTCCAAAAACTGTTTGTTAGAATAACACTAAAACAACCATACAGGGAAGAGTCCGCTCCGTTATTCAAAAAGCTTCGAATCTTGAATTTACCAGATATGTTTCAACTTATAGGTTTACAACGAATTTATTCAGGTAAACATAATTTAGTAAAAATTGACCATGGTGTTAATACAAGATTAGCACATCAACAAAACATTTATAAAATTCCTAGAAAGCACACGACAATGGGCCAAAGACATTGGTTTTTGTAGCAGCAATGAATTATAATCGATTGCCAGATCTTATAAAGAATTCCAAGTCACTAAATATTTTCACAAAACAGGTTAAACAATTGTTTCTAGACCATTATTATAATGGTCTATTTATAATAAATTAGAATTATTCTTTAATTTATAATAATTGAGATAATCATACTGTAAAATAGTCATATCGAATTTTCGTAATTGATCTAAAATAAAGAATTTTGTAATTGTAATAATTAAGAAAAATAAATAAATAATAAAAGAAGTAATTATAAATTATATAAATATTAATTTTCTGTTTATAATTTAATTAAAAATACTCCTTAATTTAATAATTATTATTACTTAAAAAGAAATTATAACTAAACTAGTAAACATTCAAATAATTTGCACATGTTAATATTGCTCATACAAAATATAACAAATACTTATGTCTTTATGTGCTAAAAATTTATTTATATAAACTTAATTATTTTTAAATTATTAGTATCATCATTTCAGTTAAAATAAAGCGCTAAATTATTAAAATTAATATCAAAAATAATATATATTGTGTATGTATATATATGTGTATGGTGTGTGTGTGTATATGTGTATGTATATATATATATATATATATATATATATATATATATATATATATATATATATATATATATATATATATATATATATATGTATGTATATGTATATATATATATATATATGTATGTATGTGTATGTGTATGTATATGCTAGTGTAGATATATAATATTATCACTCCTCCCCACGGCACAGAGTTTTCACTCTCTTGTGGGAGTAGCCTAAGTTAATAATTTGCATAGTTTTAAGTTAAAATTTGTAATAATTTTAATATGTATTTACGTAATAAAAGGGTATTTAAAAAAAAAAATCTAAATTTTGGATATACTTAGCCATTTTAGTGTGGGATAATGTAAGCGTGTTTATAACCTTCTCAAGCAATAAACAATGAGAAACCATTTAAAGGTAAGTTTGCCTCTAAAATTTAAGACCTGCGCTGTTATAAGAGTTGAAAGTATGCGCAGTTTGTATTAAGCATGTGCAGTTTGACATGTGTTTTGTGTTGAATTTTTCTCAATTTTTAGTTTTCGATAGGGTCACTTTTTTGTATGGCATATCGACTAAGTGCGTCATCCCCTTTAATCAAGATCCTTGGTTTTATGTTATGCTACTGAACCCCTTGTCTACCTCACCTCTCTATCTATTTCGTAAACTAATAATTATTAAGTTTATCAGGTTAGTCAGTTTAGGGTTGGGTTCTTTCAATATCTTCCATTCAGGATTAATTTGGACTTGTTCTTCCTAAAAGAAGAACAAGTCTCCCCAACATCACCTCCACATCAAGATAGGAACATCACCTTACCTCTTTTTTTGAAGTCTCTCTTAACATATTTATTTTCTCAAAAATAGTTTACTAAATAACAAATATTACTAACAAAGTAATAAAGACAATACAATACGTTCCAAATTGGTTTTTTTTAACCATCCAAGGTGCTTTATCAAAAACTGCCCTTTCATTAAAAAAAACTAATTCACGCGATGCATACTATTACTTCTATTATTAATCACCTTATAATTAGTATTCATAACTTTCGTCTCTCATAATAATTCGTATTTTGGCATTTATTAAGTTCACGCAATGGAAACCTTAGGACATTTAACTGGGAAATATTTAGGTTGATAGTATGTTATCTCAGTTAGCGTGATAACGTTTAATCAATATGTATAATTTTTTTTAAAGTATAATATTAAGATTTCGTTTCAGTATTAGGCAGAGAATGAAACTAATGCGTGATATTGTGCCTCTTATTACGACAGAATATTACGTTTTGTTGGATTTAATCAATTACTTGTTACACAATGTAATAACTTTATTAAAATGTTTTATTCTGTTAATGTTGTTTTCTTCTTATAATATATATATATATATATATATATATATAATATATATATATATATATATATATATATATATATATATATATATATATATATAATATATATATATAATATATATATGTGTATGTATTATGTATGTATGTAATATATGTTAATACATTTTAAAGATGTGTGTGAAGTTTGATTGCTGCGTATTAGACTTTAAAAATAATACCCCTTGCGCTCATCACTGTCTGAAAGTGTGTCAGTGTGTGTTTGTGTTTTGGTTATCATCGTAGTTCCCAGTATGTTTATGCTAAAGACTCGACACTTGGCACAAAAATCAATATTTAGGTCTAGTTGTGCTATAAGAGGACATGCATAATTTCTATGAAGTCATTAACTTTTATTAAGGACATAAACAAATTAGAAGTTCATAAATTTAAAGAAAATGTTTAGAAAATGTTTGGATAAATTTGAAATTCAGCCTAGAAGTCAAGTAACTTGGCTAATCTGCCAAATTTCTTCTTATTATCAGTATGAATGTAATTTTTAGCAAATGACCTGTGGACGTCCATATTTGATAACCAATAGGGTTCGGGACATAAACAAGGTTGACGTTTGTACTAAGTTTCTTATCGAGACGAGAAAGCGTTCGAAAGTTATCGTGTCTCATATAAACGTCTAGGAACAAAAATATCGTACATACACTCACACCCATACGTACATATAATATATATAATATATATAATATATATATATTATATATATTATATTATATATTATATTTATTATATATATTATATATATATATATATATTCTGACAGTGATGTTTCTTCTTACACAAAAATTACTTCCCCCTATCCCTCTTACGTATAACTGTTAACCTTTTTATTCTTTTTTGAAATAATTCGCTAAAATCGAATTAATTTCGAAAAAACTATTAATTTCTTCAATATCGACACGAGTTTTTCCTTGATAAAGTAAATTAGTTAATAAGTCCTATTACTGCAGAATGAGTTAGGTTTAATGGCATTAAAAGCATGATAGTGAAACATTGCAGTGATTGCACTCTCACTACTCAAATAAACCTCCTAAATAAATAACTCATTGATTTGTTTAAAAAGATTAAATAAAATAAATTTAAACAAACCATTAAAGTTACTGTAGTCCAACTATTTAAATTCAGGGATAATGAATAAAGAAAAAGGTTCAAGTTGTTTAGCGATACCTCTAACTTTAGTAATTGTAGTAAAAAATTCATTTGAGTTCTCAAGTATGATTATTAGAGATGAAGCGGCTTGTATTCCCTGGCAGAACGTAAACTAAAGAATTCACAAAGGATTTGCTCCCCGTCCGTTGCTTTTGCTCCTCTTGCTCCTTGTTGCTCTTTCGCACAGTCATATCAGATGTTCTTTTTAACTTTGAGCTCTCTAAAGCTCCAAAATATCTTTTTCTATCTCATTTCATTTTATATTTTTCTTTCCTTGCTTGTTATATTTTAACAATGTTTGAAGTGGCATTAGATAATGTTTAATATGATCTTTGTACTAAGCTGTTTTTATTATTTGAAATCATCTATCGTCTACGCAGATTATTCGCTTTTTACTTGATAACTTCTTTTTTCATTTGTTATATATATATATATATATATATAAACTTACACATAACATTTATGTGTACGTTTTGAGGACTAACTTCGCTGACTTAGTTAAACAGTCGCTGAGGACTCGGATATAGTTATTTCTATTTGGAAAATTGCAATTAATTGTATAGTCTTTCCACTCAGGTATGTGCTCATAAGTTTAAGTAACTTCATTAGGATGTTTAGGATATAATGTCAGGATATAGTGTTAGGATATAATGTTTAATAAAATATATTTCAACCCCCATTGGGTCTTTAGGAAAAACGAGATCACATTAGAACTATCTTATTAAAATACAAGATATTATATTAAAATATCTTATTAAAACAATCTCGTGACATAAACAAATATTGAACTGTAATAAGATAGTTCAAAAGAATATATTAAGAAACAATGAAGCAAGAAATAAAAAATATCTCAACAAATTATGAAAAACTGTACTGATGATTATTTCTAAATTTACGACTTACTTCAAGCTGAAAGTTATAAATAAAAGCAAAAATAAATGTAGTTGGCAAGCAACCAGATACCTTTAAAAATGTATAATAAGGTAATAAATAAATGAAAATAAGGAATAAAATATGCAAAGTAATCTACAGAGAAACAACAATTTTAATGCTGCACATCCTATTAGTAATATTTTTTAAATAAAATTTGCTAAAACATAATAAAAATTAGATACACTACAATATTGTTACATGATGTTATTTATTTACTTATTATTTTTTTTACTTATTTCAAGTCAACGGTGGGGAAACGTGACGGCCTCTAAAAGTAAAGCCTTATCCTGCGAAATCAAAGCAGCCAATCCCTGAAAGGGGTGACTCCTGATCATCCGAAGGGTTGTCTACCCTACTTCAGATTTCCTGTGGGGAAATTAAGGTGGCCAAGTCTAGAGCATGGTCCAAGCTTTCAAGAAGTGTAGGGATTGAGCGACTTCTCGTCTACCCAGCCGATACCGAAGCAGCGATTGTGGCCTCATCCTACTAAAACTCTAGTTAGGTCCAACATTTTAACCCTGCCTCCCATAGGAGCGGACTCAACGCAGGGAACCGTCCATCAACTGCCTTCCAATACGAAGACTACTTCCCTCCAGTGTAAAAGATACTCCCTAGTAGTCCAGATCTCGTTATAAATATCAAGTAATATCTTCTTACATCCCTCCGGAAGGTACTTAATAAAGGCATATGTTCTAGCTTACTTTCTAGACGAGGTGCATTTAGTCCAGGAGAAGGCCCTGTCTAACTCTATTTGCGTTAGATAGGAATCCACTTTCTAAGACATGATTTTGACTAAGATTTGACTCTTTTAATTTTCTCTACTTCTCTTTTCCTTTGCTGAAATTCTTGTCAAAAGCCTACTGTAAAAGAGGCAGCTTTGATGGGTTTTACTGAGGCGTTAGCTACCTCTGCTCGAAATTATTAAAGTTAATAATAATACAAAACATATAGTAAAGAAGTAGGCATTAACACAAGTCTGCTAGAATTAATTAAAATAATAGTTTAAATTAAAAAGGTTGTAATTACCGCAAGTTGAATGTTGGATATGACTATCCCTTGATCAGTTTTCGCATGACGCCATCATCAGCATGCAGGCAACACTCGAGCTCTTAAAAATAAAGTTAATATCAGTGAATAAGTCTAATAAGCTCGGCAAGCACTAAAAAATATTCAGAAGGCTCATCGTGCTCAAGAAGACTATACGACGGTATATATATATATATATAATATATATATATATATATAATATAATATATATATATATACCGTCGATACTAGTCTTCTTGAGCACGATGAGCCTTCTGGAATATTTTTTTAAGTGCGCCGGCTTATTCAACGTTATCACTGATATATAATATATATATATATATATATATATATATATAATATATATATTATATATATATATATATATAATATATAAATTAATAATATAAATTTATAGAATTAGAAAACACTTAGAAAAGACTTACATAATTTGGAACGTTCGAACTAAGTCTTCGTCTGACGGAGAGGAACTGGAAGGAAGATTGAGGAGGAATTGAAGGATAGGATGAGCAGGGGGTGAGTGGGCTAGAGGGTAGAGGCGAAATGTATGTCAGTACTTGACAGCCTCGAAGGTACTCAAAACATACATAATCAGACAAGTCAAATCATACAAAGAAAAAATGAAATATACACACACACTCTACCCCCAACGAACAAATTTAAAAAAAAAAAATAAAAATAAGAAAGTGAATAATAAAGAAATGGGAAAGAGGGATAAGAATACAAATAAAATAGTATAAATAAAATAATATAAACAAAAATGGAATAAAAAAAATATAAAAATATAATAAAAATATAGACCACAACCATAAAAAATATCAANTGTTGTAAATAGTAATTACGCTATGAATTAATAAAAGAAGCGAAAAAGATGTGATAAAGATTTATAAATAAAAATTGAAATCACAAAAACATAGCAAACAAATATTATATACAAGATGTAGAAGAGAAAGGATTTTAGTTATTATAAAAGTTAAACAAAAAACAGAAGAGTAAAAGGTTAAAAGAAGGAAAAGACCGCTGTACAGATGGTGAAGTGATTAGGATTAAAGATGAACCAGAAGAAGTGAAAGGTTGAATAAGGTTTACGGATTAATTATATATAATATATATATATATATATATGAATATAAAGAATTTTAAATAGAAACACTTAGAAAAACTTACATGAAATTTGGTAACGTTTCGAACTAAGTTCTTCGTCTGACGGAGAGGGACTGGAAGGTAGATTGAGAGGAATTGAAGGATAGGAGTGAGCAGGGTGGGGTGAGGGGGGGTAGAGGGTAGAGCAAATGTATTCAGTACTAGACAGGCTCGAAGGTACTCAAAACTACCATACAGACAAGCAAATCATACAATGAAAAAATGAAAATACACACACACTCTAAACGAAACAAATAAAAAAAAATAAATAAATAAATAAGAAAGTGAATAATAGAATGGGAAAGAGGATAAAGAATACAAATAATAATAGTATAAGTAAATAGATATAATACAAAAACGGAATAAAATAAATATAAAATATAATAAAAAAATAGAATAAAATAAAAATATCAAATAAAAATAAAAAAAAAATAAATTATTGTTTATTAATGCCAGGAGGATGACGGGATTTCAGGATGAGTTGGTAGGCAAGTTCCCAGTTTCGACGAGCAGGAGTGGATGTGTCCTCAGGAAGTTTTCTAAGGATTTTGGCTTTATATAGGTCATTAAAGGAAGAGGAATGGTGGGATCTAGCGTGCACTGCAACTGGTAAATCACTCCTTTGGTCACGGCACGATTGTCTGTGGTTGTTTAAACGCAGGTTGAAGGGAGTAGACGTTTCTCCTACGTAAAAACAATCACAATGCTTGCACTCAAGGCAATATACCAAGTTGCTGGAGGTGCAGGTTGAGGAAGAAGGAATACGGTAGGAAGTATTAGTAGAAGGACTTGTGAAAGACGGTGAAGGGTCTAAAATAGGGCAGGTTAAACAGCGTCTTCTGTTACAAGGATGGGAGCCTAGAGGAAGGGGTTGGGTTGAAGTAGAGGCAGGTTTAGTTTGGACCAAAAGATTTCGAAGGTTAGGAGGTTTTCTGAAAGTGACTGTAGGAGGTTTGGGAAGTAGGTTAGAAGTAGAAGGATTAGAGGAAAGAGTAGTGAAACCGTCTTTCAGGAATTTATTAACTATTGCAGGCCAGGATAGTAGGTAGTAAAAAGATAAAAGGAGGGGGCAGTAGGAGGTCGGACTGGTCTGGGGTGCAAAGAGGCTTCGATTTGAGACTTTATGATATTAGGGGGGTAGCCACGGGATAGCAGAGAGGTTTTTATAGAGCCTATATACCGGTCTAGGAAGGCTTCATTAGAACATATTCTGTTACCTCTGATGCCTAAGGAAAAAGGAATAGATTTTTTCTGCGATTGGGGATGACAGCTGGAGAAATGTAAATATTGTTGGAGGTTGGTAGGCTTGATATGGACTGCCGTATCCAGTCTACCACCCTGGAGATAGACATCCACATCAAGGAAGGTGACATGGGATTGGAATATTCAGATGTAAAGCGGAGACAGGAAAAGGAATTAAGTTCAGTCAGGAAATCTCTAGGGCAGGAAGATCGTGAGGCCATAAGAAAAAAATATCGTCGATGAATCGACGCCAAAGAAGAGGCTTTAGGGTTGAGAATCAAGGAAGGAACTTTCAATCAGACCAAGGAAAAGGTTGGCGTAGGCTGGGGCTGCCCTTGTGCCCATGGCGGTACCTTTGATTTGGAGGTAATATTTGTCTTCAAATTGAAAACAATTCATCTCTAAGATGAACTCCATGAGTTGAAGGAGAAAAGGTGAGGAGGAGCGTGGTTGGGTCGCTTATCAAGAAAATTTGATAGCTTTGATACCCTCAGAATGGGGGATATTAGTGTAGAGGGAGGTAACATCAACTGTAACTAAATACAAATTCTCAGGTAAGGGTGAAGGTAAACTTCTAATCAGTTCTAAGAAATGATTAGTGTCCTTGATGAAGGAAGGTAAGGATTGGGCTATAGGTTGGAGAAAAGAATCAACAAAAGCAGAAATTCTTTCAGTGGGAGAACCATAACCAGCAAGGATAGGTCGACCTGGGCAACGATTTGAGATAGGATCTTTCTTATGGACTTTAGGAAGGAGGTAAAAGATGAGGTGTACGAGGATTTTCAGGAGTAAGGAGACTGATATCAGATTCAGAGAGCCCCTCTTTAGGGGCCTGGGTGGAAAGGTACAAAGATATAGTATTTATATTGTTGAGTGGGATTAGATTCAAGGCGGAGATAAGTATCAGCACAAGAAAGTTGCCTGTACGCTTCAAAAAAATAATCTTCCGAATTCAAGATGACAGTAGAGGAACCCTTATCAGCAGGCAAGACAACGATAGAATTGTCACATTTAAGCATTTTAAGTGCTTGACGTTCATGGTAAGGTAAATTACGGGAATGATTAAGTTTTTCAGGGAAACTTGGATCGGATACTTTATCTAATAAAGAATTGATATAAAGCTCCAGAGGGTGGGTACTAGGAAGAGATGGAGGTTCTTGGGAGGATGGTGGTTTAAATTTAGCTAAAGAGGGATGGGTTTCTGAAGAGGAAGTTAAAGTTGTGGGAGGATTATTAAGAAAATAATATTTCCAACGAAGGGACTTGGCAAAAGCAACAACGTCAGAAACTAATCTAAAATGGTCAAATGAGGTGTCGGCGAAAAGGAAAGGCCTTTAGATAAAAGAGAAATTTCACTCGGTTCTTTGTTAGATAAATTAATAACTGTGTTAGGAACTAGGTTATTGTTGACGTTATGAATTGGGATGGGATTTAGGTTATGAGGTAGAGCTGGACCATGAGAATCAGATGAAGGCGTATTAAGGTTCGGTTCGGAGACATTAGGAGTGATAGAGAGTGGGGATTAGACAGAGTCTCTGAAGTCGAAGAGCAAGGAATATTAAGTTCAAATGCAGTGCTCGAAGTAGAAGCATTAGAGTTGGTAGCAAAAGGATGAGAAGGAGGGAGTGGTGAAAGGTTAGTCGGGTGGACTGGTGGGTCCTTGGACTTGGAAAGAAGTAGAGTAGAAGGATAGCTAGCGTTGAGACTCGGGGTTAGCGGTTTGTACTGCTGAGTGGGATAGAAGCACAGTGTGATTCCTGAGTAGAAAGACGGAAGTGGGTGGAGGGACTGATGACGGATGTTGGGTTAACTAGCTTAAAAAGCTATAGTAAATCTAAAGTACATAAAACTAAAAAGGAACTTACTTTCTAGTCGTTAACATGGATTTGGGGAGTGGAAGAAGGAAGGCGCGGGGGAAGCGTATAGAGGTTTGTCTCAGGGAGCAAGGACCGGGTGGAGGATTAAGGTTAAAAAGTGCTTGTAAGATTTTATCGGCTATATAAGAGCTAACTCTCAGCAAGCCTATCTAACATGTATAATTATTTTAATTTTTATTTCCTAAAATTATATATATATATTATATATATATATATATATATATATATACTATATATATATAATACATATATATATATATATATATAATATACATATATATTATATATAATATATATATATATATTATATATATATACTATATATATATATATATATTATAATATATATAATTTTAGGAAATTAAAAAATAATTATAGCATGTGATAGATAGCCTTGCCGAGAGTTTAGGTTACGATGAACTACATTGTTCCCCATGTATCATCATTACCATGTCTATCCGGTCTGACAACCTTACCCAAGTACGGCAAAGCTCGCCAAGCTTAAGAATCTCTTTTTGCAGGTTCCATCAAAGTTTTATGGCTTAGGGCTTAATTTCATTTGTGCCTCCTGATTAGATTAGTCACTTAATTCGCACTTTGTCTATTAGAAACTGCTACATGCTGAATGCACAAAATCACGGGTACTGGCCATATTTTAAGGATGGACTGAATGAGAGTTGGTCTGTACATTTAATATACCTGCATGTCCTTTACTTGGTCACACTAAGGCAGATAGAATGCGTTTAAACTTCCCCTTCATACGTGAAATCAATAAAGGACATTCATCCATTCAAGTAATTAACAAAAGATTTCAGCTGCTCTAAAGTCAGCTGGTCTAAGTCGGCTTCTGTCAATAAATTAATATAAGTGGTGAGTCACCTTTCTTTTCTCCCTAGTTCGAACGCTGTTTGTCTCTACTACTAAAGACTAAAGAGGTTGAAATGAATATCGCGTGATGAGGAAGAATATATCTCTCACTGTTGTAGACTAAATTCTGATGTCTTATTGTGGTAGCAGCCGACACACTCTAAACACATCTTTATAGCGTTATAGAGCAAATAAATTACCACTTGCTTTGTTTAAACTTGGTAAATCTTGTTTATAGCATTCACACTGTGTGTTTTGTTTAACACATTTATAATCATGGAATAATTAGGCAAGGTAAAAATGACTATTTTCACTGTTTAATTTGTTTTTTCTTTCTCTTTCAAGTAGAAGGGGAACATTAATAAAACAAACAATAAAACACACACGTTTGCATAAAATTTACCCGTTGAAGCAATTGCAGATTATAACCGTCCAAGATTATAATTCCTGCACGGAGGTCCGCATGCTGAGCCAATTTCATTAGAGTGCTGTTTTCCTTGCTTAAAATCCATTTCTTGATTTAGCTTTTGGTTCACAATTCATAGACTTATTAGTATTACAACTTAAAACTCACTTTTTATCCAAATTTTTACAGCATATGCGAGGGTAAAATTTGTAAACAATTAACATTTTCCTTCAGGTATTCAGGTCTTTTGGGATACTTAGTCCATTCCGTGCTATTAACTGCTTAAGACAACCACTTTTTCGGGTTAAATATCCTATAATCCCGGAAATTAGATATATTTAGATAATTAGATATATTTATTTTCATTAGGTTTAAGTTTTAAATTTTTTGATTAGCTTTTTTTTGTTGGATGTATTTTGTTATAATATTTTAGTATTGCTATGTTGGGCACTGATGATGGCGTAAGCTCAAGGTAATGCTTGACCTCAGAATAGAATGGTTACTTAAAGTCTAGGGTGTTATGACTTCAAACTCGCTTCGCTCGTTCTTAGAATGCCGTGATTATTCAAAGCCTAAAGATGTATTACTGCGGTCGCGCTATGCTTACAACGGTTATTGTACAAAATATACAGTAACTTAAAGTCAAATATACACTGTAATAAAATAGATTAAATTAATAGCATACACTCAAAAATGTATGATGTATTTTTTTATTATAAACTTATTATTTTATTATTCTTTTTCATTAACAGTTTTTCGTGTAATAAACAGTTTAATCGCACTTTTGATAGTTTATATATAATTCTAACACCAGCGTTATTCTGTCTAACTTTATAAGGAAAAGAAAACAAAGTGTTTCACATTTCTCTCCTTGCTTTGTTTGATTCAAGATAATAAATCATAGGTTGTGTTACAGAAAAAAAGAAGTACTAGAGTAGAAAAAAAGGTCAAGTCTGCTACATCGCTCAGAATACTGGATAAATGAGCGGCGATTTTTTGTCTAAACCAAGTTGTGTCGAGATACCTCGTGTGTTTAGACCTTGAGCTTCATTTATATCAAGAGCCATTTAGAGAGGGTTGAAGTCTGAGTCTTATCAGCTCGTAGAAGAAGGATACCAATAGCTTCCTACAGACCCTTATCTACCTTGATTGGTTCGTTTCTTTCTTCACTTATTTGACCAAGTATTATGTTTTTATCTCGTATAGAGTGAAAAAATTACAAAAGTTACGAAGTATTGAATTTTCCATTAGATTTTCATTAGAAAATATACGTTTTATAGAAACATGTGTTTTGGTAAAACAATTCTATGGGAGTGTGTCACTTTTCTGAGCAAACATTGTTTATTAAATAGAAGTGGTTAGATTAACGTCTCAGGGAGGTTACGTGTCAAAAGGTTATAATTTTGAAACGGCCAAAACCATAGAGATATATTACTAGAGGGGCCCTATTGGTTGAATTTTGAAACATCGAAAAAGTAACCTGACCACATTCGATTATCATTTTCATCAAATAAACAGAACAAAAAAACAGTAAATTATATGTTTATGTTTAAAATACAAATCACAACACAAACAATCTGTGGGAAGCTGAAAACAATTGATTAATTATAACCAATAACTTCCTCTTGGCGGAGGTTTTAATGAGGTTACACTGAGCCCCTGAGAGCCCCACTAAAAATGTTTCAGGCCTCTCAATGTATTAAGATAGGCTATGATCCCTCTAGTATATATCTCTATGGCCAAAACTAGTTTGTTTGATTTTCCTACAAAGTTATTGCTTGTAAAAAACCGGATACGGAGTACCTCTGAAGTTTTCCTCGTCACATCGGATTCGCTACGCTCATCCTCCCTACTACGGACTCGCTTTGCTCCTCCTCAGAATATACAATGTGCTAAATATACATTGTAACACATCTTCGGACTTGCTTCGCTCGTCCTTAGAAGGTAAATACATCCGCTTCATTCCCGGCGGTAACTTATCAAGGCACTAACCACGCTCGATGATGCTTAAATTTTATGATCCACCAAAAATCATAGATATATTGTTGTATTAAAACGAAACTTGGTGTGCTTATTTATTACGTAAATGTATACTTTTTTATAAATTTCAACTCAATTTTCTGATTTTTTACTTAATTTAAAAAAAAAAGTATACAAATTTAATAAAAATAGGACTAATGCTGATAATGAAATGAAACTTCAAGTATTTTACTTTAAGTTTTAAAAGATCTACAATTAGAATTTGTTTTATTTTTATATTCCTTAAAATTAATAAATTTAATACGATTTAATTGTAATTAAATAATGTAATAATGTAATTAACTTAATTTTAATTGATTTAATTGTAATCATAGTAATTAACAAAAAAATGAGACCTTGCTTTAAATCAAATAATATTCCTAATCAGCGATATAGTTTATAAACTCAAATTGTTTGATTAATAAAATTAGACAGTTTTGGTACTTTCTCTGCCTAGGGAGTTTTTGAGAAGTATTTAAGTCTTTAAGCCTTAAATTTAAATCTTTATGCAGAGAAGGTACTGATATCTTTCCTAACTGTTTTGAAGTGACAGATCAGCAAAACGCCTCTTTCCTCCTAATATTAGTTCAGTAATACTTCATTTTACTATCGTGAGCAAATAAAATAATGTAGCTGGGGTATTTAAAGGGTTAATTATTTCGAAAGGGAACATTCAACAAAGCGCCTTGCAGCATTTTATGATAAATTAAATACTAAAAAATTGATGTATCTTTAATGAAGGTAAAAATATCTTTTTGTAATAAAATTTATTACAACATTGTCATTGCATGGCATGATGAACTTTTGAGATTAGGGTCATGAGAAGTGTTTTTTAATGAAAGGAACTCAACAAACATTTTTTTGTTAATTGAGAGTATTAGTGGCCGGATTTTTCTAGATATTCAATAAAAAAAGCATATGCATCCAAAATGTACCAAACATTTTGGTAAACTGAATTTCATTTGGAATGTTAAGTCAACTCAAGCTTATCATATCTCAAGTTTCATCATCAACTGATGGTAAACTAGTAGCTTCCAAATCCACGAAAAGAAAAATAATTTACAATTTCTATTCTCCTGTAAGGAACAGCTATATTATGAAAAAAAAACGGTATTAATTAATAATACCTGTGAATTAACACATATACAGGTATTATTATAATACAGTAAAAAAGTAAAATATATGCTATATTCATGTTAATAATGACATTTTAGCACACTTTAGGAGGCTCTAATGATAAATGGTCATGTCCAAAAATTCAAGTTCGATCCTGATCAGAACCTATTTACTTTTTATGCCAGGTATAAAAATGACGTGAAGCCGGTAGTTGCCGACGATGTCAGGTACTTTAAGTCTCCATTTAATTCTCTATAATGTTTTATACCTATATACTTATGTACTAATATACTTATCTCTTTATATACTTATCTACCTAAATAATTATACTTATGTAGTTATTTACATAGTTATATATAATTATGGTTAGTATTAATACATTTAAATACATAAAAATGAGCTTTTTTAAAGGCATGAGATAATCATAAAATAAATTATTCAATAAATATCAACTTAACAAATTACTCGGCTAATTATATGTTTGATGTAATATTTATATCACCATTTCAATTCAATTATAATTTAATATATTATTAATTAAAACTTCGTATAAAAATGTTCAATTTGTGTCAAATTATTTTCAGAAAAATGTATAAAAAATATTCATTTACTTGTCTACAATGTTTTTATTTGATTATTATCTCCCGTGACATTTTAGTTGGATTAATGAAATTGTTTAAAAAATTGTCGTGTTGAAAATATAATCTTTAGTCTTAAAAAATAAAATTATTTATTAAATAAATTACGTCAAAAGCTTGAAACAAATAATACATTGTATGATTTTTCGCGATTTTGCATGGTGTGATGAGCTTATAAGATTAGCGTCATGAGGAGGGGTTTATTAATGAATGAAACTCACTGGCCAGGAATATATATATATATATATATATATATAATATATAATATATATATATATATATATAATATATAATAAACAAAACAAAAACAGATGGTTAAAATTATAGTGAAAAATAATAACAAAGCAACGTTTCGTTAAAACGTGTCTTCACTCCAGTCTACTTTCTTCTTCTACTAGCCTGATGAAGTTGTTTTTTAACGAAACGTTGCTTTATTATTATATTTTTCACTATAATTTAACCATCTGTTTTGTTTTGTTTTGTTATTCGAGAGTACGTCTTTCATTTTCTGTTTGTATGTATATAGATACATATATATATATATATATATATATATATAATATATATATAGTACGTCTTTCATTTTTCTGTTTGTATGTATATAGATACATATATATATATATATATTATATATTAAATATATATATATATGTATCTATATATATACATATATATAATATTATATTATATATATATATATATATATATATATAATATATATAATTGTTGTTAGTATTTGTCTCAATTATAATTGATACTATTAAAATTTAAGACACTGGATAGGACGTAATATTTTTCCTTAATTTTGCATTATAACTATATTTCGCCTTCCTTAGCAATACAAGGCATATTCGTGTTAAATAAACATAAAAAGAAAAGAGTTAAGTACAATCAAATCATAGATGTTAAAATAATTACTTATAAGTCATGCTCATGAGAAGTTAAAGATAAAACTACTTACAAACACCGTTAAAATAAATAACTGAGTCAAAATCTATGGGAAATTCTAAACAAAAATATTTAGAATGAAAAATAATTTCATTCTAAATGCATGACTTATTAGTAATAATTTAACATCTATGATCTGATTGTAATTAATTCTTTTCTTTTTAGGTTTATTTGACATAAATATGCCTTGAATTGCTAAGAAAGGCGAAATATAGTTATACCGCAAAATTGAGATAATTGATTACGTCCTATCCAGTGTGTTCTTGAGTGAATCCCTTTTTTTTTTGTTTATTGTCCTATATTAGTTCGTCTTATCACTTAAACTAATATGATTGTAAGTTGTCATATACTGTTATACTCGTCCACCAAATTGTTTTAAAAGGCGTGACTGAGGTCATCTTCATAGCATCTGGTCGGTGATTTTTTTTAAGGAATTTAAAATAAACAAGGAACATAATATAATATCTAGGAAAAAACTGTTGACGATAGGAGAGAGATTGGGGGTGTCTAATATTTAATATAAAAATCATGTTTTGCTAAACTCGGTTGTATCAAATGATATATGTTTAGCTGCCAAGTATGATAAAGGGAACATCGCTCGCCTCTGGTAAATACTATACATTATATCATTTGATACTACCGAGTTTTGCAAAACATGAAAAGTTGACACAATATATTATATATTCTTCGGAATTAATTGAAGGTCAGAGTGAGTTCAGGCTCTGTCAGCTCCCTGATGAGTTGGACGTAACGAAACAGAGTGGGACATGACATTATGTCGAGCCATCAATGGTGACAAATGTCGAATGATGGAACAGTTCCCAGATGTAGCATTGTATTTTGCTTGTTACGTTTCCTAGGTGTCTCTCGCTCAGTTATATTGTGTGAACCATTTATGTTTTGCAAAACTCAGTACTATTAAATGATGAATTTCGCTCCACGTTATGGTTAATTATTGTAACAGTTTTTTGTTAATTGACTTAACCGATGTCAGTCCAAGCCAAGTCGAAGTTAATTTGGATTAAAAGATAAAGAGACAAAACTTCTAATACACCCTTTTTATATGTAACTTTTTTTACCTACATATGCATTATGTTTAACTCCAAGTTTTGGATTTACTATGATATCATAATAAAGTTAATTATTAAAGAGACTTAAGGTATGATACTGAAGGTCTTAGTTTAGACAGAATTTAATACGCTTACCGAACCTGGATTTGACTAGTACATTAAAATCTCCTAAGTTTTTATATTAAAATTATTATTTTAAATTAAATTTTACTAAAAAACTTAAAATATTTAAAATTAAAAAGTGAATTAAACTTTACTTTTAAGCTTGTGTGACTTAAAGAAAAAAGCTTATAAAGTTGAAAGCTTATATTTGACACTAGATATTTTCCTAATGTTAGTGTGCTAGTATATTATGGAAAGACATTATAATTCTCTTTAGTTTTAGATATAAAAGAGAAGTATAGTTCACACTATAAAACCAAAACCTTTTTCTACCTTGATCTTTTCGAGGGTTTTCCCTGTCCTTCTGTCTTCCATTAGATGCCAGTCTTTGTATCCGTCTGCATCATACATTGCTACGTGTTAAGAGTTGCGACGAGACAAATTGGGTAGAGGGCACCTCGGAATTATTCCTTATGACATCGAGTTCGCTACGCTCCTCCTTCCTGCTTCGGATTCGCTTCACTCGTCCTTAGATAGTAAACACATTCGTTTCATTCCAGCGGCCATACATTTAGGCACTGACCACGCTCGACGCTGCTTAACTTTTATGATCCAACAATAATTATAGATATACTTGTCGTAATGAAACGAAACTTAATGTACTTATTTATTAGGTACTTATTTATTTTGGTACTTACAATTGTACCAAATTTCTATTTAATGTGTATTTTCCTCCTATAGACTAAGTTTTTTACAGTTTGATCTCTCTAGCATAAATAATCTGGGAGCTACGATAATAATTGACACACACAAGCACACACATACAGACAGACAACTTTGCAAAATCCACTTAGGAGACTTTAAAATCGCCTGAAACGGATAATACCAGTGACTTCCAGGTTTAAGATTTCTTTTCCTATATACCTACAGTATAAATTAGGAAAAGTAAAATCCACTTCTTGGTATACTCGCTCTTCGAAAGTTAGGAGTTGGAGCAATTTTATTTAATTCGCTGAATATTAACGCTTATTTTTAATTATCTTTTAAATAGACAGGTGGTACAAGTGATAATTATGTAAAAATTACCAGAGATTGTAAGTTGACTGCTTTAGATTGACGTAAGAACTGTAAAATTAAATTGTCAAATTTAGCCAAAAAATTGTATAATAGTGCCTATTGTTTATAATAAACCATAATATTTAACAATTGCACACAAGTTATTTTAGGTAACAAAAAATTAACTTGTAAATGCTTATATTTAAACATATTTTTTATTTATATTTTCTCACTCATAACGTAAAGTATAAAGGAAATGTATTGTATATCATTTGATACTACTGAGTTTTGCAAAACATGAATAGTTGACACAATATAATTGTGCGAGAGACACCTAGGAAATGTAACAAGCAAAATGCAATGCTACATCTGGGAATGTGCATTGTGAAATGTATTGTGCTTGCTAAAAAATCTGAAGCCAGGATGTCACTGGAATAATCCTTTTCAGGTGATTTAAGACCTTCTGAGTGGTTTTCACTAAATTGTCTATCTGTGTATGTGTGTGTCTGTTATCATCGTATCTCCTAGTGTATTTATGCTAGAGTGTTGAAATTTTGTCGAAAAATCAATTTTCCGCTGTAGTTGTGCTATTCGGAAAATAATTTTTTATTACGAAAATTTTGAAAAATCATAAAACGCGAAAAAATTATGTGATCGAATACAAACAATGTTGTTATTTTTAACTAAGAATAAACAGTGAGTATTTTATAGATAGATTTATATAAATATGATTTCAAAATCTGAAGACACTGGACTTATTAGAATAATTTGTCTCAACAGCTTTTTCAATTTGAATTGAAAAACTATAGAAAGGTTTGAGTAGCCTAGTCCTGAAGATGTCCAACAATGTTTTGGAGTTAATTCTCAGTTAAACGATAAATTGACTCAATCAAAGGCAACATAATTCTTTGTAATCTTTACATCAAGTAGAGGAATTAAATCTAATTATTTCCTTAATATAGGAGCTCAAATACTAATTATATACTGGTTCATGTGACCGACTAATGAAGCAGGTTGTTTCATTGCTCACTCTACAATATTTAGTTATTTAATATGCTTCATAGAGTCGTAAAGTTAGTTATTAATTAAGTGAAAAATAAGGAAAGCTTGTTCTATTCCATTTACTTTGTTGAAGGAAAACTTCAACCTTTTCAATAATAAATGGAAAATTTAAATTAACAATTCATACAGCATAGACGTGTAGTTATCTCTTGGAATAGTACACTCATATTTTATAGAAAATTTAATTTCTTTAAAATCATTATTAATAAAATAGCATGCATTACAAGAACTCTAAATACATGGGAGGAAATTATCAAAAAGACTTTTATTTACAGTCAAACAAATTTTCAAAATACTCTCAGTAGAATTCAAATATTATGTGTAAAGTTATTATATATTACTAAATTTTTTATTATTAGATATCTGATAAAGCTATCCTGATAAACTTTTTTACACATTTACAACTATGTATGGTTCACAGAAATACAAGTTACAGTTTAATATCTGTATTCATTCCAAGAATCTTGAATAAGGAGATGACGCATTATGGAATATTTATGACCCCAATGAGATTGGAATTGGAAATCGTATGAGATAGAGAAATAGTAGCAAACTTACCTTCCCCATAGTTATAATGAAAAAAAGGCGCCAAACGCAGGTTATGTAGCAAGGTTGTCGAGTTTGCTTCTCAACTTTCTTCTGTGCTTCTTGTGTTGTTACATTTGAGATGCTTGTTAAGTCATTTGTGCTTATATAATTTTAAATTTTGGACTGTACTTAGCCACTTTAGTGAGAGATAATTTAAGCGTGTTTATAACCTTCTCGAGCAATAATCTATGGGAAACCATTGAGAGGTAAATATGCCTCTAAAATATAAGATCTGCGCTGTTATAAGAATTGTAAGCATGCGCAGATTGTACCAAGCATGTGCAGTTGATTTTTGACGTGTGTTTCGTGTTGAATTCTCTCAATTTTTTGGTTTTCAATGGGGTCACTTTTTTGTATGACATATCGACATAGTGCGTCATTCCCCTAATAAAAGATCCTTGATTAATTCTGGTTTTATTGATTGACATGTATATGTTAATAATACAATATGTCATTAATTGTAATGTAAACAAATCTAGTTTTTTCTCTAATACACTGAAAAATTCGCTTATATCGTGGCAGTATCCCACTTATATAAACCAGTAATATGATGAACTGATATAGTACAACAACCATGTGGCCGCGAAGCGGAAACAGGGAGGCGCAAGGGCCGGGAAGCGATTTTGAAGTAGTAAAGATAAACGAGGCTATACCCATATTTTGAGGAAAAGTTCTGGGGTGCTCTGTCCAAATTTTCTCGTACCAAATTCATTTTATAGATGGATACTATGTACTCAAAATAATCTCTGACAGAATACTATTATGTACCAGTTTTATTTTTCCTTATAACATGTAAACTTTAGCTTCACATTATGTTTTAGCCAAAACATCAATAATTCTACAAAGAATACAAAACTCTATCCAAGTGTGGTCCTGTTTTTAAATCTTTGATATAATAGCTATGAAAAAAGCAGATGGGTAAAAACAGTATCTGCGAGAATAGATTTTTTCCATATCATAGGGAGTCGATGGTGAGACACGAAATGATTTATCTACCGTAGTTTGATTTATTGCCGGCTGGAGAGCAGATTTGCCTGAGAGGTCGTATCTCTGCCTGTCATATGCAGCCTTGTTGCTATATTCACGTACCTGCTTTAACATGCAAACAATGTTGAATTTTAATGTTGAGAAGGATAGAATGTTTTAATGTGTGGTTTTGTAACGCAGCTTTCTCACTTTCATTCATATACGGTGTTACGGGTTTTAGTTCTGATTCAAAGTTTTCAGTATATTTGGTTTAAAAAGTATAAATGATAACGTCAAAAGTTAAGGCTCTCAACACAATAGTTGCAAAATTATTGACATTAATAATATGCTTCTTAATTTTTAATTATTTCTAAACAGTTAATATTTATTTGTCACATATCTTAGTTTTTCTATGACTCTGTAAAAATTCTGGCGCGGTGGTCCGCATGTCGGGCGAATTCCTTTGGATGCGTGTTTCCGTGCTTTTTACATTATATAAGTTTACAACTACTAAATAAATAATTCCGGCGCGGTGGTCCGCTGTCGGGCGAATTTCATTTAGAATGCGTGTTTCCGTGCTAAACAACCCATTTCTTGCTTAAGGTTCTGGTTCATGCTTTAGAACTAAGGAGTTACTCAATTGTCAAGCACTGCTCGTAACTCATTTTGTCTGTATTTTCCAAAGGAAATGCGCATAATTATCCAGTTGGTTGTACAAAACTATGCCTCTAAAATTAGAAGTTCGCACTATTATTTGCACTAGTTTAAAGCTTAGTTACTTATCTTTAAGCTTAGTCAGTTATCTTTAAAAGGTTTATGCGCATTTCCTTTGGAAAATACAGACAAAATGAGTTACGAGCAGTGCTTGACAATTGAGTAACTGCTTAGGTTCTAAAGCATGAACCAGAACCTTAAGCAAGAAATGGGTTGTTTAGCACGGAAACACGCATTCTAAATGAAATCGCCCGACAGCGGACCACCGCGCCGGAATTATTTATTTAGTAGTTGTGTACTTATATAATGTAAAAAGCACGGAAACACGCATCCAAAGGAAATTCGCCCGACATGCGGACCACCGCGCCAGAATTATTTTCTAGTTGTAAACTTATATTAAGTAAAAAAAAAAAACGATAAAAAATTATCGACCCTTCCAGGATGTGAACCCAGGTACCTTGAGTTTGAGTGGTCGTATGGACTCCGGACCACTGGCATTCAACTCAGAGGCCCAAAAAACATTGAAAACGACACCCTACTCGAAATTTAATTTTCAACGACCGTAATGTTGGTTTTCTATAATTTTTGTGGTTTTTTCGACTTTTTGGTCACTTAGAGTGGTCGTATCGACTTTGGACCGGTTTCATTCGATTCAGCGCCCAAAAATACATAGAAAACGACACCCTACTCGAAATTTATTTTTTATCGACCTAAATTTTGGTTTTGGGTAATTTACAATGGTTTTTTCGATTTTTAGGTCACTTAGAGTGGTCGTATCGACTTCGGACCGGTTTCATTCGATTCAGCGTCTCAAAAAACATAAATATTGACCTTTTTCGCGGCAAAAAATATTAACCCTGAATTTTGCCGATTTTTTTAAAAATTCGCTGACTCAGCAAACCGGGTTAATGACGTCACAAAAACCTGGTTTTCAATAGGGTTCGTGTCCTCCCAAAGGTTGATTTTTGTACCAAGTTTGGTTAAAAAATATTAATCCGTTCAAAAGATAGAGTGTTTACAAGAAAGTGTCTAGAAATACATATGTATAATAATATATATATATGTATATATATATATATATATATATATATATATATATATAATATAATATATATATATATATATAAAGTCTCGCGAAATTTATTTTTTCGTCATTAGGGACCTCTGAAACGGATTTGTGTCGTGGTCCGAGGTTCAAATTCCGCCATGACGCCTATCCCATTAGGCGAATTTCCAAAGAAATTCGCTAAAAGTCAGTAGGTTATTTTTTTAATTCAACGATTGACAGGTATTTCTGACTTTATAGGGCATTTAGGAAAAATTAAGTCATTACTAATCTAATAGATTATACTACTACACTAATATTGCACTAATAGACTATACGAGTACTCTATATATTACACTATTTAATATATTTGGTATTTTATTTTTCCTTAAAGTATCCTATATATCCGCCTCATAAATAAATAAATGCTGGGAAATTATTTTCAACTAAAAAGCATTAAGGAAAAGTAAATGAAAGAAAAAGCAAGTTATCAGGTAAATACCTTACAACGTTTAATTTTTTTGCCGCCTGCCTACAATGAAAATTATAATTTTAATCTAATTGCAGATAATCAAACTTTGTCTTTTCATATTTAATGAGAAAAAGTTTGTGTTAGTAAAAGTTTTACTTGTAGTTTAAAGTGGAAAGCTCTTAATTTTCTCACTGTTGAACCATTAAAAACCTTTCGAGGGGTGTGAAAATCTAAGAAGGTTTCACAAAAAACTTTTTTGAATGCTCTGACAATGATTAACGAAACATTTTGCTTCTCTTGTTTACAGTGTTCCCATTCATGGTTCTCTTTTTGTTTTTCCTTATATTGAAAAGTTTGGAGAAAGGGTCGGACATAGAACTCTCGTATCATTATATTTATTACGAAAATGAAGTTAAATCCTTTTAAAAATTTTGTCAGTTTTGTCGTTGACCACAAATTCATTTAGACACTTAAGGATTCAAAAGGAAATTTTTGATAAACAAATTACTCAGTCAGTAGTTAATTCCTTTTATAACTTGTTTAGTTATTTCCTTGTTTAAGTTTTAAGTTCCATGGAAATGAAACATAGTTGTAACTTATAAGCATATCTTATGTGCCTCTTTATGTGTCACAATAGATTCCTTCTTCAGAACTGTCTCATTTTAAAGAAATGTGATTTAATTTAGTTTCTTAGGTGTTATACTTGCTCGTTTTATAGTGACAATAATTTTTTTAATTTCTAGATAGCTTTAAACATAGAAGGCTATATTTAAAGCTATATTTATTCGTAAGAAAATTCGTACGTTGCCCTGATTAGATTAACTATATCGGTATTTTACCCAAATATGCGGAGTCAGATATGTTTTAGAATGTATATTTCAACTCATTATATCCCATAGACTACAAAATGCTTGTTAGCGCTTTCAATGTATTGCGAGTCATCCAGCACAAAGTTTTACTTGTTTTGACAAATTTATTGTCTTTTCTTAGAATCAGGTATGAACGTATGTATTTCTAGACAGATAAGGATAAAATAAACATTATGAAACAACATAGTCTCTTACTATTTCGTCAATATTGGCCAACAATATTAAAACAGATACCATTAGGCGCTCTTATGACATTAAACATGCAAACAACTGTAAAGCAGGTTTATACTGTCTAGTTTTCTGTTCTAAATTTCAATATTGAAAACACGAGGGCACGAAATCTGAAACCTTTATAATTATCGGCGTTACGTGAAATCAATAGCAACAGGTAATGATTTTTGGCAATCACTTGTTGTTGACCCGTTTATTCATTTGTTTATTATTTACCTGTCATATTTCTATTTATTCACCTGCTACATTGCTTATTCACCTGTTACATTGTTCTTTATTCACCTGTTACATTGATGTTTATTTACCTGTCATATTGCTATTTATTCAGTTGTCACATTCTTGTTCATTCACCTGTTCCATTGTCGTTTATTCATCTGTCACAATGTTTTACATTCAATTGTTACATCGTTCTTTATTTACTTGTCACAATGATGTTTATTTACCTATTATATTGCTATTTATTCAGCAGTCACATTGTTGTTCATTCAACTATTACATTGTCGTTTATTCTCATGCTACATTTTTTTCTGTCACAATAAAGTTAGCACCATTGAAATACTTAAACCTATTCGGGATCAATTAACGAGATTTATAGGTATTTTCCCTAATTAAAATGACCATGATAAATGCTAAAAAATCGAATATACACTCAGATAAAACTCCATAACATCTTAATCTTCCTTAAATGTTTTCTACCAAACTTAAAATGAAACCCATCTATCAGCAAAAGAGGTAGTTTAGTGTCATTAAGCATAAAACGGAGAGTTAAGTATACGCTTTGCACAACTTCTCTTAGAAACAATAATGTGAAATAAAGTTACTATAAAACAATTTACTTAATAAATAGCACTGCAGTTAGCTTACAATATTTATCTTTTTAACTCATAAATATAATACCTACTCTGCTATATTTTATTTTAAGTAGACTTTAAACAATAGCGTATAACTATAAAATTGCGGCCTACTTATCTCGAGTTTATGAACCATTTGTAATAAATTGCAGGGTAAAAACTTTTTAATCAGTCGTATTAAGTAAATGAAATATTGCTCCTTGCGTTGTACGTTACACTATTTTCAATGCTTATTGCATAAAAAACTTTCCGTAACTCATCTGATAAAATATTTCAGAGAAAAGTGTGAAAAGAGAAAATGAACTGAATACGTATTGACGAAAATATGGAGTAGTTTTTAAACTCAATAAGTATTTGTTAACTAAAGGTAAATTTAAGCACATTACTTGACTCTAGTAAGACTTATTACCTATGACAGCAATAGAAGCAATTCTTTACTTTACTACCTTCAAATAAATAACCATAGTAAGTTATATATTTGGCACATTTCCACTCTGAAAACTCATTTAGAATTACTTTTGCAAAACAAACTAAAACAACTAGACCTAGAAGTTGACTTCTGAGGTATGCTTCAGTTCTCTTGAACAAACAGAGCGGAAGTTACTCGGTGAGATGTAGACACTCACATAGATTTATATTAACTTTAACTGTCACGCAACAAGACTTAACCCTCTCAAAAAGTCTTATATACAAATAGAATGCTTAATTAAGGTTAAATTTTCTTTTTAGGCTTTTCAGAAGTACAGAGTGTAGTTGGTAAATTAGTAACAAAACAATAGAAGAAAAAGAGACTATTAGAACACTTGAAGATCGATAATGTTTTTTAATGTGGTTCTTAAAAGTATCCCCTCCAAATATTTTTTGTTGAAAGGCCGCTCTATTAATGAAGCATGTTAAGTATAGAGAATGGGGTAGTTGTTGTTTATTGTGTGGTACTTCACGTCGCTTTTTCAAGTTAAGTTGAGGGATTAAGAGCATATTTATAAGGATTTAGTGAGGACTGTGCTCCAAAAAAGTGCTACCTTAACCTGAAATCGAATTTTGACGCTCCTTGGATTCCAAACATTTATTTCAACGCGTTTGAAGATTAAGTTTTTAAAACAACTAGATATTATTATTTTTGCGAGTTTACTTATTGCATGTGTTGTACGGCGGCATTGAACCATTGAACCATTGAATATGTCAGAAATATGTTAAGAAGAAGAAGAAAGAAATATGCAAGAAGTTTTGCTGGC
This sequence comes from Microvelia longipes, assembly GCA_018340805.1. Taxonomy (NCBI): domain Eukaryota; kingdom Metazoa; phylum Arthropoda; class Insecta; order Hemiptera; family Veliidae; genus Microvelia; species Microvelia longipes. Next base: position 3,679,257 of record JACMZG010001911.1, on the reverse strand, counting down.
ATAAAAATCAAGCATTTCGAAGGAAATCGTCTCAGCTTGCGAACCCTCATACCCGAATTTTCAATATTTCTGTTGGTTTTGTTATTTTCACGCCATTAGTAATTCATTTGTATTTTTTTCTTATAGGTAATGAAATGCAATGCAGATACTTTTTTTATTGTGAGTTAGTTAAATACTTTTATTCCTAGTTTTAAGTGTACTAAAAATATACTGTAGAAGTCAATTTAGGTCTTTTTAAAGCATTGTTTAAGCTTGTAAATAAACAAGCGTGCAATGTACATTTTAATGGTAATTTCCCCCTGTCAACAGAAAACATGTACTTACGTCTAGATTCAAGTACATTACGCATTTAAAAGTTTACTTATAGGTAAAGTCTTAAGCATTTTCTTTGAGAAACGGCCATTTATTTTCTTCTTTAAACTTTATCAGATTTAATAACTCTAATTGTTCAAATACAGTCATTGTGAATTGCTCACTGATTAACAAAACGGGTCCTCTGACTTCTTTCTGTTGAAAGTAAGACGTCAACGGTAACCCACTCGAGCGGTTATCCATCAATTTTTACATAATTTACCAAGATATTTGTAAACGCTCCGATGCCATAGACCGACTTTCCGAAGTCATTAAAGACCAATGAAAAATAGTTTTTAACATGTCAACTGAAGATTGGTCAGTTTCTTTACTTTTCCTTATTTCAACATCGTAGTCCCCCGTGTATTCATGCTGGGGAGTTGAAACTTTGTACAAAAATCTGTTTATGTATGTAGTTGAGAATTTTATATCCAGAAGATCATTTTTTCCCAATATTGTCTCAGCAAAAAATCATTAATTTTGAAAAATCATTAAACGCGAAAAAAGTTTGTGATCGGATTGATTTGACATGCATGTAGCCATGTATAAGACTAACATATGTGCCAAGTTTTATTGCACTACCGGCATTAGTTCCATTTTTATTGAATGACTCGTGTACGTTGCTTTAAAAAATTGCTAAAAAATCGGCAAAAATTCTATTGTGTTGTGATTTAGTACATGTGTATACACACCTTTACGTAATAAATAAGTACACCAAGTTGAGTTTGAATACGATAAGTATATCTATGATTTTTGTTGGATCATAATAGTTAAGCCACATAATAATAATAATAATAATCGTTTATTTATATATAAATACCTGTTTACAAAGGTTAAATTACAAATAAAAAAATAATATATATTAACCATTTGTCTCGCATAAGCTCAAGGCGCGACACGAGTCTACTCCTTAAATCCAATGCTTATATCTACTCCTATATCTAATTAAAGAAAGTAAAAAGCATAAAAAAGTATACATTTATAAATTAAAGTCAACACTACTATTTTCATCAAAATAAAAGTACTAAAACAATGATAATTACAAATAGAATGACTAATAGCGCACTACATCCGTCCTGAACTGAGCTCTGGAGTAGACAGAGCAGCATTCATCCCCATCCAGTATTCAGTATTCATTCCCCGCGTGTGACCGCGGGGAATGAAACGACTGAATTTACCATCTGAGGACGAGCTAAGCGATTCCGAGGACATGTTGCAAAATAAATTTAACGACTTGTAAATTATAAGGATGAGTGAAGCGAGTCTGAAGTAGGGAGGACGAGCTTAGTGATTCCGAAGTAATGAGAATAAGTTCCGAAATGCCTCGTACCCGATTTCGATCAGTTCTTTCATTATGTTTATGAACAAGGCGATATCACGTTACTTTATTTACTTAGCGTTATTTTAGTATGTCTGAATGCAGTTTTATAAATTAGTCGACACAACATTACCAACCGCACCTACGCTATAGTTTGAGGCCATTCTACTGGGGATAGAATTGCGAGCCGCTAGACTGTATTTTTTGTTTGATTAAATATATATTTTTTTTGTTTCTACATTACATACATTCAAGATTTTTTATGCTACTGTTTATTAATAATATAATTTATTAATTACTTTGGTGGGATAAACTTCAATTAAAATTTAATGCGTCAAATAAAGTATAAATATTTTATCTTAGTCTAATATATTATCTGATATTGATAAGGCATACCAATACGTACTACCCTATAGATTATACGTTGTCCCTTCAGGGAAGGGTTATAGTCATTAGCATATAATATGTATTTATATTGTAATGATTCATGAGATTAGTTTATATGTATGAATTATCTCATGTTTTCCAAATGATGGAATAAATTATTTCCCTTTTTAGTTCCTTTACCATCAAAGGTATAATTTTCACTTTAAATTTGCATACTTATTATCATTCTTTTATAACAAATTTAAATGTAAGGAAATATTATCACAAGCGGTTGAAGAAGGAAACTTTTAAAGGTGCTAGTTCCGTTTAGTAAAGTTAGTTTTTAATAAAACTAACTAAATTGAGTTTATTCCAGGCTTATTTGAGATTCCTTGGAGTAATATGGTGGACATGATTGCAAAGGAAGAGGTTAACTAAATTCTAGCTTGTTTAGTAATGTCATGTTACTGTTTCGGGCCATGTGCTTACCATCAATGGATCTTAGATCAATGTGAAACAACATCGTCCAGACTGGGATTCAAACCTCTGCTGTAACTGAAACACTATTGTTATGAAATATGTGTGACGTCATTAATCCGCAATAACTCAGTGAAAATTTTAAAAAAATACAAAACTTATAAAAGTTTTTTGAATATTTGTAATTTTTTACACGTGTATAAATAGTTGGCAAATATACGTCGTTAAAATTTACTATCAGGATTATTTCCGGTTTCATCGATTAAAATATAATAAAAACAATTCACGTTTATTTGACTAATACATTTGCCAATTTACAGTTTGTCCTATGACAAACTGTCTCAGGTCGACTCTAAGCCGCTTTGTTTTCTTTTCTTTCATAATTGTTTTATTAACATTTTAAATACAGGGTGACTTACTCTTAATGGGACAAAATAAAAATCTTGATTCTATGGACCAGGATGAACAAAAAAATGTCATGTAAGCATAGGGTCGATTCTCAATAGTTCTCTAGAATAATCGATATATCGAATTATTCGATACTTTACTATCTAATTCTCTAAAACGATCTACAACTTGAAAACTACTAAAGCTAAAGAGATGCGGTTTTCACTATTCTCAAGGACATTAAATTCCCTTTAAAATGGTATACTTTATGTCGCAATCATCACAATTAAACTTTAATTTATTTGCATTTAAAATAAAAATTTTATTAGTACAAAAATGTAAAAAATTTTAAATGCCATCTTCGATATTTGTTCACTCATAGTTGAAACCTAAAAAATCTTAAAAACAGCCTCATTCCATACCCTTTAAAATGATATAACATAATCTAATGGCTTGTTTTTAACGTTAACCGAGATATTCTTAAAAAAACTTTATGTAAGTCGCTTAGATTCTAATTATTCACTATGTAAACAAAGACATTTACATTTTTTTTTTTTTTTTTTTTGTGTCAACGGAGGGGAACGCGACGGCCTCTAGAAGAAAGCTTTATCCCTCGGAATCAAAGCAGCTAACACCCCTAAAGGGGATGGCTCCTGATCATCCGAAGGTTCGTCACCTTTCGGTGACGAAGCCTAGCCCATGGCACCGGTCCATGGAGTGTGGGGACTGACCGACTTCTTCGACTGCCCAGCCGGTACCGTAGCAGCGATTGTCAGGCCTTACCCACTAAAAACTGATATTGCCTGTATATTTCATCTGTCATATACATTTAAATTATTTCAATTTGATTACTAATAAACTTTATTTTATTAGTTATAACTATATTATAATTATTCTATGTTTTGTTAATCATAGAAAATAATCAACCCCCTCCCTCCACTCCCATATAGCTTAAAAAACTTAATTTAAGTCTCTTATATAAAACAAATGCAACAAAACATTTCTTGAAGAATTTTGTTGAAAGAATACAAAGTAATAGGTATATTTATACATAATTAAATATAAATAAATAATTAACTTTTTACTGCAAGGGGAATTAAAAATCATTCTTCATGTAAATTATAAGAGAGATTCAATCTTCCTCCTTCAACTCTAATACATAGTCTACATCTTCTTAACACTGATTGTGTAGCTTTTTAGATTTGTGCTGCAGTTATTGCAGCTGGACTCATGCACTTTTAGCATCAGGTCATATCGATTTTGTGGGGCTGAATCAAAATTATCCAATCGCTGGTTGGGAGAGAGGACCAATAGCCTCCGAGATCTCCTGATCTTACACCTCTAGATTTTTTCTCTGGGCGCAATGACGATGAAATATACAGGCAATATACAGTTTTAGTGGGGGTAAGGCTGACAATCGCTGCTACGGTACCGGCTGGGCAGTCGAGAAGTCGGTCAGTCCCCACACTCCATGGACCGGTGCCATGGGCTAGGCTTCGTCACCTTTAGAAGGTGACGAACCTTCGGATGATCAGGAGCCATCCCCTTTTAGGGTGTTAGCTGCTTTGATTCGAGGGATAAAGCTTTCGTCTAGAGGCCGTCGCGTTTCCCTCCGTTGACAAAAAAAAAAAAAAAAATGTAAATGTCTTTGTTTACATAGTGAATAATTTAGAATCTAAGCGACTTACAAAAAGTTTTTTAAGAATATCTCGGTTAACGTTAAAACAAGCATAGATTATGTTATATCATTTTAAAGGGTATGGAATGAGGCTGTTTTTAAGATTTTTAGGTTTCAACTATGAGTGAACAAATATCGAAGATTTTGGCATTTAAATTTTTTACATTTTTATACTAATAAAATTTTTTATTTAAATGCAAATAAATTAAAGTTTAATTGTGATGATGCGACATAAAGTATACCATTTAAAGGGAATTTAATGTCCTTGAGAATAGTGAAAACCGCATCTCTTTAGCTTTAGTTTTTCAAGTTGTGATCGTTTAGAGATTAGATAGTAAAGTATTGAATAATTCGATATATCGATATTCTAGAGAACTATTGAGAATCGACCCTATGCTTACATTGACATGTTTTGTTCATCCTGGTCCATAGAATCAAGATTTTTATTTTGTCCCATTAAGAGTACCCTGTAGATTAATCCCAGTATAGTTAGGGCAGATAAAAGGTTGTTTGCAGGTGTTAAATGATTCACTTAAATGTATAGATTGCTATTTTCATTGAAATCGTTTATTTTTTTCTTAATTATTATAATTAAATTATTAGTAAAAATTTTCCCTTGAATATTTAAAGTAAAAATTAACATCTCTATCGTTTTATGAGTACACAAAGGCAAATTAACCCCATTACGTATTCAATATCGTTTATCCATGTCATTCGGATAAATTATAAAAAAAAATACCTATACCATTGGATAGTAGTAGTTTGATAATAAAAAGTAGTTGGATAGTAGTAGTTTGATAATAGAGTAGTTGATAGTAGGATAGTAGTTTTAGTGTTGGAATAATGTATTGGATAGTAGTTTGATAATAGAAGTAGTTGGATATAGTAGTTTGATATTAGAAGTAGTTGGATAGTATAGTTTGATAATAAAAGTAGTTGATAGTAGTAGTTTGATATTAGAAGTAGTTGGATAGTAGTAGTTTGATAAAAAGTAGTTGGATAGTAGTGTTTGATATTGAAGTTTGGATAGTAGTAGTTTGATAATAAAAGTAGTTGGATAGTAAGTAGTTGATATTTAGTTTAGTAGAAGTAGTTGGATAGTAGTAGTTTGATAATAGAAGTAGTTGGATAGTAGTAGTTTGATAATAGAATTAGTTGGATAGTAGTAGTTTGATAATGAAGTAGTTGATAGTAGTTTGATAATAAAAGTAGTTGGATGGTAGTAGTTTATAATAGAAGTAGTTGGATAGTAGTTTAATAATAGAAGTAGTTGGATAGTAGTTTGATAATAGAGTAGTTGGATAGTAGTAGTTTGATAATAGGTAGTTGGATGTAGTAGTTTGATAATAGAAGTAGTTGATATAGAGTTTGATATAGTTTGATAATAAAGTAGTTGGATGGTAGTAGTTTGATAATAGAAGTATTGGATAGTAGTTTGATAATAGAAGTAGTTGGATAGTAGTTTGATATAGAAGTAGTTGGATAGTAGTAGTTTGATAATAGAAGTTGGATAGTATAGTTTGATAATAGAGTAGTTGGATAGTAGTAGTTTGAAAATAGAAGTATTGGATAGTAGTTTAATAAAGTAGTTGGATGGTAGTAGTTGATAATAGAAGTAGTTTGATAATAGAAAGTAGTTGGATAGTAGTAGTTTGATAATAGAAGTAGTTGGATAGTAGTAGTTTGATAATAGAAGTATATAGTAGTAGTTTGTAGAAGTAGTTGGATAGTAGGGTAGTAGTTTTTTTCTATTTTGTAGTCATCCAAAAATTATATTATGAAGGTTTTGATGTTTTAACTAATTACGGACCTAATAGGCTTATTGTCGAAAACATCTTGATGAATATCAGAAAACTTATTTTACAAACCTAGTCATACAAAAAGCTCAATACATTTTCTTCCAAAAAATGTAATTGATTAAAACTTTTTTAATTTTAAGTTTTCCACCTAAAAAATGATAATAAATATTTTCTTGTATGAAAAGTTTAAGATGAAAGCTGTATGAAGAGCGTCAGCTTGTTTATTAAGACTTAAAAATAAAATCATTTAGACAAGGTTTTCTTCTGTCTTAACGAATTTAAATTGTCTTGGAAAAACTTTGCTTGTTGTTGAAAGAAAATGTTTAAATTAAGACGATATGGTAAAGCTTCATTCTTGAAGAGAAAATTAAATTTTAATTTGAAAATGTAAAAAGGCTTTTAAAAAAATAAATTCTTCACGCATTTGGTGTTACACTTGAATAAGCTTGATATGTTAAAGACCGTCAGGTTTTAAAGGAATACTTTATGAAACCACTTTTATAGAAAACTGGAGTCCTGTATTGTAATTTTATTTATCTACTCCTTGTATTGTAAGTTCTACTTACAGTCTTGTTATCTCACACTGTAAATGTACTTTTACTCCCTAGGGAGGAAAAGTGAAAGTGTTGCCAACTTGACAGAATTTTTTAGTAAATTTTTTAGGAATTTTAGGAAATTTTTAGGTTTTTCGGTTATGTTGGTACTACGGGTAGAATATACAATATACACACGCTAATGTTTAAATTACAAATATAGTATTACACATTATTCTATTGACAGCTTACAATAAAATAATGTGAAGATAGTGGCTTATTCTCTCTTCATCAGAGTAATTGACATGGTAAGAATAAACTAAACTAACACAATAACAATTAAGGAGCTGAAGAATATATTAATGGTTGTTAGTATTAGTTCTCTAGTAGTAGATAATTTAATATGCAACAAGGGATGAAAGTTTTCAGCTCTCGTATTATCTCCCTCGTCAAGCCTCGGGAGCCAAAATGTTAGTTAACTCCCTCGGCAAGCCTCGGGAGCTAACTAGTTTTATCTCCCTCGGCCTACCGACTTCGTGAGCTAATGAAGTTTCCTCCTTCAGCGCTGCCTTTTAGGACGAAACTTTAACTTGAGCTGTAAAACTTACTTTCATCCCTTGTTGCATAAATAACTATTTTATTACACATTATACTACGTTTCACTGAACGAAGCTCAGTATCATCAGGTTATGTAAAACGAAAAGTATACCTACACTAAAGTAAGAAGTAAAACAATACATACGAGCGGCATAATCACTAATACCAGACATTAAAGTAAAGGTTAATTATCTGTATTAGTCCTAGAGCCAGGCCGAAAAACTGACTCATTTTGTACTTCTTCAAACCAAATTTTTCTGACAATGTACCTTAAATTATAAAGGAAAGTTACGAGTGTTTTTTCGTAAGAATCGGATTACTACAACTAAAGTTATGACGAGGAAAAATAATAATGAAGACAGCTGTCCGAGTTTTTTGTTAGTTTAATTTATTACATCAAAGCTTTCGCACAAGCGATGCTTGGCATCCTCAGTGAATCTAATAACAAGTAAACAAAACCATAAAACAATTACAAAAGAACAGAAATAAAACAAAACTAACAAAAAACTAGGACTGCTGACTTCATTATTATTTTTCCTCATTAAACTCACAGTCCATTAAACTTAATTCTTAAATAAAGTTATGACATTTGTAAATGGTAAAAAATGCACAAAATGACAGTATTTTTTTAAAAGAAATTCGCTAACTTTGTATAAATTAACCATTTTTTGGTGTTTTAAAAGAGAAATAACTTTAGTTTAGTCATCTGATTTATATGATTAAACACTCGTTTTATAAAAGATTTTACGGCCAATAAAAATGTTCTCTTCATGTTTTGTACACGACCCACAGAGAACCATTTATTCCAAAAAAACTGGAACGTTTGCGATTTTCTACAATTTTCAGCATGCGCAATTATATGAAAGGCTCCACTCTGGATAGGCAGACTATAGTTTTTCCAAATGATTTAGGGTATATTTTCAGAAATATTTGGTGTGAAGTAGTACAAAATGAGTAACTTACTTCAGGTCCGACTCCTGGACTATATTTTAAACTAAGTTCAAAGTAAATTTAAACCAAACGTAAAAATGAATATGTATAAAAGTAGGAGCCCGTTCTGGCAGTTCCCGCAGGATTATTTCTTATGTAAGGTTAAATCTTAGCTCCATTAATGAAGTTTTTTCTTATTTATTTCTTATTTTAGTAATTATGTATAAAAATACTCTATTATTATAAAGTCTTTATGTGCTGAAGTGGATTTTATATTATGTGTTATAATCACCATATATTGTATAAGATAATACCACAAAGAAGTTTATTGCATGAACAGAGAACTAGGGTATTTTAGCAAAAATAAAGGGTAAACTAATCGATAGGGATAACTTTAGAAGTTAACTTAAGCCAATCCTTGTTGTGTAAAGATCCTCCAATGGAATCCTGCCAAAGGGCGTTACCCGAAACCTTTTTTTTAAGAAGACGAAGTACGGCTACATTTGATACTTTAACGACTCTACAAACGTCGAGATTGTTCATGTAAAAAACATCCATGTATTTGGCACCTACAAGGAAAATACATAGAAATGAAGTTAACTCCATCATCACCGATAAAAGTACCAATGTAGTTGAAATTTTTTTATATTTTCTGAAGGAGTTTTAAGCCATTTTTGTGTCTTATATTTTTTTCTAAATGGAGTAGAAGCTATTAATATTTTATTAACTTCCTACAAGAAGAACACGAGATTGGGAGTGAATGATTTATAAGGGACCATGTCCCTTATAACACAAAGCTATAAAGGGCTTCGTGCCTCTCCAAACCCTTTTTTCGAGTTTCATAACTAATGATCAAATCTCGTACAGTTAAAGAGATTTTTAAGGTTAAAATACTTTAAGTTTAAACAACAGTTAGGTCTCTTTATTGTCTGCTGTTTTGTTTTGGCTAATACTCCGCCATAATTTCCATACATTGCCTGTTTTATTCCTTAATGTTTCTTTCGTAAATTATATTTTTATTGAATTATTTTAATAATATTTTTATTAAAACGATAAGTTGCCAAATTTAGAGAAAGCTAGCAAATTTTATCTCTCAAGAATTATTAATAAACACAAAGCAGACGGATTTATTATTTTTTTCCTTTTTAAAACGATGCTATACCTAAGTGTTTGAGATTTTGATATCTTCTGGTTTTTTTGGTAGTAGTATTATTTAAATTATTTTTATCAAAACATAGTTTTTTTATTGTATTTTCTTCAAGACGCCGATTTAGAATCTAATCAATTATTTCCTCTTTAAGAATAAAATATACAAACACTGGCTTTATATTTATAAAATAAGCAAACCATGACACATAATTTATAAAATAAACTCAACATATTTCAAAGGAACAAAATATATCTCTACATCTATGAAATATGCAAAAAGTAACTCTTCATTATTTTTTAAATAAACAGTGACTCCACATTTATTAAAATAATTCTGGCGTGGTGGTCCGCATGTTAGGCGAATTTCCTTTGGATGCGTGTTTCCGTGCTTAACAACAATCCTGGTTGGAATGATAGTTTTTATAGTTTTTTACATTATATAAGTTTACAACTACTAAATAAATAATTCCGGCGCGGTGGTCCTTTAGCATTTGTAGCTGCACAGAGCATCGAAGATGTTAAAAACTAAAACGTTAAACAGTTTTATTTACTAATGTAAACATCAAGAGGTTAATACGTGCCTTTAGAAGTAAATAACAACCAATCAAGAGCTTTTAAAAGGTGTAAACCAAAGAGCAATAAACATAAGCTGAGTACTTTAAAGGTTCAATTTAGAAAGAAACATTTTCCAGAGGTAAATAAAAATAGAGTAACTAGTAAAAATGCAAGGAAATTGAGATAAAGGGTTAACCAGTCGAGGAAAGCTTTTTTGCCGGGAAAATTCGATAGAAATCGTTAAAGAGAAATCAGGGAAAAGGATCTAAACGAGCCAACCATTAGGCCTGGAAACAATTCACACTAAACGAATATTATTTTTCTTTAACTAACCTATATTGGAGGAAACATTAATCTGACGTATTGGATCGTAAATTCAAGGCTTGAAAAGCTCCCCACGTGAGAATGGTTTATAGCCAGAGCTTTATATATGGCGGAGCCAAACACTCCAGACCCTGCTTTCGTAAAAACATTTATCTTTGAAATAACGATATTGATGAAGCGTTTAATATACGCTTTATTAACGTTCCATGTACTCCGAGTGAAAAAGTAGCCACTTATTGGTAATGTTAAGTTGGAGGTAACAGACCCTCCTCCAGTATTTGTTATTTATTGCTCTTTAAAGCCAATTCTTTATTCCACTTACTCTAATTTATAATGTTTTATTTGTCGTTTTTTTAGGAAATATCCTATAGATATTAAGGTTTGGTTATATAATGAAAACTGAAGACATTAAATTTATGTCTTTAGAAGCAACTGCTTATAAAAAAGATCTAAAGTAATTTATATAAAATTAGACTGTTCAAATATCAACTTTTTTACTTATCATCTATACGTCTGGAGCAATACTCTCCAGACCTGAGACGCACCTCTACCGGTCAAGAGGCCAAAGGCCTCTTGATTTTACCTTGGAGGCAAACGATTTTTACCTTCAGTTAGGTGAAAAAGTGTACTTTTTCCCCTCTTCTAGAGGAAGAAAAAAGACTTATAACTCCTGGCCAAAATAAATCTACAGGAAGAAAAGTAACCAGCGTGAAAAAAATTGATTGGGTTGCCATAGCAACTACTTTTTGAGCGCTCTTCATTTATCCTTTAGCTCAGTTTATGGCATATTCAGCTGAAGGTTACAAGTTCAATCCTCACGGGGGATGGACACTTTTTACTCTTTTTTACACTGAGTAGGTAAAATAATTTAATACTTTTACTTGCTTATTGTAAATGTTTTAGACCTTACATGAATACATTTCTTTTAGCGAATTACCCTTGGAAAAATTGCTAATGGAATATGCGTCAAGGCGAGAATGCATCATGGTCCGAGGTTCGACTACCGCCATATTATTTAAATCCCGAGGATTTCGAGGGAACCATGGCAATCATCGGGATGTAAATAATATGGATCCTTCGGTTTTAGCTTCAGGAACCAACTTGACTGCACAGGGAGCTAAGTTATAATTTTCTCCCTTCGTAACTTAATAACTATAACTATTTTTATTCCAAAGAGATAAAGTAAACACTTCAATAGTTACAAATCAAAAGTGCTAAAATATCAAAATAAAGTTGTTTTTAGCGCTAAAATTAAGATAAAAATTGAGGTGGTCATTAAAAAAATCATCAAAATCTCCATTTAATCCCTTTTTATTACAAATAAAATTTCAAAATTCCAAATATTATTTTTTTGACACAAAAAGAAGATGAAGACTACATTTCCATTTTTATCGCTAAAAAGTTAGTTAAAATTATAGTAAAAAATTATAGTAGTTAGTTAAAATTACTCTGAATGAACAGAATGACGTAATATATTTGACAATATACAGTCAAGTAGCATATACTACTTGACTGCTAAGTGTTTTGTCGTAACCGCGACAAATATACTGCCTAGCTATAACTATCCCTGAGACTACCAGCACTGGGAGCCAATAAAGTTCCCATATTCGGGCTCGCTTTTGGCGTAAATTCAATATTGAGCTGTAAAACACATTTTTCTGAAAAACATTTTTTCACAATGATTTTAAATTTTAAAACACAGCATTACTTCAAATAATTAAATTTTGAAGTATATTTAAAAATGTTTTTTATGCAATAAATGTGAAACAATAGTTTCAATCAGCCTTATTAGTTAAATAAAATAAAGTCTGTATGCCTGTAAAACAAAGAGAGAATATAAAATACAACATGAAAAAAGGGAAAACTGAAAAATAAACTTTTCTGGATCAACAATCCATACGTGACTTTCTCTCTGTGAAAACAAAAATTAAATAACAAGTGATAAAAAAGAGAAACTAGAGATGGCTTAGTATGAAAAGTCAGAAAAAAGAACTAGGACCTGTGGACTGGTCTTGTAAAAACTTTAGATTTAACTGTAATGCTTCCTCGTCTGTATGAGCATATACTTAATGATATAACTCCACAGATCTTTATCAAGAAAGTTGCAGACCAAATTATGAGATACAATTTAACTTAAAATGAAAAAAATCGGGTACGTGGTAACTCGGAACTTTTCCTCATCACATCGTTATAAGAGTTGGAATTAAAGACACTAAATGTTATGTGAACTTGTAACACTATATTAAAATTATATGAACAAATTTGAATATTTTCTGTCAGCTTGATCTGAAGAACTGATAGATATTTGTTTATTCTATGTCAAGTACTCACCTTTAAATACACTGGTTGATTACTAGCCTCACTTTCACCCCGGCACTGATGATGACCGTTAACGGTTGAAAGCCGGCTCTGTTATATAAATATAATAATGTGTGGAGAGACAAAAACTGTTCTGTTTTTATTCATTATGTCATAAGAGTTTAATATATGACACTTCTTGACACGTCGGATTTGCTAGGCTTATCCTCCTTACTTCGAACTCGCTTCGTTCGTCCTCAGAATATACAATACTGTCGTTAAATTTATACTGAAACACGTCCTGCTCGTCCTCAGATAGTAAACACATCCGTCTCATTTCCAGCGGTAACTCATCCAGGCTTCGTAAATTAATTACTGGCGTCAATTAATTACGCCAGAAATTAATTTCACAGCCATTGGAACCCCGCTAGATACTGCTTAACATTTATGATCCAACCTAAATCATAGATGCACTTTTCGTACTGTAAACTTGTAGTAAGTAAACTTGGTACTTTTTTAATGCGTTAAGGTAACTCTTGTACCGAATTTCAACATAATTGGTTTATTTTCCATTTTTTTTCAATTTTGTTAAAAACGTATACAAATCATACGTTAGTCTTATACTTGGCTATATGCGTGTCAAATCTAAAATTGATAGCATTGTTTTTCTGCGTTTTTTAATTTTTCGAAAATGTTGCCGAGTCATTATTGTGGGTAGTGACGTCATACAAAAATATTTTCCTGATAGCACAACTACACCTATAGACTGATTTTTGTACAAAGTTTGAATTCTCTTACACTGATAGCAACAGATACACACACATACAGACTGATTTTGTAAAAACCACTTAGGAGGTCTTAAAAACACCTAATACTGATAATTCCGGTAACATCACGGTTTAGGATTTTTTTTAACTCGATAGTCTTCTTATTGAGTCTTTCTACGGTCTTTGCACAAATAATAGTAAAATATTATCTTTGGATTAGGGAACCTGATTATATTCTGGGTTGGATTGGTTTAAAAAATAAATTATTAAGCTATGACTTTACCAGGGATCTTTAATGAAGGGAATGGAGTGATAAAAGTACTTTGCTGACACCATGAATGTTTAATGAGATAGAGAAATATGAGCGAACTTATCTTCTCTAACAAGTTTCGAGCCATAGGCGAGTAATCCAGGTTACGTGTAAAGGATAATGCGATAAAATAGTCAAGGATAAACTAGTATAATTATGTTTCACTGATTCTATATATAAACAAATACCGTTTTTTTTTGTTTCATATATATAGTTTTTCCTTCTGGAGATAAAATTTTGTATGCACCACGTGAAGAATGCCCTATTATAACCCTCGTCAAATGATCTTCCTCTGCAAGCCTCGGGAGCTAATTGTAATTAATCCCTCGGCTAAAGCCTCGGGATTAAAATAAATAATTCCCTCGGCTTGCGCCTCGGGATTTATAAATCATGAATCCTTCGGCTTTCAGCCTTAGGAATTATTACAGTGACCAGGGTTATAATGGGGGTCATTATTCTCTAGGTGCACAAATAACTATTATTATCGGGTAACTACAATATGAAGGCAGTATGTTAATTAAATTAGGAAATTGGGTCGAGGGGAGTATTTAGGACATATTAAGGCTCAGACTGGGCTACAGGAAAGTCTTCGGACATACAAACAAATAGTGAGACAGATGAGGTTAATGTTAACTCAAAGGAATTGACAGAAAAGCTATACGGTGTTTTATTTGACATTTGGGAGTTATGAGGAAGGATCATTGAAAACGGTTTGTCTATAATTTTAAGTAGGAATCAATTATTCAGAAATAGAAAAGAAAGAAAATGGTGTAACTAAAGGTAAAAAGAAATAAAAGCAGCTTCTCTAGTGTAAGGGCAGCGGGAAATTTAAAAGGGACTCTATAATAAAATACAATTTAATAAAACATAATAATTAGTATTATAATTGATTATAAGGTTTATTCGGATTATTTAAGGCTTACCTTGTGAGAAGTATCCTAAAGGAAACAGATCATTAATAGCACTGGCACTTTAATTTGACTGACTGATATGTATTGAATGCACAAAACGCTTAACGGCCTATTGGCAAGAAGTGTAATGCAAAGATAAGCAAAATGGCTAAAATATCAAAAGGCGAATGTTGGTGCAATAGGGACTCTAAAGCCTTAGAAACAATAACTCTTACAACTTGATTTAAGGCAAAGGAAAGTAGTGTATGGTTGCTGTTTCTAGCAAACCCTTTTACTTTAGTCTAACACAATAATAAATCAATTCTTTATTTTCTGTATAAAATATAAGGATAAGTTCAAATATTAAAACAATATTGTTTGTTAATAATATTAAAATTATTTTTTCTACCCGTAAAACTAATGCTTGAGCGTGAATAGGTAAATGTTTCAATGTTAAATTTTTTAATTTTATTTTTTTTTTTTAATTTTAACCTACTTCTGTTGCATATTAATATTAATTAATTAAATTTTAATTTCATATTCACGTAGACTTTCATGAATTGAATATTTTATGGTTATAAATTTAAATTTAAATTATAAAATTTTATATTTCAAGTATTTTTATTTTATTAAATTATTATCAAATAAATAAATGTAGATGGTAATTAATAATAATAAATAAATTTAGTTAAAGAAACAAGAATAATAATCATAATAACACCTGTTCAATTGTTCAATGCCTTGCAGCTTATCAGGAATGACCCCTGCTGGAATCACCTCAGGTGGTTGTAGCAACTGTTGCGTTTTAAGGGCATCCTGAAGTTGGTGACAATTTATTCGAACAAAAATTTTATAAAACCTGGGATGCGAACCAAGACTCTCTTGGAGTCAAAGGTATGTATACATTCAGAGACGCTTTATGACCTTGACAAAGGTGGCGGCATTGAAACAAAAAGAGGCGTGCAAATTAGAAAACTATTGTAGATAAAAAAATGAATTCCCTCCTTTTAAAGAATTTTCATAGATTATGTAACGTGTAAGATCAGCGGCATGGAAAGGAGAGAGAGGGACATGGTTTCACCCGAAGTTTCTGGGAGGAAAAATCGATTAGAAATTTCGCTGATTTACTTAATGGATTATTAAATTTTATTGCCTGAATTCATTTAATTTATTTTATAAATGAGGAGAAGGCATTCCCTTTACTAGATTTTAACTTTTCTTTTGATAAATTTAAGCCCGGTTCAAATATTTTAAAATCCACTAAAGATAGTTGTTTTGAGAAACAGAAGCAGTGATCCTGTTGGTTTTTTATTCCCTCTACCTTGGGGTGTATTTATTTTTTGGTATCCTTTCCAACTGACGTCTATTCCATTTCACTCGGAGTGTGTAGTCTGGAAACCCTAAACATTTAGGTTACCCAATACCCTGTATACTTTATACCTTGATGCTAAAAACGCAACAATATACCGCGCTTTTTTATTGTAACTATAGTAAGGATTTTCTTTAGAAAAGTCTATGTGGAGTTGGAAAAAAAGCGAGCGGTAAGTTTGGTTGTTTGTTGCGGTCTATCGGTTACATGTGTTGACACTGTCGAGTTAACAAACTAACAAACTTCACTTCTTCTCTTTTTATTCAATTTTTTGTTGTTTGGGTATGAAAGTTGCCAGAGAGGTTATCAAACTCTAAAAACTTGTGTATCCTTTTGTACTCTTTACGAAATTCTTTTTCTATTTTATAACATCTACTTTCATTTACTCTTTCTTTTTATTAATTTTCTCAAATAAGAACTCAAATTGTTAGATACACTTACTTAAGACAAAATATGAAGTAATTAATAATTAAAAAAAATTGAAATAGCCTCTCCAAAGAGTGTATTTACAAAAAAAACTAAGCCGTCGTTCAAGCTTATCAGTCACCAGAATGTGAGAGAACAAAGACTTAACAAAGTCATCATTCTTTTCTCTCCGACCCTGAAACTGAGAGATTAGGTAGAAACTTACGTTTTGTAAATATACTCTATAAGAGACATATTCGTATCTTGTTTATATCCACTCCATTTGCGCTTTGTTATGATAACTACTGTTTAAATTACTCCTAAAAAAAAAATAAAATGAAGATAGTTGGATTCTAGATAACGTGTGAAATAAATTTGACAGCATGGCATTATGTGAATGTTTTTTTATTAACAGGTACAAACAAGGGGTTTAGCTTAAGTGAATTCGTTGTTCTGTAGCAGCGTCGGTGCCCCAAAGTATTGAAGAAAATGGTAGGATTGTCGGGTATAACCGGTACGACTCGAGTATTACCAGTAAGAAAGGAAACCTCGGGTTCACAAAGTTTATATGATTATTAGATATTTGTTATGACAATTCATTTATTTTTTAAACTTATCTGTACCATTGATTAAAAAACGTTTCTTTAAGTTTTGCCTTTTAATAATTTATTTCAAATTCCTTTTGTTTTTGGATATTAAATTCAATGAGTCATGAAAACACGTTTTTACTATTCACATAGCGTACAATGACTTTTTAAATACCATAGAGCGTCAAATTTTAGCGAATTTTCGAAAAGAAAAATTGCTTATGAGATTGCGGCATTAAAGAGGGGTCGGGTGCGGTTATATATATATATATATATATATATATAATATATATATATATATATATATATATTATATATATATATATATATTATTTATTTATTATTTTATTTATATAATTTTACAACCATCAAATTTACAAGCAATTCTTGGTTTAGTCAAAAAATTCACTTTACATTACAAATGAGAAAAAAGAAACAGAAAAAATTACAAGTTATTAAAGTTCAAATTAAAATAATCATTTAGTTCATACATAGGATTAAGCAATATATGTATGTGTGTGTGTGTGTGTGTTTGTATCTATGTGTGTGAATGTATGTATATTTGTATATCTCAATTTTTTATAGGCCATAGCCCTATTGTTTTAGTACAGTTCTTTATGAGAATATTAGTTTTTTATTTTATCAGTGTGTGATATAATTTGTTAATTTAAATTCTATACAGTAAAATGTAATGATTTTGATGGATATAAACTTCTTAATATAATTTAAGGTGTCGCACTATTAAATATATTTTTCAATAATATCCTGCAATCAAAAAAATTAATAGCTATAGAATTTCAACTACTTATTTATTATAGGTTTCGCTGTCTGACGATATATTAAACATAAAAAATCAGTAAAATTATTAAAATTTCAAGGAGGTAAAATTTTTTCAGAATGTAACAATAAATATTTTTAAAATTGCTGCCAATATCAATATTAAATACGTAGATGTATATTTGTGCCAAATTTCAATTTGATCAGCAAAATATTTAATTTTAACGATGTCTTAAAATATGTGATATCTCAGCAAAATAGGTTATTGAAGTCTAATAAATATCATCTTTCGGGCAGCACAACTGAACATAAAGTTCTGATGAAGTTTCAACTCTTTCGCATGAACGCAGAGGAAGTTATTTGTGACACAGACACAGGCACACTCACAAAGAAATAGTAATATCCGTTGCAGGATATTGATATTAATATTAAACCGAAACCCCGGTCTCGGTTTTTAAGGTGAACACATCACTTTTCCTTATACCTGCAGTATTTGGTGAGAAAAAGTAAAAATTATGATCAATATAAATTTAAATTTAAGATTAAACGAAAAATCTTATCTTAATTCACGAAGAGTTTAAAATAATTGCGAGATAGAATCACGGTTCTTGTGAAGAATTTCGGAGAAATTATTAAGGTGAGGAAAGTAATTAGGTGAGGGAAAGGAATGTTTGCGTACTTTACATGCAGAATAGCGTCGGGCTATGGGTAGATAAACAACGTAGATTCTGGCACAGGAGAGCATTTCATACCTCCATAAAACACAGTGACAAAGGACCACACTCCTCCTTACATTTTCTCCTTTACATTATACGGGCTTAAACCAGATTTACTATAGCAAGACAGCGACAAGACAAAACCTTCTCTTTTTCTTATGAGGTCTGTACAAAGAACAACAGAGTTATACATAACAACCACCTGTAAGCGGTCTTTTTACATTATTGGAGGTTTTATACTAAATAGAAGAGCTTTCTAGTTTACTAATTAATGTATTCTAAATTTTGTGTAAACCTAAGTCGAACGGCTTCATTACTAACATTGAGAAATGAAAATAGTAATCTGTTAAAAATCTTGTTTATTTATTAAAGAGATAAAATTACATCAATAGATCTGCAAAATTAGTGTTATTTATTATTTTGGATCTATTCCTTCTCAAAGCATTAATAATTTAATAGAGGTCCCTATTAAGTGTTTCTTATTTTTTTTACATTAGGTAGAAATTCTGTGTATTTAATAATGGAATTTCACAAGCAAATTCTTGTATTTGAACTATAAGATGTCAAAATTTAAAACCTCTTATCTACGAAAAATTTGCATATTTTAACCTTGAAATCTCTACTTTGAATTCTTTAAAGTGTTAGCACTACTCGTGCTTTGATTTGTGGCTTATATTAAAAGTCACAACTGAACTTTTTATCAATATCATTTTTTTTGGATTATAAATTGGGGTCCAAATTGATAACATTTTAGTGTATATTGAACTCTTTTCCAAACGTTAGAGCATGCCTGAGTTGTCAATTTTCAGCCAAGTTACTTATTATTATGTGGCAAAAATTTTTGAATATCATTGTCGATTAACTTTTAAAAAACATTATTCGAATAAATAAATCTTGATGTTATAATATTTTTTCATAAGAATATTTATAACTCTATCTCAAGCAATATTCTTAAATAATAATTGTACTCTTATTGAAATAAAAAGGTCTTGCGTTTATAAAATTTATTTTCCTTTTAACTGTTATATTAAAAATTAAGGCGACCTTATATTTTTAACAGAAAATGTTACAATAGCTATTTTCAACGTAGCTTATTTTTAAAGACCTTAGGTATGTCTTAAAAATAGAATACAATTTTTTAATATTTAAACCAAAGAAATAGAAGCCTCAAAAATACTAATAGTGCTAGTTTTTGAGAGGAAAATTACTATCTCTTACTGAAATTTCCCTTCAGGAAAAGTTTTTTAGCTTAATAGTTTTCGTTGCATGGAATATTAAAAACGCTTACTTTTAAGTTTTTTTAAGGTTCTACCTGAGTACAAAAATAATTTTTTAGGGCGTAATATAAGGGATTTTAAGTAGACAATTTGTCGTATTAGATAAGTATCAAAAATGGGGGATAGGTTTTTCTAAAAACCCGAGGTTGAATAGGAAAAAAGGCATGAAAATTATGTGCTAGGAAAGAGAAGAAGCTTTCTCTTGCAGAGTATAAAAAGGAAGTACTTATCTTACTAACTATAAATCCTTTTTTTTTGGAAGCAATAAACTCAAAGCTTTAGATAAAATTATACACAAGATATCTTTTTGCATTTAGATATATAAACGTTAGGTTTAAACCTTATGGTAAAGAAAAAAAAGTTTAAAGAGAATATGATATGATAATGATACTTAGATATTATCATTTCATTTTTCCAAATGGCCTCTTTAAAAAGAAGAGAAAAATGTCAAGGGTAATAATGAAAAGGCAATTTTCCACAGGACTAGGGAAAATCATATAAGGGCATTATTGTAATAGCTTAGAAGTAATATGGGTTTTCATACAAAAAACTTACATGTAAGCAACATTTTTAGATAATTGGTGAAAAGATAAGAGGAAAATTTTTTAAACGAAGCATATTATTTTGACCTGCTTTTTTAAGTATTCTGTAAAATAATTTCTTTTGTGAAAATTCGCCTACATAACCTACAAGGCGAGAGTTAGACCGGAGCGTAATTTTTACATTTACTTGTGCTCAAATAAATGCTTAGAAACTTCATTCGTAAGTGACTACTTTATACATTTTTTCAAACAAAAAATCTGTTTACTGTAAATTAAGTTAAATAATTTACATTAATTAAGTACCCTTACGTACCATAGTGTACATGGTACTGAGAATACCTGTTCGCATCTTCTTGCTTCCTTCTATAAAATAACTTAAACAGTTAAATAAAGATTAGTATAAATGTTTTATTATATATTTAATTAACTAAAATAAGATTAATATTATTGATTTTTTGCTGTAGAGACCAAGTATAAAGATATGATATAGTAAATTATAATTCTACAACATGGTTTGTCACAAAATATCTATTAATGTGTCAAATGGTTACTGAGCTTGCAATTTACTGGCGTTGAAACGTATTTATATAATTGACTATAGAAGGTGATAAAAACACGGGCGAAACTTTAATATTGTTGACGAATAAACAAAATTTTACTAGGCCCAATTTTGTGGTTGTCATTTTCTTTAAACGTATTCTCGGTATTGAATTTGTATTAATCTTTCTTTAATTTTAGTTTTAAAAAGAAAAAACTTTCTCTTATTTTAAAATCTAAAATTACTCAAATTTTAAATTTGTTATTAGAACCTCGATTAAGTTAAATGTATTAAAATTTTCATAGTTTAGATAGACTACGTAACTGCAAAAGAAAAGAAACTTAATTTGAATGAAAAGATATTTAAGTTGGATATGTAAATATCAGAGCAAGTGAAAACAAAGGGATGGTAAGGAAGACTTGGTAAACTCTTGGTCCAAGGGACTTTGTATGTAGTCCGACCCATGCATTGTTATATTCCCTGTTGTTGACCAATGCTTTTGTCTAAGACTAAACTATTGTTTATATTAAAGACATTCTAGTTCAAACCTTGTCCTGAATCTGTCCTTGTTCCCTAGGAAGGGATAGGACATGGTTAGTTTAAGCTCTTCATTGTTACGTCCTTTTCCTTTTATAGTAGTTAAGGACGAGAAATGAAAATTTGTTTTGCTCAATTTCCTTTTACAGTTGGAGCATTATAAATGTAAAATTCCCTTTAAAACTTTCAATAGTTATTTTTTAATTAAACCTTATGTAGACTGTATCACTAAAGTGTCGGCAACGTATTGAATAACTAAGCATTTAATTTTTTTCATCTATTATAAACGTTTAGTGTTCAAAGATATCAGTCAATGCAATTATCATGTAATTTATGTCACTTCTAGAATGTGAAACGATGTATTGTGCCAAAGACACCTTGAAAATGAAACATGCAAATTGAAATGCCTCATTTGGGAACTGTTTATCATTCGACATTCGTCATCATTGATAGCACGACATAATGATGGGCGCCGACAGAGCCTGAACTCGCTCTGACCTTCAATTAAAATTCCGTAGAATGTAATGAGAATTATTAACCAGAGACGAGCGTTGGTCTCTTACATCATGCTTGGGAAGCTAAACATATATCAATTGATACTACAGTGTTTTGCTAAACATAAATAGTTGCCACTGTATAATTGTGCGAGAGACTCCTAGGAAACTTAACTAGCAGAATGCAATGCTACATTTGGCCACTGCTTTATTATTTGACACACGTATTTATTGATGGCTCGACGTAATGTCATGATCTACTCTATTTTGTAGCCTACCATAATGGAACAGAGCCCAGATGTAGCATTGCATTTTGCTTGTTACATTTCTTAGGTGTCTCTCGCACAATTATATTGTTTCAACTATTCATGTCTGTGTCGTAACACCGAAACCTGTAACTCTTCATATTTTATATCCTGCCCAATAAAAGAAAGAAATTCCATTTATCACGCTTCTATTAATTATTTTGAATAAATTCCATTTTAATCACGCAGATTAAATATACTTAGTTAAAAGTCAACGAGATTTAATTAAATTTAATAAAATGTAACAAAGACTGGAGTTATGTAAAACAATACTTTTCCTATATACCTACGGTATAAATGAGGAAAATTAAAAATAGAATTTAGGAATTTTATTTCATTCTAGCAGTTTAATTTCAATTATAACATAATTTTTTAAAAAAGTAAAGGCTTTTTACCCATGGCTTTGAAGATCTGTAATAACAGAAATTTTCCGCATTCCATTCCGGTAGTAGATTTTTCAGGGGGTTGGTTTTTTTCACAATGAGAGTGGCGCCAGACAATAATCGATGGTTTGAGGTTGGGGTTTGCCTAGGAAATGTTTAAAAGAATAACATGAGTACTCTGGTGTCTGGGGAGTCATGTTAGCAGCAAGTACAAGAGACGTCTCATCACTCTTCTCTTGCTATCTTATTGCTGACATTTGTCTCTTTGTCTTTATCTAGACTCCGAGCCTAAAGAGTAATAATTCCTGCCACAAACAGGAGCAGGCTATTTTTTACTTATAAAATCCTTAAGAATACTGCCATATAAAATTTCATTTATCTCTTTTTAGTATGATATAATTTAAAAAGAACACATTTATCATTCGAATTTTTATAGGAAGGGTTTTCGCCATGTTATAATTTTAGGTTCTCAAATTCCTCTTGACGGCATTGTTTTGAGATTCCTTAAAAAGAATATGCCTGTTGCAACTAAATTTAACATCTGTATAGATAATCGCGCTATCAACTTTTTCATTTGGTAAATATTAAAATTTTCTTTTCAACTTAAAAAATCAGGTACTAGGTACCTCAGAACTTACCCTCATCACATCGGGTTCGCTACGTTCATCCTTTCTGCTTCGGACTTGCTTCGCTCGTCCTTAGAATATACAATTCGCAAAATTGTACTGTTTAATCATTTTCTGTTGTACAGAATATAAAATTGCATTTATGTATCCTCAGATAGTAAATGCTTCCGTATCATTCTCAGCAGTCACCCATTCAGCACTGACCTCGCTCAATGCTCCTTCATTTTTATGATCCAACAAAAATCATGGATAAACTTGTCGTATTAAAAAAAAAACTTAGTGTACTTATTTATTAAGTAAAGTTATACACTTAAACCAAATATCAACCTAATTGAACCATTTTCTGATATTTTACATTTTTTTTAAAAAACGTACACAAGTCATTTAATAAAAATTGAAGTAATGCTGATAATGAGAAGAAACTTGGCACATATGTTAGTCTTATACATTGTGCTACATGCGTACTATCTCAAATATCACATAATTTTTCTGCGTTTTATGATTTTTCGAAATGTATGCAGAGTCATTGTTGCGGGTTATTGACGACTTAAAAATATTTTCCCGAATAGCACAACTGCATCGGTAGATCGATTTTTGTATGAAGTTTCAACTCTATTGCATGATTATACTATAGGAGCTACGATGATAACAGACACACACACAGACATATATATACAGGCAACTTAAGACATACTGCTGTATAAATGTTGCGAATATTATGTTCTGGGGGCGAGCGAAGCGAATCCAAAGCTGGGAGGATGAGCGTACGAATCCGATGTAATGATGAAAAGTTTCGGGGCGCCCAGTCCCCGATTTTTCGTAATTAATTATATTTTATTGATATTAACAATTTGTCTTGTTGAATCATTTTCTCAGAGTTGTGAAAAACGTATAAATATTATAAAGGTAATTTTTCCAGGCGATTATTACTCTCAAAAAGGTGAAAGCCTGGGCATTAAGAGAAATATTTGTCACAGAGGGAGTTAAATAAAAAGAAATATTGTGTAGGAGTGGACCGGACAGACACGGACAGGGCTGTAAGTGCCCTTGTTAAAAGCCTTTTCTCGTTCTGCCACCATTCAACTCTGCCTCAATAAAAACTCAAACCAATGAAAAATTGATCTTTTATTTTTACAACTGACTTGAACTCCTAACCTTTTCAGTTCCAATAATATTTTTTCACTTAATATTCAATTGGAAAACGTATATATCATTTTTTTATTAAAAAAGAAATAGTCGTTCTGAATTGTTTAAGTGATGAACTTTTGTGAAAGACAAAAAATATTACTTAGTCTAGGGACTAAATGGGTCAAATAGGTAGAATCATAGAGATATAAACTAGAGGGGGCATGGTCTATCTCATTACATTGAGAGGCCTGAAACATTTTTTTGGGGCTCTCAGGAGCTCTTTGTAACCTTATTGAAACCTCTTTTAAGAGTGAGTTGGGGTTAAAATAAATCAATTGTTTTCGGCTTCCCATGCATTGTTCGAATTTTGAATTGTATTTAAAACGTGCTACTATATAAGTTACTTTAATTTTGTACTAATTATTTTATTATACTTATAAGCGAAGCTTGTCAGGTTACATTTTCAGTGTTTCAAAATTAACCAATAGGACCTCTCTAGTAATATATATTAAAAGTAAAATAGGGTAAAATTGGTCAGAGTGCCCTACATTGATACCTAGGTAATCTACTCATGTAGTGTTAAATGTTCGAAAAGTATTTCGTGAAACGGGTATACCGTTTATTAATATATTAAGATATTTATAGTTCGGATTCACTACAGTGAACATCACTAACTTGGATTCTATAAATATACTTATGTATTGTAATGAAACTTAGTATGTATCTTAATTATATAAGGATATATACTTGTATCAAATATTGGTTAAGATATTTTTTTTAAAACATTTTTGTTTTTAACATATATATTCCATTCTGTAAATTGAACCAATTATGATTATTGGTGATATGCATGTTAGGTGATCGGTGATAGAACCACATATGTGCCATAATTTACATTCATCCTACAATTTTTACATGTTTTTATGAATTTTTAAAATTTATGCCGTCATTAAGAACTTCATGAAATAATCATATTACGAAGAACACAACTTGACCTGGTAACTTCTTAGATGAGCTGGGACAACCTACCGACCGACTAACGGTTGTCTTGGACCGCCTTGCTGTATCTATTGACTATCTGCTGTATCTTTTAAATGAGCTGTGTACCTACCACCATCCTTTCTCCTCTTTCTAGTCCTATCGTATACAGAGTCTTTGTGCACTGTTATTTTTTCACATGGTTGTGTGCTCCTGAAAAGGTTGAACTGATTCTATACAGATTAAATCCTTTTACCAAATTATAAAAAAACACTTGTATTCCTTTTATTGTTATAATAATATTTTTTTAGAGGTAGGCTGTAAATAGTAACTTTAGGGCCTAAAACATAGCTTAACCCATTTTTTACGAGAGTTCCAAAACAATTTTTATTTCCCTGTGTTGAGAAATCGATAATTAATGCGCATAATCATTCTGTTGGCTATACAAAACTATGCTTTTAAAATTGGCTGTGCTCACCATTATTTGCACTAGTTTATTGCTCAGATGGTTTCTTGCACATTTCCTTTGAAAAATACAGAAAAAATGAGTTACGAGTAGTGCTTGATAATGAAGTAACTGCTAAAATTATGAAGAAAAAACTTTAAGCTTAAGCAAGATGGATTGTGAAGCACGGTAACACACATTCCAAAGGAATTCGCCCGGCAAGCGTACCACCGCGCCAGAATTGTTTTTGAGGCCTCTGAAACAGATTTTGGCCACACTTCTGGGTCCGACACCCGCCATTCTTAAAATTCTTTTAAGCAAACTCCCTTAAAAGAAAATATTATTTTTATTCCTTATTTCCAAAGAAGATTGTTTTTTTTTTAAAGAGATCTAAGTTTTAAAGTTTTTTTATCATTAATAAGTTTCTTATTTGTGGACTTGTAAAACAATATATAAATAAAAACAGATTAGTTACACAAAAAGTCCTTTTATTTTTTAATATATAATAATAACTAAGCTTTCGACTAAAAATTAGTCATCATCAGAGTTTAACAAATATAAAATGAAAATACAATTTTACAGACTACTTCATATTGCACCTTGGTATGTTTTGGTAAGCTATGTTTAAAAAACCGTTAAAAACTGTTACATTGAAGAATTTTAAAAATATCAGTGTTACACTGAAAATATCTTTAATACACTGAAAATAACTTTAAAAATATCAGTGTTACACTGATATTTTTAAAATTCTTCAATGTAACAGTTTTTAACGGTTTTTTAAACATAGCTTACCAAAACATACCAAGGTGCAATATGAAGTAGTCTGTAAAATTGTATTTTCATTTTATATTTGTTAAACTCTGATGATGACTAATTTTTAGTCGAAAGCTTAGTTATTATTATATATTAAAAAATAAAAGGACTTTTTGTTTAACTAATCTGTTTTTATTTATATATTTTTTTATCATTTTGAAAAAACAGCCTCTGTCACATGACTCAGAAGTGTTTATCGTTAATCTGTGGCTTACAGATTAACTGACGAGCGAAATGAGACTGTTAATCCATGTACCTTAGCCTATGTAATTAGGCTAAGGTATATTATGCTAGCTAAATAGTAAAATTAAAATGGAATAAATTAATTCTTATTAAATCTTTAAAATGAATTCTATTAGATAATAATACAGTAAGCAACTCAACCCTTAAAAGGATAACCACAGCTATGCACCAATTTGCAGTTTAATTGGTAAAAAAGAAAAACCACAAAGATGTAAAAACAATGTATAATTTGCAATAAATGGTTTATTTATTTCTTTAGTTATTTATTTATTATGCTAGTAACATTTAATATTTAATAAATCATTAATTTGTAATTACTTTTTTGTTGCAGGTGGGTCATATTTTCAAACATTTCAAGGTACAAATTATTTAACAATAAATAATTTGTTTATTAATTATTTTTTTTAGTGTTAATAAGGGAAAAGGTTCTTTATTTTTTATAAAAATAGTTAAGAAAAAATTAAAAATATTGCAATAACTCTCGAGCATAAATAATATTACTTTTTATAATTACTGGAATCATTCCAAGAAAAATTTGTATTAAATATAATATACATTTTACGGTGTATATAGCTTGAAGTTATTAAATGAAGTCAAATAAAACATTTTAACTTTTTATGACTTTCTTTTATAAAAAAAGTATTGCTTTTTTATAAGAAAAACATCCAAATTAATAGTACAAATAATGTTTCTTAACTAAATGCTAAAAACCCTTTGGAGCTTATTAATGTTCTGTTTAAGAACATTGCTTAAGGAATAAGTCTAATTCTATAACAATAATTTTAAATTCTGCTTTAAATCCTTGGAGTTGTGCAGATCAGCTTTATATTTTCTAGTGAATTATGTCATAGAATAGCCTGGGTTTCGAACCCTTGACCTTTGATGTTTTTAACTTACGCCATTATGTACTAATCATTGCGGAAAATCTCAATAATTACTTACACTTTGAATATTGTGATAATATCGTGATAATATTATGATAATATCGTGATGGTTCCATGATAATATTGTGATAGTACCAAGATAATGTCGTGGTAATACCGTGATAATATCATGATCGTACCTTGATAATATCGTGGTAGTAACATGATAATATCGAGATCGTACCATGATAATATCGTGGTAGACAATATCGTGATAGTACCGTGATAATATCGTGACAGTATCATGATAATAACGTGATAGTAACATGATAATATCGTGATAGTACCATGCTACTATTGTGATGGTTACATGATACTATCGTGATAGTTCCACGATAATATCGTGATAGTTCCACGATGATATCGTGATAGTTCCGAGATATTATTGTGATAGTACCTCGATAATGTTGTGATGACATCGTGATAGTACTCCGACAATATTGTGATGGTATCATGGTAATATCGTGATGGTGATGTGATAATATCGTTATATCAGCGTGGTATTATCGTGATAGCACCGCGATATTATCGTGATGGCACCGTGATATTATTGTGATAGTACCCCTAGGCTTTAATATCGTGATATTTCCGTGCTAATGTCGTGATTGTACTGTGATATTATCGTGATTGTACTGTGATATTATCGTGATACCACCCCGATAATATCGTGATGACATGATCATATCGTGATATCTCCGTGATATTATCGCGATAGTACCGTGATGATACTGTGATTTAACCGTGATAGTACCATTATGATACTGAGATAATACCGTAAGAGTACCGAGGTGGTTCCGTAACGATACTATATACCGTAGAGGTAAAACTTTTTTTTGTGTCAAGCAAGATTCTTTATCTATCCAACAAACTTTTATTATATTTACTTTGTGTACGTGACACAATTTTTCACAAATAAAATTTCCTTTTAAAGAAACTTTTCTTTTAGAGCTTTCTATTGTATATATAAGATAAATAAAAAGTTTATCGTACAGGGTTTTCGTTTTTGTCCGAGTTTCACTAAAGCCTTAATGTAAAATTTCCATTAGCATAGCTTAAACTGTATATTCTTATATCGGGTCAGGTCATTGGTTTTAGAAATAACTTTATATGAACCTATTAATTACGGAAAAATAAGGCAAAAAAATGACATTTTAATACAATACTTGAGTCTGAAATTGTTCAAGTGGTTTCGAAATAATTGCAAGTATTACTGCAATGTTAATTTAACTGTTTCATATCTTTATGTACCCAAATGAATCACATTATCTTGACATTGCCCTTATCAAATATAGAGCAAAAGCCGTTAATGTCAGCAAAATAATTAATACATGCCATCTATGATATTTTGATGGTAGGCTAAGCGACTTATGGATGTATTATTTTTCATATTGTTATTTTTATGATATAATGAAAACATTTATGTGATTATGAAAATAATTCATACATCTTATCATATGGTACCTTAAGATATTCTAAACTTCCTGTTAGTTTGCTATAGAGGAAGGGTTGAAATGCAATTAAGGTCTGGAGGTATAATTTTGCCAGGAATGTAATAATTTTTATTTTTAAATAAATTTTATCCCAACGCAATTTTTTTAATAATGTTCTTAATACTATATTTTCTTTTTTTTAGTAGATCCTTTTAGAAAAATTCTATTTATTCATTAATTATGTTTACATTAAATACGAAAAAGCGTTAATGAAGTTTCTTGTTAGTAAAGGAAGAGAGGAAAGAAAAAAAGGAAAGGTTGCTTTCGTTAAAATATCATCAGTATTCCCAGGTCTTAAGATGAGCTACCCATCCAGGACGTGGGGCAAACCCCCTTTAGCTAATTAGAGGCATTATCTTGCCTCTTTTAAAAAACTGCCTGCCTCAGTTTGTTATAATTAATTCGTAACGGGCTGAAAAAACTTTAAAGAATTTTCAATTCTTTTTTCTACATTCAGACACAATGAAAAAAAGAAAAATTAGGAAAATTATAAGAAGGGAAGCAAAAATACAAATATAAATAAATGAGGACAACCATTTTAAATTTACCAAACTCTATATATTTGTTTTAATATGTATGTTAATTATATTTATATTATTATATCATTTATTTATATTATTATATTATTTATATTATTATATATTAAATTATATGACAAACGAAAAATGTCAAGAAAAGTCTCACAATGTCTGAAATGTGACACTTCTGTTAAGTGTTAAATTAGGCTCGACGCTTATTATGAAAAAAATATACCTTCTTTGCAACGGAGGTAATAGAAGAAATACGTTATGTTTGATTACGTCAAAGTTTGTAACATTTATCTCTTGTTATTAATATAAAAAGAATAAAGATTGTTATGATCTAAAGAGATTTTCTAAGAAAGGGAGAAGTGGGGAAGGGGATGGGACGGCCTAAGCCCGCAAATACAGAACAATCAATTAAAAAAAAATATAAAAAAATATATGTAGTATTTAATAAAGGCATGTGTAGTAGGTAATAAAGACATATGTAGTAGGTAATAAAGGCATATGAGTATACAAAGACA
This sequence comes from Microvelia longipes, assembly GCA_018340805.1. NCBI lineage: Eukaryota > Metazoa > Arthropoda > Insecta > Hemiptera > Veliidae > Microvelia > Microvelia longipes. Next base: position 3,648,907 of record JACMZG010001911.1, on the reverse strand, counting down.
TATAGTAGGTAATAAAGACATATGTAGTAGGTAATAAAGGCATATGTAGTAGGAAATAAAGGCATATGTAGTAGGCAATAAAGGAATATGGAGTAGGTAATAAAGGCATATGTAGTAGGAAATAAAGGCATATGTAGGTAATAAAGGCATATGTAGTAGGAAATAAAGGCATATGTAGTAGGTAATAAAGGCATATGTAGTAGGTAATAAAGGTATATGTAGTAAGCAATGAAGGCATTGCATACACAACTACCTATGTACTATTATTTTCTTCTATCTCTTTTGTTTTGATTTAAAAAAAAAATCAGTTCAATAAATAATCAATTTAAACAATTTTTTTAAATTATTTAAAAAAATCAGTCTTGTATTTTATGTTTTGTAAAACCTGTGTTGTTAACATAAAATGTAGCTTACCTGAAGACCACTGAAGTCTAAAATAGTGTAAAACGACGATTAATTCGAGACGCTGGTTAGTAAGTGACTTAAATATTAATTTTGTTAATTAAAGTATAGACAGTAATTCTTTAACAACTTGTGCTTTATTCCGTAAAAGAACGATTTACAACGTGCGATCTATAACGTTTATTAAACAAATATCAAAATAACCAAAAATGATATGAAACATATTTCATAATATGACATTAACTCATATTTTAATAAAAACGCCCATCAAATAAAAAGAATGTAAAAAATGGGAGACAATGTCTTTACAGTTAGCTCATGTCTTTATCTTTCCTTACAAAGTGGCAATCATCAATCAAGTCGTGTCAAGTATGAAAACCTCTTTTCTACCCTATAGATCATTTGCTAAAAGAAATGGGCTTAGAAACGTGATGTCATTCAGGAAAAATGCCTCACAAATATTTTCCATGTTTTGAGTCTTTGATATATGAAAGACTGAAACTTTAATGATGTCATATTCAATTTATTATTAAGATTGGAAATTAACAAAAAAATGTCTAATTTCGTAAAAATGTTTTAAGTTTGACAAGGGGTTGTTTAGTAAACAAAATATTTATTTAGTTGTGGGGGCTCGATTTCAGGTTCATTTATGAAACACATGAATCCATAGATAAACAATATTAACATAGATGGCTCACTCAAAGATTTTTTAAAAAAAATAGTTGATGGGATGCAGGAGGCTCAAGTAGTACAGTCTAGTGGTGACAGCGTGAAACTGTCACATATTTTTATTCTGACACTTTTTATTTATAAAAATAAATAGTTGAATAAAAATTCAACCAAACAACGAGCTGTTGAGGGTAATCAAGTCTTTCCATCCGCTTTTCAGCGCTAGAATGATGAGGAGTCGATGGATGAGTGATCCCAAGAAAGCTCTATAAGAATTTCGTATAAATTGGTAAAAAGTGAAAAAAATTAATTTCTCACTTTTACTTCACCCATTCTGTCGTTCCCCCTTGGATTTGAACCTCTAATGTCAGAGTTTCAATTATTGTTTTTTTCCTTTATTTATCCGTTTGCGCCAACCCGAGATGTTATATTCAGATAGCAAATTTAAATGTTAAGTCTAAAACACTAAAAATGAATTATTATTATTTTTTTAAGAAAACGATGGTGCTGCTTCGCGTGATGAGGCCCCCAAGTTTTAAAAAAAAAATACATCGTGAATACTACAGCATACCATAGATCTTTGCTTACTTTTATTTTATTTTACTAAACGATTGGCAACTGTATTTAAAAAATACTACAGCACAATCTAGTAGAGAATAGAGCAAATATATTTTTACTACTAGCGCTCTTCAAGACTCTAGTGACGAGGCCCCCAACTTAAATCATAAACACAAACTTTTCAATTGAGTGTTCCTACTATACTCGAGAGTGAACCATCTATGTTAATATTGTTTATCTATGCATGAATCTAACCTACCACTATGGGTGTTCTTATTATTATGAACACATAATAAAAGATAAATTTAGTTTAATTATTATATATTTAATACTGAATTAAGATATAAAGATATTAGATATTACATATAAATAGACCTAAAATTACGGATGGACTGTTACTTACATTTTAGCTCAGAGGCGGAAACATTTCTCCCTGAGCCTCTCTGGTGTGCCAAGGTTTTCACACTTTGACATCCCATCAAGCAACCAAAACTGCCCTCTCTTAGATCTTTAGCTACTCTCTGTAAAAGTGCTGACGCTAATCAAAATATTAGGGACTCTATTTTAGACTTAACTTATTATAATATTCGATAACATCATAAAATTTTACTCAATAGAATGGGGAGAAGCGCTTGGTTAAATGGAACACCAATTTTAACCGTTGCATTGTCCCTTCGCATCGATTTTTTAGTTTTAGCTATAATTTAATTTAAAATTTGTAAGCAGCCATCTTGAGGATACTCAAAATTACTTTGGATGGTTAGGAATCCAATGTTCTGGGAAAATGGAATAAAAAATATTTTTGAATCTTTTTGTATTTATATAAAAAAATATACATACAATTTAGTTCTTCCAGTGGTGACCGCGATGAAGAATCCGACGTTTCGCTTCCACTGTGGGAGGCATCTTCAGGGATGTAGGACATCATGGATAGAAACACAATGCTCTACAAAACTGAACTGTTGAAGTAAAACATCGGATTCTACATCTACATTGATGCGGTCACCACCGGAAGACCTAAATCTTCATGACATGACGATAACCGCGGAAGCCTACGCAGTTTATTAAAAAATAAACTTTTTATAAAGACAGAAAATCTTATACCATCGATAATAGATTTTTTCAGTCTTGTTAAATTTATAACACTCTCTTGAAATGAATTATTTATAAATTATGATTTATTACATTGCAAATTTCTTGTGAATAAATTTTACTTTTTCTAGTTCAGTCCATGGCTAGAACCGTCTGGAGTACTCTGGAGGACCATTGAAAATAAAATTTAAGTTTATTGTGCTTCATGATTGCCTTCATAATTGTTTTTTAGAAAAAAATATTCTCTTGAATAATCATAGTTTTATATTAAGAACATTAAAACTAAATTCTTAATTTATACTTGCTAATGAAAAAACCTCTTTAAAATGTTATGGAAATACAAACTAAGTAATAATTGTAGCTATAAATATTTCTGAAAAATAATAACAAATAGCACTTATTGACCATACGTATAAAATAATAGTAAAAAGTTATGAGGTTTTGGTCATGATAAATAAAACAACATTTAAGCTTTCGACCGTATGATTAGGTCTTCATCAGAAAGTGTTTACAGATAAGGTATCATCTATACATAGCTAGCTGTGTATACTATCGCAGAATGAACTACAAACTAAACAAAGATCAAGCCCCGGGGCTTAACATTAAGGTTGTATCTATAGAAAATAACTATAGAAAATTTACAATTTTGACTAGTAATGAAAGTAAATGAGTATAAAATTTTAAAATTTAACAAAATATAAACTTAAAATAAAATTTAACAATACTAGAGTTGAAGAATTCTATATAATATAGAATATTTTGCAGAATATAATATTCTGCAAAATTATCTATTTTATTTGCTTTTTAGTTATTAGTAAGTATAGCTATTAGCGGCAAGTACTTATTAAGTTTTAGTAGTAAGTTAAGTAGTTATAAAGATGTAATGCATTTTTAAGTTTAAAAACCTTTCTATTTCTTATAAAATATTTTATAGTAATAAATTAAGGAAAGAACCCATAAAACATTCTTAAAGGGAAATTCCTGAAAAACATAGTCTTGAATTCATTTTTATTTGTAAGGAAAATGGGTAGGCAATAGATATATTTTTGTCCTCTCGAACTGAATAATATCAACGAGGCGCCTTCTTGCCAAAGGCCAAAATGGAAATATTTTCATCCTTTGGATTTTTTTCTTAAAGCCAGCATCGGGAGTAGATTTATTCCCGATAAAGTTTGATATATATTGTTTGATATATTGATAGTATGCTCAAAAAGCAAAAAAAAAGAGAATTCATAAATGGAATTGAGTAGAAAAAAAAGGCATTGTTGAGGACTAAAAGAGTAAAAGAGATATAAGAATAGAACTATTGAAGGAAAAATAGAAGGATGAATACAAGGAGGATATTGGAAGTCAAGAAGTGATTGATATCCAGCAATATAGGGAGGAAAATTGGAATATATTAGAAGACTTGGGAACGGATAAAGAAGAAGAAACTCGACGTATGACAACTTCTTATCACATCTTCACAACCAAATATCTATTTGGAAAATAAGGAAATCTCACTAGGACAATATCCTGACAAGAAAATAAAATAAACAATTTTATAAACATAGTCTAGGTGTTATTTTCAAGGTGTACTTGAAACAATGTGAAAAATGGAAGTAAAGCAAGTGGCAAGGAAATAGTGTATTCTAAACAACATATTTTCGCTAGAACAGGAAAAACAATCTCGAGCCAATTTTTCTACATGCATAGTTATTTTCTTATATTTTTTAAAGAAGAAATGTTTTTTAAAGAAAGAAAAATTATCATACAAACCAGAAGAGTAAAATAATTTTTGTGTTTCTAAACACGTATAGGAATGTCTTTAAGAACAAATAGAACTTGACATTAACAACTGCCACCTACAACTTATTACTAAAACAGCAACATGAACAACAACCATGTCATTCCCATTCACAGAGTGCAAAGTCGTGGTTTTTGTTACTTATTCATAAAAATAACTTCATAGACATATGCAAATACAAAAAATGTGTATTTCCATGATACTAGTGATAAATAAATAAATAAATGAATTTATTTTGTGATATATCATATTGCAATGTCAAATATATAAGCAAATTTATCTTAAATTAAAAATAAAGTGTAAATAAATTTTAATAAATAAAACATGTCAAACTAAATAACGCTTAAATCTCTAAATAACATTCATAATTACAAATTATCTTTTTAATTATTTAGTTATGATAAATAAATTTATAATTTAATTTTGAAAAAAAAATCTTTTAAATGGCACAAAGGATTTTAGAGGTGCAACTCTTTGACTACAGTTCGGAAAGATTTGTCTTCAAGTTTAGTGATTGAGATTGGTAAGTGATTGTATAAGTGGATACCAATCTCTTGAATATGATGTCTCTCTGTCTTGTAGAGTCGAAGTCTTTTAGTTGTGAGTTTAGCCATCATTCGAGTCTGGTAATTATGAATATTTTCATGTTTTTCTAAACTATTTTTTGTATCATGAATGTAAATTAAGTACTGGTAACATGCCAGGAAATACAAACGTAAAATCCTACCAGTTTCAAAAACACTTTTACACGACTCTCGCTGAGACAATTTGTAAATTACTCTCAAAGCCTTTTTTGCTGAACCAGATGGAGTGGTGAGATCACCTGTATGTATCATGTTTCTGCGCTCAAAAAACGCCAACAGTGCGTTTGGAGCACTGCGTTGGGAGCGAATGTCTTGAGTGTTAGCAAATCGTTATCGCTAATTACAGTCCTAAGTTTATTACAGCTAATTAGCTATTAGCTAAGTACAGCTCGCTTACCCAAACTATTTAAATCGAACAAGGATACAACAATGGTATTGAATCAGTAATAAACAAAATTAAGTAACTTATAAAAACCACATAAATAGTTAAAATACATAAAATATTTTATTTGAAAATATTATCAAATCAAGGAAGGGAAGGTAAAAATAATTAAAAAATTGGGTTCAGAATACCTCGGAACAATTTCATAACATCTTCAGACTCGTTTTGCTCGTCCTTAAAATATCACGATGGCAAACCTAATAACAGATTAACCTAATGGGTAACCTATGGCTTAACCTACTTGATATAGGAACACTTGATATAAGATAGTGATGAACCACTTAACAAACAGGCCACATTCTTGCTGGCCTTTTAGCTAACTGCCTTAGTTAGAAGATGGTGTTTTACCTTATTAATCCTAATGGAGGCATTTTGTGTTTAACTTATAGAAGAGTTGTGATTTTTCTATATGTCTTAGTATAGGCCAAGAGCCCAGGGTGTTTTGTTAATAAAAAGTGCAATGGCTGGAATCGGTCTCAATTTTTCGTAAATATCTTCCTGATCAAGGATCTGCAATTCTGCCGACTCGTATCGGATGGGCGTCCCAGGCAGAACGCACTTTACAGGTCAAATTTACCATCAAGTTAACAAACAGTGTAATGGCTGGAACCGGTCTCAATTTTTCGTAAATACCTTCCTGAACAAGGATTTGCAATTCTGCCGACTCTTATCGGATGGGTATCCCAGGCAGAACGCACTTTAGGGTCAAATGTTCTGCCTGGACGCCCATCCGATACGAGTCGGCAGAATTGCAGATCCTTGTTCAGGAAGGTATTTACAAAATATTGAGACCGGTTCCAGCCATTACACTTTGTTTTACATACATCTTTTCAAAAGGCGACAGATGAAAACATTCCCATTCTTCGCATGAAAATCCTAGAAGCGTCTACGGGGATTAAACTGCCTGGGTGGTAGGCGAACGTGCTAACCACTACGCCTCTAGGACATCCAAATTTCAGTGACACTATCAAGTGTAGCGTATAATTTAATTTATATTTTACATTTCCTTCTAAATCTTGATATTAGGTCTCGGAAGGGTGAAATGCGTAGCCACCAATGCCGTATGAGAAATTTCCTCCGACAACAAAAATGCTAAAGAGTCGACTCGTATGGAGGAAGGTGGACCTGGGAATTCTACCTAAGTCCGTGTCAGTCCCTGAAGACGTAAAGTAGATTTGGTTGGTGTTTTACTATTAGCATTTTGATGCTGTCGCGTGTCAGAAACAAATTTAATCTCCAAATGGTATACAATGTGAATTTAGATGACTAATTTTTAGGGTGTAAAGAAGCACTATTCTCTTCTAAGGGAGAAAAAGTTACTTTTTCCTCCCTTGAGACAAATAAGTAACTTCTTTGGTTGTACAACTACAAAACGTATACTGGGTACCTCACCGAAAAAATAGATTAACTGACGTTAACGTCTGGAGATAAATCTTGTTTGCTCTTCGATATTAAAATTCTATTTTTACCTCTTAAGAATTAAATGCATCGGATTCGCATCGGCAGTTAACTGATGTTACTCCCCCGGCTTTACTTTGGGATAAAATACATCAACCCCTTAAAATAAGAGCAAAAATTATGAAAATAAGATTAAATTACGTCAACGTCTGGAGATGATGCTATTTTTCTCTTGCAATAATTACTTAACTTCAAGAGTTCGTTTCAGGAGTTAATTTTTATAACTTCCTCGGCTTTGCTTTGAGAGTTAAATACATAAATCCCTAAGCTTCACATCGGAAGTTTGCTTTTTGTTTTCTTAGGTTTCACCTTAGGAACCAAGTTATTCCTCAGAATAATTCACTTCTTTGGTGCAAAAAGCAGCATTCTTTTCTTCTTTGTTGGAAAAATAAATATTCATATTTAAGCTTTTATTTAAAACGCAGCTGAAAAAATCAACACGTTGTTAAAAGAAGAATCCAATTTTTAGAATCTTTAAAAAAAGTCTTTGTAAACAATATTACGAATATATTGAAAGAAATGTATGCTATACAGAAATAAACAGGTTTAATAAAGGAAATATATTCAATCTACAGGTAAAAAGAAAGAAATCAGTTTTCGTCTATTCTATTATGTAAAAGATGAAGCTCCCATGAAAACAGAGTAGGAACAAAACACTATCTATTGGATAGTCAATATCCCAGGAGTTTTAACCCATTTTACGCAATCCCCTTGCGAATTGATGTATGAAACAAGCTTCGCTTCTACAGAGCACGAGGAAAAGAAAAAACGAGAAGGGTGACAGATTTGCTCTGCTTCAATAGTTTCCAGTAAGAAGATGTTATAGAAAAATCTGAATCAGTTCAGGCTTGCGAGCTAAATCCTCGCAAAGTCTTTGCTTCTTGAAATATTCCTCCCTCCCTTCCGCTATTCTTTTTTTAGTTTAGTTTATAGAAAATAAAATTTATTTATAACAAAAAAATTCTTATGAAAAATACTTGACAATTCCTGGATATTATATAGATGCTTATAAATAAATAATAGGATCAATTTTCAAAATCTTATTACGATGTAAAATTTTAAATTATTCTTAAGAAGTCAAATAAAAAAAACGAATTTATCTTGTTAGATCGTACCTTTTTTAGCTGATACTTAATTTATCTTATTATTTAAAGACTAAGTCAAAGTGTTCATAGCATATTATGAAATGTAATTATGTTTTAGTTTTACAATTTTTTTTGCGAAGTATTTTCTAAAAATATATGAAGCATTTCTATGTAAAATATCTCTATACAAAAACTCGAGTAGTACTTGAAATTTTGTTGAAACGCAAAAGTTATCGATGCTTTTCAGATTCTAAAATAATCGTCTTTATAGCTACCAATACATGTTTCCTTAATTTCGTTTTTTAATATTTTTTCCTCATTTCAATTTTCACTTTTCCTTATTCATATTTTAGGTATATTGGAAAATTAATGTGTTCCTACAAAACAAACGAAACACGGATTCCAACTGAATTATCCTTTTTAGCGAATTTTTAAAGACAATTTTGCTAATGAGATCGTCAGCATGAAAGAGGTAGAGAGGAATGGAATCCACATGCGATCGTCAGCATGAAAGAGGTAGAGAGGAATGGAATCCACATGCGATCGTCAGCATGAAGAGGTAGAGAGGAATGGAATCCACATGCGATCGTCAGCATGAAAGAGGTAGAGAGGAATGGAATCCACATGCGATCGTCAGCATGAAAGAGGTAGAGAGGAATGGAATCCACATGCGATCGTCAGCATGAAAGAGGTAGAGAGGAATGGAATCCACATGCGATCGTCAGCATGAAAGAGTAGAGAGGAATGGAATCCACATGCGTCGTCAGCATGAAAGAGGTAGAGAGGAATGGAATCCACATGCGATCGTCAGCATGGAAGAGGTTAGAGAGGATGGAATCCACATGCGATCGTCAGCATGAAAGAGGTAGAGAGGAATGGAATCCACATGCGATCGTCAGCATGAAAGAGGTAGAGAGGAATGGAATCCACATGTGATCGTCAGCATGAAAGAGGTAGAGAGGAATGGAATCCACATGCGATCTTCAGCATAAAAGAGGTAGAGAGGAATGGAATCCACATGCGATCGTCAGCATAAAAGAGGTAGAGAGGAATGGAATCCACGTGCGATCGTCAGCATTAAAGAGGTAGAGAGGAGTGGAATCCACATGCGATCGTCAGCATGAAAGAGGTAGAGAGGAATGGAATCCACATGCGATCGTCAGCATGTAAGAGGTAGAGAGGAATGGAATCCACATGCGATCGTCACATGAAGAGGTAGAGAGGAATGGAATCCACATGAGATCGTCAGCATGAAAGAGGTAGAGAGGAATGGAATCCACATGAGATCATCAGCATGAAAGAGGTAGAGAGGAATGGAATCCACATGAGATCATCAGCATGAAAGAGGTAGAGAAGAATGGCATCGACATGCCCTCCTGATTTCAAAAATCCATAATTTCTCAATTTATTTTACAAAGTTGTCTTTCTGTATGTATGTGCGTCTGTGTTAGTCTATGTTTATTATTATCGTAACTTCCTAGAGAGTTACATATTAGTGCTAATATGTAACTCCATAGAGAGTTACATATTAGTGCTAATATGTAACTCCATAGAGAGTTACATATTAGTATAAACAACATAACCTTCAGGTCTTGTTATGCTGATCTATCATTAGCCGTCATTATCGGCTTAACAAAAATTCATACAAGGCAGAACAATGATCGGACCTATTCGCACATAAGTACACATGTATTATGTATCTTTGTAACACTAACAAATATGCCTAATTGTATTTCGTTATGAGCTTTAGTTAAATATTTATTGAATGAAATGTACTTTTCCACATTTTCTTTTCAAAATTAGTTAAACGTTGACCAATCATATAACGAGGTTGAAATTTGTCACTATTGTATGCCGTCGTGTAGTAAACCAGTATCCACAGTTTTATTTTAATACGGCTTTGTTTTCTTCGGTTTTTGTGGAATCACTACTGTTAAGCAGCATCGAGCAAGGCCAGTACCTGGATTGGTGACTGTTTAGAAGTTGAGGATTTTCAATGTCCGAGGACGAGCGAAAAGAGTGCGTTATTGGCAATTTTTTGCGTTTGGCGTCAGGAAATTTTTTTAAAGATGAGCAGACCGAGTCCATAGTAGAGAGGTTTAGCGAAAAACTGAATATAATATAGCGAGGAAAATATACAAGGCACCACGTCCGATTTTCCGGCATATTTACATGATTTCATTTTGCTATATCTCTCACTCGATTATTTTGTTATCCGGTATATTTGTATTGAATAAAATATTTAGGTCGCAATAAAATCCTGAGGAAATTTAATAATGCAATTTGAATTGTGAAAAAAGGTTTAACAAAATCCAATTAACTGGAATGTGTATTCATGAGAGTTTACAAATTAAATTAAAATAATTATATTTTAATGACAGCAATATTAGTCATTACTCACTATTTTAGGCTGGAAATTTTTATATTTTATGTCACTTGAATTTTAAAAATGAGAAGTTAAAATTTAAAAATCATCAGATAAAAAAGATTACATCATTGACCTGCCTATGGGAAAATGTATAAATTTAATTAATACATAACTTTGAATAATACTATATTTTCCAAGACTAGTGTATACAATTACATCATTATTTTTTTCTATTTATTGGAATATTTGTTTGAAATTTATTTCTTTTAATATGTTATAATTTTAAATTTTTTTATTTTTTATTATTTACTAATGGTTATTTAACTCGAATTTAAAAACAAAATATTACCAAATGATGAATAAATTAATGTAGATCTTTGTTTATACAAACTTTTTAGGGCATCACAAATGTGCTTGTATTTAACTTACAAGGTTTTTTTTAATTGTTGTTGATTTATTTTTGATACATTTTTTATATCATTTTTTATTTTTTTTTGTTGAAAATTTTTATTGTATAGAGTAACCTTTTAAACAAAATTAAGTTTATGGTTGTTATATCGATAAAATATGAACAATTGTAAAATCCTAGATAATTATATTTATGTTGTCAGTATTATTCCTTTTTCTTATTTAAGTTAGTAGATAAGTATTGCTATGCATAAATTCAGGGGAAGGAAACTTACTGACACGTTAAATGTAACTCTCTCTCACGGTTTGTGAAATTGTATATAATTACCTGCCTCTGCTTTGCATGTCCAGGTAATTTTTATTGCCTGCCTTCCTCGACTCGGGGCTAAATTTTATAAATAAATAATACAATTTTCATTTTCCTGCCTTATTACATAAGTAACTATTTTATATTTCAATTACTGTATTTAGCACCTAAGATAAAAAACCATGTTTATTTGCTCACAAAATGATTTCAAGTACTAATACCTTTTTTAGTAGCGGAGCGCAAGGTGTTTATCTTTTACTTGGCTGTTAACTTTTATTTCGGTTTTTCACTTAAAATTGTTTGAAGTGAGGAAATCATCTCATATTAAAGTATCATTGTTATGACCTCAAAAAATGAAATGAATGCTTATTCGGTAAGAAGAAGAAAATCAGGTCAAGATGAATGTTAAGAATGAAAGATAACCTGCTGTGGCGGGTGGTCATAAATGTAGAACTGGGTGTCTCTTACAGGGTGTGTTATAAGGCTCTAAAATGATAGGAAAGGTTTCCAACGAGATTAGACCTAGTGGTTATAACCGAGCAAGAAACACCTTATAACAACGCTCACATTGACTCAGAAATATTGCGTCTTTCATACCGGTGTGATATCAAACTTTCAGCCTATTTTCATTTTATTAATATAAAATTTTATAGGTATAAATTTTGAACTTTTTGACAGCGATATAATAATTCCAATGGTTGAGAAGAGGTGCCTGTTTTTTAAGGTAGAGCGATGATAAAAATAATTTATATTACTATAAACCTAAAGAGGGTAATTTCGAAGTAATGGGTTGTATTTTTAACTCAGGTTTTTTATATGACAACGTAAAAATAATATACATTTTTTTAAACTAGATGTTGATTGGTTTAGAATGGAAGCTGTTTTAGTTTTAATTAAATTACAACTAATAATAATGAAGTTTGTTGTTTTGACTGAGATGTTTTATATAATCGCGTTTTATATACTTTGTCTAATATCTAATATATATTGAGAGTATCCCATTTATCAGTGTAAATATTAAACTTAACTCTTAAAATTATTATTGCATGTTAGGTGGTAAAGTTTATCTTAGAAAGAGAAGGTAGAATTGGTAGAAGACTTGTTAGATCTAGGGAACAAAATAAAAGAGTTTCTTTGACCTGTACCTACCGGTACTAAGATTATCAAGTTCTTAAAGTATGACACAAAAAATTATGACTTGTATATCTTATTATACCGCTCCGTGGCCGAGGTCGTTAAGGCGTTAGTCTTTACACTAACCTTTGTCACCTATGGATGTCTGGGGTTCGCATCCAGGTTATACGCTCTCAGTTTAATAAGTTTATTTGTTTAGATAAATTATCGCCAGTTTTAGAATAAACTTTGTGCGTAACGGGTTATTACCACCGCGAGGTGGTTCCCGCTAGGGTTATCCCTGATGAGCCGCAAGGCCTCTAAACGAAGCATTATCATTATTATTATTATATTTTACTTAATTTATATTAAGTAAACATTATACACAAAAGTCCTATATTTTTTTATGATGTTAAAGTAAGCTTTCTTAGTCTTAACCAGAAGTTTAACTATATGACACATAAATATAAAATATTCATAATAATAATAAAATAAAACCTCCTTCAAGAGTAAGTTTAAGGTTTATTTTAAATCAATCTGTTTTCGGTTTTCCGCATAATTGTTTGTGTTTTGATTGTAAATTTAACGTTCTTCTATGTACTTACTTTCTTTGTACTGATACGAGTATTTGATTACATTATATAGCGAAGGATTGTCGGTGTGGTAAGTAATGCAAGTAGGCCACGTGTAGATTGTGTTCTTCTCCTTTTATACTTTAGTGTAGGTTATTTCTCATCTAAGGACAGAAGAGCTGAATTTACTATGGTCAAGCAATCATAACATATTTTCACTAACTCTCTATAGTCTAGTGAAAACTAGGAACAACACGTGCCTTCTCTGTTAAAAGCCAAAACTCATACACTTTAAACTACAAGGGAGACACACTACTTAGTATTAAATGAATTCTCTGTTAAACGGTACTAAAAATATTAGCCTATACCCAGGTTTCATTTAGGGTAAGGGATCTTTAACGAGTACCGACAAACGCACAGGTTCGAGAGCCTCTCCGGCTTACGTCCCTTCTGAAGGACGTGGTACGCAGATTTTCATCCCTCTCATAAAAATCTCAGAGGCCCGTGCTGGGATTGAACCCATAACTAATAAAACTCTGAGTTTAAGTCTATTCACTTGTGTATTGGCCGCGTAAACTTAACCAACTACACAACACGGGTGACTCTAAGGAGGTCATTGTTATCTTTTTTGATTTTTCAACATTTAAACAATAGAGCCCCTCGAGTTATAATATCTCTATGACTTATTTTACAATTTATTTGATTATTCCAATAGCCAAAGGTGTGCACATTATTCTTTCGAATCAATTATCAAAATTCATCCAACAGGGCCTATAAAAATATCTATGATGCCTCCACTTTATGGCTATTTGTTTTGTGCGTCTTGTTTTGATTAAGGGTCATATTAATTATAATAATATAACGAATTATAGCACTCTACATCTTTCTACATCTCAAGAAACAAATTTACGTAAAACGTAAAATTGCGCAGTAAAAATATTTCCGGCCCTTTTTTCACGCAGTAAATGATTTGAATATATATTAAAATCACACATGTCAAGAAGAATCATGATGAAGTTCAGTGATGCAAAAAATACAAAAATATCGCATTAAAAAAAAGTGTAATTACACATTCGAGTTAAAGTGAATTTCAAATGAGATCACTTTATAATGAGAAATTTCTTTCGTTATATAAATAACGAACGAGTTTTTCATCAAAGAGGAAAAACTGACAGATTATCAAGAGATAAGAGATAAGATAAAAGTAGGTAAATACTAAAGGGAACAAGAATGATAAATATAAGTGAATTAAAAGATGAAGAGACCTGATGGACGTATCACTGACTCGAACTGATGTTTAAAACAGGATGGATAAATCAGAGTCGATAAGCGAAGTATATGAGAAGTGGACAAAATCCTCTCGCGTCATCTTTTCAGTTTTTTTTTATCTCATTAAAAGGCAAAAATCAAGAAATTTTAAGAATTCTAAATGATGTATTGTTCGTGTAATCACTTTACTTATCTTTGTTGTGGTTTACTAAAAATGTTAGTTCAAGATTAATGTATTTCTAAATTTCATTTTTATGGGGAGTCAGTAATACCTTCTGAAATGCAGCGTAGGATGGTTGTACATTTAGTCAGTAATACTATTTTAATATGGTATAAGTATATCTTGTTATATAACTATCTTTCACTCGACATTATTCGCGATTTATAAAATTTTAGAAAAAAATATTAGTAAGTAGTAGTTTGTTTTAAAATATATTTAGTTATTTTTTAATTATATTAACTAATATTACAAGTTTATATTAATTTGATACTAGTGGCAAAACATGCAATAGCATAATTTTATTTGTGTCAGCTGAACAAGTTTACGTTACTTAACATCTACAAAGATAAAACTTATTCCTCTCCTAGTTAAGTAAGAATATACATGGCAGACCCCAAATCGTTTACAGATATCAATTTCATTTAAACAAATCGATTTATGGACTTATGAGACTGCTATATGATAAATAATTGTTAGTACAATTTGTTGTGATATTTTTCACAACCACCAAAATTTATTTTTGGATCTCCTGGCTAGTGGACCTAAATTTATGAAACCCTGTCTTACTATGCAGCTACAGCCTATCCTATCCTAAAATTTTAGGTTATATATTGAAAATATAGAAAATTAAAATGAGAGGGTCTGTTACTAAAAACACAATAGCACAACGTATGCGGTATTTTACATGCGTTCTGAATCTCAATAAGATAATTTTCCCCTGTTTTATGATTTTTCAAAATTTTTGTAGAGTCACTATTGCGGGTTTATGTCGTCATAAACAAATCATTTTCTGAATAGCACAACTACAGCATTAGACTGATTTTCGTACAAAGTTTCAACACTCAAGCATTAATATACTGGTGCTACAATTATAAGAGACACACACACACACATACAGACAGACAACTTTGTAAAAACCGCTTAGGAGGCCTTAAAAACACCTAAAACGGATAATCCTGCTGACATCTCGGTTTTGGATTTTTTCGCAAACACTATACTTTTCCTAATACCTACGGTATGAATGTGGAAAAGTAAAAATGTTTTATTGCGTTGCAACCATTTTCCGTAAACCAAGTGGGGCAATTTGGATAACATTAGAGAAAAATTGAAGGAAACTAACAATATTTTCACTTTAAAGACAAGGTGAGTTAACAAATTCTGTTTTCAAGAACAAGGGTATCTACGTGTTCAGACTTGTAACACAAAATCTAAAGAAAACAGTTGCCAATTCCAATTTTATCTTACGAGAATTGTGTTGAAAAATCCTATTATTTACAAGAATTGAAACCTACTTTTCAAACATAATGGCGAGGGTAATGTTGTATTCAGGAAGAGTTTTGTTGTCTGTTGAAATCTATTATCCTTATTTTATATAATTTTATAAACAATTTATTAAATAAATGTATTAAATTTAATGTCGTTTAGATGCTTGTAAGTAAGCAAAACTGACCCAACAATAAGCTCAGATGTTTTCGCACGTTTACTGCAACACGCAGTTTTCGCACGTTTACTGCAACACGCAGTTTTCGCACGTTTACTGCAACACGCAGTTTTCGCACGTTTACTGCAACACGCAGTTTTCGCACGTTTACTGCAACACGCAGTTTTCGCACGTTTATTGCAACACGCAGTTTTCGCACGTTTAGTGCAACACGCAGTTTTCGCACGTTTAGTGCTACACGGTCAAGCACTGCTCGTAACTCATTTGGTCTGTATTTTCCAAAGGAAATGCGCTAAAACCTTTAAAGATAACTGACTATGCTTAAAGATAAGTAACTGAGCTTTGAACTAGTGCAAAAATAGTGCGTACTTCTAATTTTAGAGGCATAGTTTTGTACAACCAACTAGATAATTATGCGCATTTCCTTTGGAAAGTGCTTGACAATTGAGTAACTGCTTAGGTTCTAAAGCATGAACCGGAACCACGCTATGGGCATGGTTCTTGCATAAGCAAGAAATGGGTTGTTTAGCAAGGAAACACGCATTCTAAATGAAATTCGCCCGACAGCGGACCACCGCGCCGGAATTATTTATTTAGTAGTTGTAAACTTATATAATGTAAAAAGCACGGAAACACGTATCCAAAGGGAATTCGCCCGACATGCGGACCACCGCGCCAGAATTTTTTCATGCGTTATTATTCCTCTTTTTACATTTTTAGACAATATATCTTGTTCAGAAAAATGATATTTAATGTTGGAAAATTCATTGAAGAACAGTGACGTTAGTAAAGTAAAGGCATTTTGAAAATTGATTTCCGGTTGATGGAACCATTTTTGAGCCATCTGTTGTAGTGTATTCTAACATTTGCCTTTCGTATATGCCACACAATACTGAATCAATATTAACTTACTTCTGTTCAAACATATATTGTAGTTCATGTTTTCTGTGACTGGCATTACATCCCGTTTATTATTTCGCTCTCTGGAGTAGAAGATATATTTTATTCTTTGTTTTAACTAGAATAATAGTATTTTTTAAAGATGGATGTTTAGGATCGAAGCTGCTCATCAAATAGATTGATAGGCAGCTCTGCAACAGAGGTGGTTTAAGCGTCAGACCTATAACACCGCAATGTTTTTAGGTTCTTATCCCATTTTATGATCCTTGTTCATAAAAAATATGAGTCGTCCGCGAAACGAACGACTCATGATATTCCCGTACGGGTTATTTATAATTAGCCACATGCTTCTTAACAGCAGTCACTAAGTATACATTTTAGTGTAAAGCAGAGAACATCGATAAAAATTGAATTAATGCTGATAAAAATGTTTAGCATGAAGACATTATCAGTTACGACAGGGACGTGTGTCCCTGTCGTATCACATTAAGCAACAGAAAATTTGGTAAAAGCCACTTGGGAGGTTTTATTTCGCTTAGAAGGAATAAGTCATACGAAATCTGGTTTTGGCTTTTTAGTCCAAATTCATTACGATATAACAATTACAATAATAACATATAAACATAAAATAACACATAACAGTATCTTTTATTATTGTCTGTATTAATTTAATTAATTAAAAAAATTCTGTAATCTAAATTTTTTTTTAATTAAAAATATTAGATTACATTTTAGAAAAACAAGTTAAAGTAAAATTATACTTTCTTCGACTGTAGATAAAGGAAAGTGTTAGATACGTTTAGGTTACATCGTAAAAATAAATTTTCTATTTATTATTTCTAATCATTGCTTGTCAGCCATCAGATTTGGCAGCAATAAAACCAAACAGTCCAACATCATATTTTTTTTACATTTTTAAAACATTAAGACTAAAAAATTTGAACTTTTTATATGTAAAAAAATACAGTTATGTATGACGAGATATGAAGCTAGATGCGGTGTGTGGTTGAAATCCTGATATGGCTTAGAATGGCCTGAAACCATTATCTGGACTATAATATCACATATATCACTCACTCGTGTCTATCATGCATGTGGTAGTGTATTTGAAATAGAAAACCACATACTGAGAAAATCGCTCCATTTGATTCATTTTACTGTCAATTTCACATACCCCCTCCCCCGCCCCCCTCCAGCAAATGCTTTGACGCTATTACTTACTCTTTGCTAAAACATACGCTTCATATTTTTCCTAATACTTTTTGCCCCTCGCTTTTTCATCGTTACATAAATCTGCTTTTACGCCATTGTATTTTTCTTTTTTTTTATCTCAGTCTCACATATTAAATTTAATGAAATAAAAAGAAGAACCCCCCCTCCCACCAGTTCAAATCAATAAAACAAGTAATCAATATTTTCAATTCCTTTTTTTTTTGCTTTCTAATTTAATTAAGTTTAAACGAGACAGATTCCAGCAGCCTAGAACAGCTACAGTCAAATTAACAATCGACTTTATCCTTTTTTTAATCAACTCATAATTATGATTTCATTTTGAGTTGAAAAATTTAAAGGAAAAAGGAGACAGAAAGACAAAAAAGCGAACACGTGCACACACACACACACAAATAATATATAAATATATATATATTATATTATATATATATATATATATATATATATATATATAATATAAATATATATATATATATATATATATATATATATATATAATATATATATATATATATATATATATATATATATATATATATATATGTATGTATATTATACCTTTCCCAACTCCATGACCCCATTCTATAAGCTCGTTTTTTCTTTGGAAATCACCAAGAACTATAAAAATGCATGTTGACTTTATTATTGTAAACATATTATGAATTTACAGCTTATTTTAACCTTGTGGACTGTAAATTTTTAAAAAAAAATCCACTTACCAAAAGTCGAGTTTTTTAATGGCAAAATAATTTACTGCCGTTTTAAAACCTGCAGTATATTACATTGTTAATTTTTCTCTCCATCTCTCATCCCGAGTATTTTTATTTTTAAATTTATCTAAAAGTTGTTTGGGTAAAGTTATATTTTTTTGGCTCTCGAAGGGAAAATAATTAAGGAGAATTTTCCTCTTTAAGTTGATGCTTCGTTTTATGAAGAATAAGTAAAAGTTTTAATGAATTATATGCTTAGTTAACATCAAAAAATGTTGAACCTAAAGATAATGAAAGTAGCATTTTTTCTTAAAGAAGAAATTGTTTCAAAGTTATGAAAAGTCCTTTGAATACCACAGCTAACTTTTAAATAATGACTTAGGAAACATTTATACATCTAAAGATTAGGTACCAACATATATTTGTACATTTTAATCTCGTGGATTGTCAATTCTGATCTAATTAATTATAAAAACTGATCCAAAAAATGTTATTAATAAAAAAGGCGGGATGCCATTTGAATTTCTATTCAGACTATTTGAGATCTTCCATTTACATCATTTGATCAGGAGAGCCTAGACCTCCTGAGTGTTTTTTTTGCAAATATGTGCCTTTCTGTGTGTCTGTTATAATTGTAGCTTCCAGTGTGTTTACGCTAAGGAATTGAAACTTGGTAGAAAAATATCTATAAGGTCTAGTTGTACTACCTGGAAACTATTTTTATGATCTCATTATTCTCCATTATTAACACAGCAATCGTTTTCAAATTCAAAGATAATTGCATCAAAATTATATTACGCGCGCATGTAGTTTTATTATAATATATATATATATATATATATATATATATATTCGTTTTGTGGTACTTAAGGCATCCCGATAATATACTATCAGTTTCAGGCGTAGTTAAGACGTCAATTTTATGATGCCTTAATATGCCTGACTGGAATGATATAAAACGATTTATAACTTACATCAATCTACTTGACGCACTTCTAAATCGTTCAGTTTTTTTTAAAAACTTATATGATTCTTTTAAAATTTACATTTATAACCATTTATTTTATACATTTACATAATCATTTAGTTTTTCATAAATTAAATTAAAAAAACTTAGAAAACTAATTATCCCAGACGTACATTTGCGCTAAAGTAAGATGATAACAATCTGCTGTGTCTTAAAATATTTTTGTGTTTATTTTCAATTTTTCTATAGTGTTTTTTAAGGTTTAATATAATTTACAATTAATGAAAGTTAAATTAACTTGCTTTTAATATTGTGTTAAATTCTGTGACGGGACAAAACATAAATTGAGTGATAAAAGTGATTAAATTATAGGACGAAGGACATAAAGTTCTGAGTGTTCTGCAAGCTTCTTTTACTCTCTTTTCATTTATAAAAGTAGATATGAATGGTAAATAAACTTTTGTTTCAAAAAAGAAATAGCTATGAATAATATCAATTTAAATTAATTTACGAGTAGTTAATATTTGAAAATAGACTTTATTTTGTTACTGTGTATATTTATGGTTCAGTTATGTCCTAATTTTATAATAAAACATGACTTGAGTGATAAAGGTATATTAAGTTACAAATAATTTTATACAAATGTGACACAGACACAAAAATGTGGTAAGTGTACATGTATTTTGTCAAACCTATAAAGATGAATCTACAATACAGAGGTCCGTTTCTCACAACAACAATTAACTTTGTACCGTTAAGAAGGAAAAGCGTGAATGGTTTGATTGTCTTATACCACGTAAGAAAACTACAACTGTCGCCGTATAGCTACAGCCTTATCAATATGAGTAGATACTAGACCTATAATGTTATGGTCATGTGGTAAGGAGGGTTGAGAACCTCGAATGTACATTGTCGAGTCTTATGGATGACACATTCAACAAAATCATGCCAAGCTTTTATTAGTTCTACTTGAGCCATGTATAATGAAAGACACTGCTTGTTATGTACCCAAAAACCTGCCAGCAGAATACCATCAAAGAAAAGGTTATTAAAAGAAGTTTTCTAATACTGCTAAGGGAGCTGTCAGCACAAGACAAGATCAAAACCTGTAGATATACACCAGCCAGCGTAGGAGTGTTTGTCTTTAAGAGTATTATTGTGTTAGGAAACCTATCATCTGTCTGTAAATTTTATTTAGTAGTCTTCTTCTAGTTCTTTTAGTAGTCGTCTAGTGTTTTACGTCCCTAGGGACGTAAAACACCTATTTACTTCCCTAGGGACGTAAAAATAACACCAACTTAACTGACATTTTTACGGGGATATTTCTTAATAGTCTTAGGTATTTTTTGATTGTTGTGTTGGTAGTGTTGTGAACATCTGTTATTTGTGTAGGTTTCCCAGTTTGTGAATGCTTGTTTTGTATGAAATTTATGTCTTGTTTTGATAATTCCTGTAATTTACTTAACAAAGAATTGTATAAGAATCATTGCGAGTTGTTACTTAGAGTTGTTGTTTGTTTAAAATATGTTTGCGTGAGTGACAATTGCTTTGTTTGAAAAATGGATGATGTATGGAACCTAGACGACTTGCTTTCCTTAGAGGAGGAGTAGATGACATCTACTCCTCCTGAAATTAAAGAATTAGCTAATAATTCTAGAAAAAATTTACTACCGTCAAAATTAAAAGACAGGTATGAACTGAATTATATCAAGTTTAAAAACTGGTGTAGAGAAAAAAAAGTGCCAAATATCTCTGAAAATGTCCTTCTTGCTTATTTTACCAAACAGGCTAAAACCAAAAAAAAAACATCATGGTCTTTATACTCTTGTTAAAGTCAACATTAATGCTAAAGAAAATGTTGTCATTAAACAATATACGGCTCTTATAACCTTTTTATAAAGGAAGACAGAAGGATACACTTCCAAGAAATATAATCTGCTCCGGACAAAACATTTTTAATGGAAGAAGTTGCTCTAATAATCGCAGTTTCAGGGGCTTGTCGTTGCGATGAACTTACTAGACTCAATATCAATGATGTAGAAGTTAAAGAAGATATAGTGATTATAAGTTTATTGGAGACAAAAACTAAAATATCGCATCAGTTTCCTATCATAAATCCATCAAATAATATTTATTACTTATCTTACATAAGAAGATTATATGGCTTGGAGGCCTAAAAAAGAGATCACAAACAGATTTTTTTTAGATATTTTAAAGGCAATTGCATGATGCAACCCGTTGGAAAAAACACTTTATCATGTTGGTATGAAAGTGGCTGAATATTTAAATCTCCCTGATCCTAAATTATACACTTGACATTGGCTGCGTAGAACGTCAGTGACCCTTCTTGCCAATGCAGGTGCATCTATGACAACTTTAAAAAGACATGGAGCATGGCGATCAAGTGCAGTGGCAGATGGCTACATAGAGTCTTCTATGCAGAATAAAATTAAAGTCACAGAACAAATTCTTAAGAATGTGAAAAAAGAAAAAGAGAATATTTACAAAGGAAACAAAAACTCTGCTACAATCATTATTAACAACCCTTCAAATTGTAACTTCTCGTTCCCATCAACATCTACAAATTTAAAAATTAATAAGAAATATATTTCAGGTTAAATTACTTTCATTATCTAAGTTTATACAAATTTGTATGTTGTGTTCAGTTTTGAAAGTTAATTTTGTTAAAATATATTTTTTAAGGGGTTGTAAGTATAATATGTATTTAATTAATTTATATTTTTACTAGTGTGTCGTAGGTAAAATTTAATACACGACAGGGGTCGAAGAATTTTAGCTCTCGTATTATCTCCCTTGGTTTTGCCCTTTGGAGTCAATTTTAGTTATCTCCCTCAGCAAAGCCTCGGGAGCTAACTTGTTTACCTCCCTCTGTCTTACAGCCCGTAAATAACTATTATGGGTTTTGTGTCATATGGAATTGAAACACTTCATTATGACTTAGCCTCCTACAGTGAATAATTTTTTTTATTTAACTATGATTATGACCTAATGAGCTCAAAACATCAAGGCATGAACTTTTAATAAAGTGTTTTTTTCCTTACCCTCACTTATAAATATTAATTTAATGGCGGAAAACACTATGAGCAACCAATAGGCCTGCTTCAAACTCTGTAAAGACCAATCACTCTGTTTTCTGATTGTGTTATTGATAATGATAGTAATTAGGGAGAGGTGATAGAACACCTAGCAAGTAGGCCTTGTAGTTGGGCCTTTTTTGCTGACTCCTTTATATAGAATATAGTGTTCTGCCTTATGAGTCGTAGTGCAACAGTAGAGAGTGTGAAGCCTGAGCCTCTATATTTTGATGTTTTCCTGCCATTGATAGTAGGGTTGCTAGGCATCCTGATTTCGGCGACCTGTATCAGAGATGTTGACCTCTTTGTCCGGCTCAACTTTAAAATCCCTGTTATACAGTTATATCTGTGTTTTACTTCATGGGGTTTCTAGGTCATAAAGATAAAATTTGTTTCTATGTCAATCATTCAATTCTTTATAAAAGATTGATTCTAGAAGAGGTCAAATGGTCTTCTTTATGGATTGAATGACTTAGCAAGCAACAGGAATGTTGCTTAAAAACACAGATTGAATGAACCAACATTTTCCCTAAATTATTGTCATTATCTCGTGTTTGTTTGTCTAAAGTTACTGGTATTATTTGTTTTGGTTCCTTAAATTTCATATACTGAATTTGGAACCTTATAATAACCTCCTTGATTACTATAGGGTTATTTTATTAAATAAAAAACAAATATATAACATTCAAAGCTACCTACATAGTCAATTACTGGTGCCAGCAATAATTAAAGTTATAATTATAAATTAAATTATGAATTGTAAATTATAATTATAAACAGGAACTAAATAAACAAAATACATGCAATATTTTTTATTTATTCAAGTTGTTTACCCTTAAACCACTGATCTGCTCTAAGCAACCT